>JAQJVK010000001.1:74618433-74980933 GCA_035578135.1 Flexamia atlantica | reverse complement strand
ACAGACGGGACAGACAGACACCACGCCAAAAACCACGTTTTTGGATTCAGGGAGCACTAAAACAAATATATCCACTAACAACTCAAATTCGAAGATTTTGACGAAAACAATACTTTCTCCATATACTGTGTATAGGGGGGAGAAAGTAAAAATAAGATGAAGGACCAGTGCTTCATAAAGCACAAAATTCAATTGAAAAGGGAAGAATCAAATTAATTATTTTGTTTAGTTGCGTCTTTGCAAACTTGTTGAAACATGTTCACCGAAAAAAATCAAGATTGCAAAGACGTAAGTAAACAAAATAATTAGTTATATGCAATCAGTGCTAAATCACAAATTAATAAAGAATCAAATTAAATTAAAAAATAATATGAAGAAGGACCAGTGCTTCATAAAGCACAAAATTAAATTGAAAAGGGAATAAACAAAATAAAGGTTTAATTACATAAAAATTCAATATTTAATAGAGAAAAAAAACATTGAGAGAAAGAATAAATAGTTCAGAAATAACTATGTTAAGGAAGTAATAAATTTGGTTATACACGTTTGCACAGACTTACACATTTCATTGAAGTCTTCTTTCTTGCCTCAATTTCCTTATCTTCCATCATACACTTCAATACTTCATTTATAAGGTCTTATGTTATACTGAACTATTAAAAAAAAAATGTGTGGGACAGTATATTGTTTTTTTGAGTAGAAGAAAAAGTTTTATTGAAACCTTGAAAAATAATTAGAAAGGGTAAAAGATTAAAATATGATGAGAGATAGAAACAAAATCCAATAATGATAAAATAAATATATAGAAACAGATGAAAATAGTAACATAGAAATAGTCCTTGAGGGAAATTGTAAAATTTAATACAGAAATTTTGTTATGATGTGTCATAAGGTTTAGAAAAGGAAAAAGATACATATATATAATATATAAGTGTGATAACAATTGTGATGACCAGTTCTCGAAAATACCAAACACCAGATTAAAATTAAATATTCGTTTTCTGGATCAACATGGGTTGTAGTTTTCGGAGTACCATTTTCAGGTCACAAAATTGATTGTTTTTAAAGAAAAATAAGTTTAAATCACCATGGGTCTAGTGATTGATATTACTAAAAATTTTTTTTTACAGGTACCTCCAATCCACCAAAAACGACTCCTTACTTTCGTCAATCATTTCATTGTTACAACAGTTAGTTTTCTAAACAACTTTGCACAGACCTGTGAACAGAAGCTTTTACACTGTGATAAAAAGATGCAAAAACTTGAGGCTGAACTGTGCATTCTGGAAGCAAAAGTAAGATCAGTTTATGTTATTTGTCTTAATTACATTGTATATGTTATTTGTCTCTTTTTAACACCTATACCCAGGGCCGCGGCAAGGGATTTTCCTGGGACATGCGAGAGCCTACATTGGCGCCCCTTTTACCAGACTTGTGTATCAGGTAATCCACCCAGCCTGGTTAAAGCTATCATTTGTGAAATAAAAAAGAATATTTTGAAATTACTATGTTGAATATTATTTATCACATATTTAACGGATTTGTATTGCTTACATTAACACATTTGCTGCTGGCCGCTAGATGCCACGATTGCACCGATGTTACACTGAACTACGTTATATATAATGGATAGCAATGTTCTGCAATTAAACCAGTTTAGGACATAGTACAGAGTGATTCTGATAGACGGCAGCACTACCTGATTGCAGTCGGCAACACTTCTTTAAGTGTTGCTATCTAGTAGAAAAGAGCTTGGACAAGTCCCTATCTAAATGACCCAGGCAGTAATTTTGGAAGTAAATTTTATATTGTAAAAAATTATAACCCTAAGAGCTGCAAGGAAATATAGAACGCTTCTGACGAACTGGCCATTCCATAAAATGAAACAACAATGAACAGCGCCAAACAATTCCGGAACGTTCCCAGCTCCTGGCGCCATGTTTCGGATGACGTTCTGAAACGTCCGCAGCAGCGAATGTGAAGTAAAATAAAATTATCTACGTAAGAACAGGCACCCCCAATTGGGCTTTCTTGCTTCAACTTGCAAAAAATATTTTAACATTAGAGCCCGGTTAAATTAGACCAATCTATGAATAACGGCTAATAAATGAGTTGTTCGTTGCTCGGCCCTACACCACTTGCCACCACTTTCCTGGTAGTCCTTGAGGGAGAGGGTTGAGTTAAGAGTTTCTAGAAGTCTCCAGGTCTTGGATTTGAATCTTGGAATTTGTTTTACAAAACCAAGCTGCAAACTGAATTCCATTTTAAGGTATTGCTAAAAGGAATCTCTGATGAAAGCAGAACTCATTTACCTCACCCATTCATTCCAAATTGATAGCAATTTCGTTCTAGAACTATTGCAGCTACAATTCACACACATACAAATTTACGCTTTGAGTTATTTGAAAATAATTACTCCAAGGGCGTGGGTAAACGGCCACCAAAATAAAATGTTAACGAGTTGAACATTTTTAAAAGGCACCTGCGGTGTGCTAAAAAAAGCATTTCTGGTACAATTTGCTCTAGTTTGATGTCTCCGAAAGTTGGAAAATTTTAAATAAAAAGAGTATAGCATGTCAGGATGGAAATTTTTCAGCTCAACTCAATTCCTGGATTAGATGAAATAAAGGAAGAAGAAAAACCCCAAGCTAATACCACTTGTCCAGATCCAGAACAACCTGGTAGATCCTCAACTGCAAAACATTCTGAGGAAATTGACGCTGATGACAACCAAGAGGTAATGTATGTATTTGATGAACCATCTTAAGGTAAACTCAATACACCCATTGTAGCAGACCTGCATACTAAGCAGATTTCAAAGTGCTTTAACACGTTAGCTGCCACGCATATTTCTGTGCTGATTATCGTAGTGCCATGCATATTTTTTGTTGAAATTCTAGTTATGTGATGTTTTTTGTACTTTTTGAGGTTAGTTATAATGACTTTTAACAAAATAAATAAAAATACATGTAAAAAAATTGGTGACTGATTGGGTTGGCATTAAATTATTTTAAGGAATATTCAGTGATATTTTGACGTGCTGACCCGATCGGGCTGACGCAGCAAAATTAGAAACTAAGAAAACAATGTTATATATCAGTAAATTGCTTTGTAAACGATTTTTGGGCACACAACAGATAAGATCAACCCAAGAACAATGATATATTAGGTGTATTCAACGATAATTAACAATTTTTAATAATGAGAAATGTTGCTAGGAAACGATGCCGACTCGATCGGGTCGGCGAAATTTACACGAATGCTTGAGACACTTCCAGTAGGTTTAGAAAACTGCCGCAACGCTATCTAGGAGGCTTGGGATGTACTACGTCATATTAGTTCCCCAGTGTTCCGCTAGGTGCCTACCAGAGACATCTATCGGCGATTCGGTCAAACGCTGCACTACTCCGGTTGCCGACCCGATCGGGTCGGCAGGTTGCTCCGCCCGACCTACGTGTGCAGACCCGATCGGGTCAGCGTGGCAGTTAACGTGTTAACATTACAATCTTATGTAGCAAGACATGAAATGTTTTCCTTAAGATTAAAATTGGGAATGAGTATGTAAATTTGCTGCTAGGCAATTGTAAAAATGAAGGATTTTAGGCTGTTGTACCATATGTCTCAACTAGATGAAGCTACTTATCAAGTTTTATCCAGATATGTAAGAGGCGGATTTCAAATTTTTCCGCCCATGGGCTATCTGAACAGTGCCGCCCCCCCTGCCCCCGTCTTATAATACGCAACTTTCGGTCCGATCGAGAGCGTAAATCTCCATTTAAGAAACTAAGGTTTCCATAAATATTACAAAATAAATATATTGTATATTATTTTAACGGGCCAATAGGCCTGATAAGATTTGTATTTTTATAGAAATTCTTTTTGCTTTGCAAATTTAATGATAAAGTAAATCACTTTAATATTATTGATGCGTTACCTATGAGTTAGCTTAGCCTCTATATGTTCTAGTCTATCACTAAAATCGCTATATCGGATAGTGTGCCGCGACAAAGAAGAATCAAGGAAGAGGAAAAGAAGGAACTTTAAACCAAGGACCACTAAAAAGTCGTCATCATTGTATTTCATGTTTCAGTGATAGTTGGTATTAAGATGCGAATAATTCAGAGGCACCTCATATTGACATTATTGAAATAAACAAAACACAATATCCCTACCTGCTTCTGTACTTTGTCATATAAGCATTTTACAGAATAAAAATAAGCGAAAGTTGTCCTCTGATCACAGTTGTTTGTTTACAATAAGCGGAGACGATAAAACGATCAATTTGGACCAGCCATGTATTTGCAGATATTGGCGACCCTGTTTTTGTTTCTCTCAAATTGTACGTCGTCTTGACGTTTGCCCTGCACTAGTCGTGCACGGAAGCATGGCTGGCTTGACAAATCGTGAAAAATGAGGATGGTGTAGCCATTAGCCAAATCATTTCAACTGACTGGCGAATTTGAATTACGAAAGTATGTAAAAAAAGTAAGTATGAAAGTATGTATCCGTGAAGTTTATCACGGATTGGGTTTCATTCTGTAAAGGTATTAACCTAAAACATTTGCAGATTAATATTTGATCAAGTTTAAGAGATCGGTACAAAATAAAATGTGATTCAACACCCAAATCGCCAAATTGTTTTGGTCATGGTTTTTTATCTTTCTTTCTCCCTGCCCACAGAGGTTGCGTATTGGTTAGTGCACATAACAAGATGTCACGGTGACCGTAGTTGAAGGTTATATTCTGTGTTGTGAATACGGAACCACAGTCTTGTTCGCAACACAAGACTGCCGTTGTGACTGTGATTTCCCTGTAGTGTCAAAAATATCCTTTACAATGCCCAAGATGGATCAGCTGCAGGGTTTAAGACCCAGGGATCAAATCAAAACTTCGAACTTGGTCGGAAAAAACACGGTGACACAATTTTTGGGGTTTGAGGAGAAATCTCAGATCGGACTCACTTCAGACACCTGGTCTAATATCTGCCTCTCATCATTGCTAACTCCTTCCTGACCTGACTCGAAAATCGCCTACCTGGGTATCAAAGGTTGTCCTCTGGTTTCCAGGCCTAAGTATGTCGACTGGTTTCCAGAATTCACGAATAAACCAAACTACACTTTGGTCCTGGGTGTCAGAGTATAACCTCTTGTTCCCGGAATTTACAAAGAAACGAAAATACAATTTAGTCTTGGGAGTCAGAGTATCACCTCTGGTTTCTGTATTTCACAAAGAAATTAACTACAATTTTCTCCTAGGTGTCAGAGTATAACCTGTGGTTCCCGGAATTCAATAGAAATTAACTACAATTTGGTCATGGGTGTCAGAGTATAACCTGTGGTTCCCGGAATTCACAAATCAAACTACTTAGACCTGGATGTCAATACTTGGGGGGGGGGGGGGGGGGGTAGTGTATGACTTCTGCTTCCTAACGCTACTGAACTTTACAGGGGCGTGAGAACCTAAACTCTGGCTCCTAGAATTCCCCAATGCCCCCTTCCCATTCTCCCAAATCAACAACTATACCAAAATCTAACTTGAGTGTCAGAGGATCAACTCTGGTTCCCAATATGCTATCGAAATTTAACACGGATGTCAGAGTATAACTCTGGTTACCAGAACTCCCCAATACCCCGACTATTCTTCCGAGTCAACAAACTATCCACAATGAATTTAACTTGGATGTCAGAGGATCAACTCTGGTTCCCAAGATGCCACGGAAATTTAACATGGGCGTCAAAGTATAACTCTGGTTCGCAGACTCCCCAATACTCTCTACTACTCTTCCGCGTCTGTTCAATCTACTCATATACCAAAATAATTTGGGTGTCAGTTAATGATGGTCGATTCCAGAAATTTTGATTCTCGATTCCAATTCCGATTGTGAAAAAATCGATTCTCGATTTTCGAATTTTTTTTTATTTAGTTTATATGATAGGGTTGCCACAGACATTAAAAGTCAGAAATAGTCAGGATTTTTGGGTTTTGGTCAGGAAAAGTCAAGAAAATGTTTGAAAAAATGCCGAAAGTCAGGAAAATTTACAGTGGCACAATCCAACCATCTCTATTTTCGATTTCCCCCCCACAAATCGGATGTTACAATAAATTTTTGTACTGTGAAAGATTTTTTGTGCTTTTTTGTTGTTGTTGGAAATGAGTTGGTCAGATGCAGCATCAGAAACCGATGATTTTTAAGGTGAATCTACAAGATTAGTAAATTTTCTAATATATCTTTTAATAATTATCTAAACTTATTTTGATCAATCCTTCGTCAGCAATTGAAAGTCATACTTAATATCATGGGCTGAACCCCAGTGACCACATTCGTAAAGCAGTGATGGCTCCTTTTTTTCCTCGTCAGCGATGGAAAGTCATACATAATATCATGGCCCGAATCCCAGTGACCATATTTGTAAAGCAGTGATGCCTCCTTTTCCCTCGTCAGCGATTGAAAGTCATACTTAATATCATGTCCCGAACCCCAGTTACCACATTTGTAAAGCAGTGATGCCTCCTTTTCCCTTGTCAGCGATTGAAAGTCATACTTAATATCATGGCCCGAACCCCAGTGACCATATTCGTAAAGGAGTGATGTCCCTTTGTGTTCCTTCATCAGCGATTGAAAGCTGTTGTGTATTAATTTCTCAAACTGTTTTTGTATTTACAATTTTTCAACGTATGTCTACTGTACACCTAAATGTATAGTACGCCCTTTGTACATTTTTCATACGAACGCTCTTAAATTCGTACCATAAAAAAGAAATTTTGTAATCATTCCTCTAAATGTTTATTTATGTACAATATTTCAACGTATGTACAGTATACCTCTAAAAAGTTCGAATTTCATATGATCGCTCTTTAAATCATACGGTTTTTTAATTTGACAAATCGGCATATTTTCTCTAAAAAATTTACCAAACCATACATCTTAAGTTGTTTTATTTTAGAGTTTACATGAATTGTGTGTAGTTGAAGTCATCAAAATAATGAAATCATTTTCTGAATAGGAGCTTGAGCCTTACTATCAATGAGGAGGTTGCATTAAAAACAACAAAAAAAAAACGTGTCTTTATTTGTTAAACGGGGGGGTTTAACAAATAAAGACACGTTTTTTTTCTCTTCTTTGGAACCGGGGGGGGTTCCAAAAAGTCAGGAAAACCTCTCAGATTTGTCAGGAATGTCAGGAAAAAAGGCCTCAAAAATTCTGTGGCAACCTTGTATGAAATGAAATTATACTAAGCCAATGTCTGCAATTTAAAAAACAAGTATAAATTATATTTATTAGTTTTACGATGTTTACGCTAATTTGTGTTTGTTGGAACAGTTATATCCAAATTAGGTTAGGATAATCTGTCCTAGGTAAGTTGGTCACCAAATAATGCAAATTTAATATTTTTTATTTTAAATTGTTAACGAATTCTGAAAGGTCTGATCACACCTTAAGGCCTACATAGTTCATAAACATCAATTAATAACCAAACCAGGGGTGGATTTACATATGGGCTTAATGGGCTATAGCCCAGGGCGGCAGAATTTGGGAGGGGCGGCAAATTAGAGAGAATTGAGAGAGAAGCCACAACTCCCCCCGAAGTAGCCGAAATAGCCTTCTGTAGCGGGGCGGAACTGGTAAAAACGGCCAAAAGGGCCACAACGGGGTGAAAAAGTACACGTGGGAGTAAAAAGAAAAAAAAAGGTCACCACTTTTGCCGAGCCGGAAATCCCGCCGCCCGGCCCTGGTCAAACCCCCTACTCCCCCCGTGTAGTCCAGGGGCGGCAAATTTACAAATCCGCCTCTGAACCAAACCCTAAGGCCTAAGTAGGTGATAACCATCCCTTAAGACAAATAAATAAAGAAACCAGGCACAAAAAATAATTCAAGAATATTTCTGCAATATTTAAATTTTACAGTTATTCAATTATATTTACATTACTTGGGTAAAAAGGTTTAACTGAATAGCCCAACTAGCCTAGCCAGACGACGAGGCGACTAAATAACCTAAAAACCACCTCAGTCATCACCCACATGGCATGGCATTGACATCGAGGGGCATCGGCATCAGTGTTTACAACACAGTTAGCCAGGCCCAAATATGGTTCGAGTGGTCCAAAAATATTGTATATAAGATTAAATATCGGGTCATTCCATGTCAAGTGATCAAAATAAAAAATGAAATTTTCCCTCATGTTTTTCTTTTTTGATAGTTTTTGGCTTAATGAATTATCACATAAAACACAATTAAAATATGGCAAAAACTTTTTTTTAACCCTTTTGGTTTTTCCAAAATTTTATATCAAAGTTTAAAAAAAAGTGTGTTTTTGACCAAATATTGATTTATGTTTTATTTGATAACTCAGGCTAGAATCAAGATAGGAAGATAAAATAAAAACCATTCTTTTCAGAATAAAAAATAGCTTTATTTTGATATACAACATTTATGTATGAATGTATGTATGAATACGTTTATTTATCCATAAGTACACATTACAGAGAAAAAATACATACAATTCAGCCATAAACACTGCTTCAGTCATAAGAACCATATACCATAGTCATATATACCATATGCCTTTTTCAATACTTAAATTAAACAAATGAACTAAAATATCAACTAAATGACTACTAAGTTTCTTAAGAACAAAAACTCCAATGCCATCAATACCAGGGGCTTTTCCATTAACAAGCTCATTAACAACCTCTATAACCTCTTGATTGCATATTGGAGACAAAAAAAATGATTTTATGCAAATTGGTTGTCTAAATACACCAGCTTCAGTTGGAGTATTATGCTTGGAAATTGTATCTTTTAGGGACTGAGGAACACTTAAAAAATAATCATTAAGCCCATTGGCTATATCTAATGGGGCAGTTTTTTCAATACCATTACACGTTAACTTTGCAATGTGTGAATCTATCTTTGTATTTGTTGTTAGTTGATTTATCAGTCCCCATTGAGCTCTAGTATTCCCTCTGTATTTATTGTAAATACAGAGGGAATACAACAATACATTCCCTCTGTATGTATTGTTGTTATTTAAAGTACATAAAATTTTCATCCCCCAACTCTTAAAAGTGAATTAAAAAACCCATATATTTAAAAATTTTCAAAAATATATCATGAATTCCTAATGTCAATACTAAGTTGTGTACGACATTTCAAGCTGGAATTTCTAAGGGATCATATTTAAAAAAATTATATATTTAATGTTGCAATAGAAATGGAAATTTCAAATAATATGCTATAACAAAAATATTAATTTTGTCAAAAGTGTTTAAATTATTTGATGATCAATAAAAAGGTAGGTCTTGATATTCACTTTTAAAACATCTGGTTTGCGTGGAAAAAACAAATGAGAGAGGAAGGAAGGATGTAAAAATGTTAACTCTACTTCTTCTGTTTCATTGTCTTTTAATAGGACGCTTGCCAGCCACCAACGCCGATCATATTCACAAGTATCATAACCTGATATTTCACTCATTGGCAATGTTTTACCTCCTTCCACAATTTCTTGTATGCTTAAGTCGTCACACGAGGAAAAAATCTTACACTTCAATTCTGTCAAACTGTGAGGAATGAGAGTATGAATCTGTTGTATACCTTTAATGGTCTCAGCTTCTTGCAGATGATATTTCAAAAAAGATTCTTCTTCTGGATAATCCAAGTTCGTGCAATATTCAAATCTAATCTTCGGTATGTTGTCTGCACTCCAACGAAACAGTTGTAAAGGCGTCATTATCTGTTCATCATATGGTCTTTGGAAGCTCGCTTTTGCTGCAAGCCGTTTGACGGTCCCTCCCGGGCCGTCACAAGTTCCTTTGCCATGAGCCGTGGCAAAAAAATGCCACTCTGTCTCAATTCCATAATCATTTTTATAATTGCAGACCAGTGGCGGCCGGCCCATAAGGGCTCTCGGACGCCGCCCCCCCCAGAAGATTTTCAAATATACTGAATTAAATCAATTTACATATGTATCCGATAAAATGTGTAAAAACCAGTAATTTTCATCATACTGACAATTAATGATAAATTCATTTCAACTATAAGCATAGAAATATTTTGCAAAAGTATTTAGGAGTCAACTGCTGTTGCGCGTTTATTTCGCGGACACTGGCCAGAGCGTCCCAATCCTAACGCATGCTATCTTATGGCAAATCCAGCAGACAGTGGAGAGGGTGCTCTGACGTCATTGCCGTGTTGTGTTATACGCCGTCTGGGGCAGCGTCCGAAGATACGCGCGCACATTAGTAATCAGTGCAGCCACCACAATCTGTTTAGGGCATTAGGAAGCTGAACCTTTGCTGCTTTAATGATTGCAAGATTCATGTTGGTGCAACTGTTGTTTATTCGTTTTAGTAACCATAGCAACCTACCAATCTCTCTAACCTCTAAACCAACCTAAACGGTGAGGGATGGGAGCTAAAGTGAGGTTATTTGTTTACATTCTGTGTTTCATGTTTCTCTTATACTCCAATGAGTCGGTAACCAGGGTTGGTGGTAAGTGATTGTTATTATTTTAATAGTGAATTCAGCGGATATTGGTATTATTGTAGACCATGAAATTGTGAATAGCAATCAAAGGTAGGTGTAATACACAAAATCCTTAATAGTCAAGGGGCCCCACTGGTGGCGATTGATGCACTGAGGCGTATAGGGAGTTTCTCTTCAAAAATGGTTTCCTACTTGTCCAAAGACAGTTTTTAGCTTGGGTACGCATTTTTGGTATGGGGAGGTTTCTTCCAAAATGGCCGCCAAGATGGCCGCCCAGCCAATTTGCAGCTTTCGAGAAAATAGCTTATATCTCGGAAACTATTGGGTATAGCTCAATATTGCAAAGGACAAAAAATGCTCAAAACACATTTTCACATACAATAAAAATGTTTTCGCAATATAGAAAGCTCGCACGTCATAAAAAATTTCGTTCAAAAAATCCAGCGCAGCCCACACAATTTATTTATTTAAATGTGTGGGTCAAATGTATTAGACCGGGAGCTGGGAGGTCGAAAATTACATCATAAGGTGCACATGTAAAGGCTATGCCGTTTTGAAGAGGCATCCTGGGGGGTTTCAAAAATGGGTTTGTTAGCCCTCAATCTGGGGCCTTTCTCCAAGGTGGACAAACTCAAAAATTCGAAAAAAGGTCAAAATTTACGTCATAAGGTGCACGGATTTGACACATACCATGACGTGGGAAAAGTTGAGGGGATCACAAAAACACCTAGGTGGACAAAAATTTTTGGGGCTTTGACCCAGGTGGACAAACTTGAAAATCCAAAAAAATGCCAAATTTTACGTCATAAGGTGCACAAATATAATATGCGGCATTTCATTCCTCAGGTATTCAGGGACCTAAAACCGCTGAGGTGGACAAAAGTTTTGGGGGCTTTACCCAAGGTGGAGAAGATTGAAAATTTCATGTTTAGAATTTTGGATTTTTTAAAATGCGTCTGTACCCCATTATAACTAACCAATGTCGATGAAATTTTTTTTGGGAGGTCTTAGCTTGTAACTAAAACGATTTATATCAAAAAACCTGAAATATATATAATTTTTCACTAAAAAGGGCAATATTTTTGTAATTTTTCAATTTTTTGGGAAAAAAGTTTTTTACGCTCGTAAAAATTATCCGATCTTTATGCAATTCGGCACGGACGAGCAAAGTGATAGAAACTTACATAATCTCGAAAACTAGCTCATTCGGATTATTAGAAGGGGGGTAATAGGGGGTTTTATCCTAAAAAAATGGGTTTTTTGGAATTTTTACGTTTAAAAATTTTGAACATCAAATTTTAGTTTACGCCATTGAATTCAGCTTGAAAAAACAAACAATTTGGTATGTTTATTATGGCCTAAAATCCCCCATTTTTGGATTTCCGTGGCAGCAAACCATCATACATTGTTCCCATGTTATTCTTATGGGAAGAAAATAAAATTCTCTATCCTCCTTATTTTCTTACATATGTTAACAGGGCCTGATTAACAGGTGTGGCGCCCCTAGGCTTGAGCTGATTTGGCGCCCCCCTCCTCTTCACCCCCCTTCCGCTGCTATATTATATCGCTAGATGAATTGATATACAATGAAATTACGAATTTAATTCCTCCAGAACTAATAGCTTAAAAACTACATTTAACCTAGAAAGTAACTGAACAATGATCAGTGCAGACAAAAACTATCACAAATATAATAAGTCTATTCTAGTCAGTTATATGTTCAAGGACAGGTCACCGCTGCCTGTGTCACTTACTCAATTGACAATCTCGCAACTTACACCACTACTGCTCTTCTTTTCTACTTTTGACTTCTGCCACTTCTGACTCAGATATCGATTCATCGTAACTGTCTTCATAATACTTTTAAGAGTACCTGGTGGACCGAGATTTCTTCGGCTTACTATAATAATATTTTACTAGAACCAACTGGAGGATAACAAAGACACCCACATCCCGTCCTCACATGGGCTTAGGCTGGGAGTACATTTTTTTGCTCTGCATTAAGAGTGCAACTAAGGCCGGAGAGACACGAAGCGTTTTTTAACGCAGCGGTAAAAATGCCGCTCGCCCGTAGTGCATTGATGGACGCGTACACACAGAGCGGAAGAAATACCGCGCGATAATATTGCCGCTGGCGGTAGATTTACCGCCGCTCAAAAGCGGATTTTTTCTGCTTTATCATATCATCACAGTGGCGTATGCAATTAAATTAGAGCTTACACATTTGGCGGATTTTTTACCGCCGCCATGGTCAGACGGCAAGACAAGCTAAACATTGTACCGTGTTGATGACGTCAGGAATTTTGTGATCGGCATATGGTAAAATGCATTTGGTAAACAGCCACAGACGTGTCTCTCAAAATTAAAATGGTACCGTTGTTGGCGATTTTTTTACCGCCACGTGTGTATAAACGCCGGTTTCGTCGACGGCGCGGCGGCGGAAGAATTATCGGGCACCTAACAACTGGTGTGCCTCCGGCCTAAGAGTTGCTAGTTTTCAGTTTCATAAAATTGATAAACTTCTTTATCACTCCGTGGATATTTATATCACACTCTGTATTTTTCCTGGATGGTTGTAGTTTGCAAACAGTTCTCATTTGATTAGTTATTTCTTTACATTTTCGTTATTTCGTTGTTTTCGTTCAGGGCAACTCATTGGGCCCCTCATACTCGTAATGTAATTTTTTGTCCACCTAAAAAATTGTTTAATCAAGTTATTAGTTTTTTTCAGACCAAGTAACCTTCTTAGAACACGTTTTTCAGTCAGAAATTAGTTATTTCCAGACTTGAAGGAAATCCTCGGAGCCGTAATCGAGATAATTGTACAATCATCATTATTAAGCAAGCAATCAAGCAAACATTGCTCGTGTAAAGTGAGACTATAGGATGTACTTTTAGGTTTAGGTTTGATAAAAAAACATGCAAAGCAGGCCGCATTTACGAAAAGGGGGCGCGGGAATTTTTTATATTATTTTTAATCCATTAAAAAATAAAACAATATTTATTCTCCATCCTGTGGCGCCCCTGGATGGCTGGCGCCCTAGGCTGTAGCCTAGTCAGCCTAGTGGTTAATCAGGCCCTGTATGTTAATAAAACTTGGTAAATGGCTTCTTCTAGTCGAGGTTAGTTGGATATTGACTTAAAACTACCCAGTTTATATGTACCTGCTATAGCAAACCTACTTACTCATTCCCTATGTTATTCTTATGGAGAATACAAAAAAGTCATGTCTCGCTACGTATGGTTGAAATTATCCATATGTTTTGGTATTTTTATTCTTACTTTCACTGAGAGTCGAAGACGTTTGTGTGAAAGTAAGAATAAAAATACCAAAACGGTAATTTCAATCAAATGTAGTGAGACATGACTTTTTTGTATTCTCCATAAGAATAACATAGGGAATGAGTAAGTAGGTTTGCTATACCAGGTACATATAAACTGGGTAGTTTTAAGTCAATATCCAACTAACCTCGACTAGAAGAAGCCATTTACCAAGTTTTATTAACATATGTAAGAAAATAAGGAGGATAGAGAATTTTATTTTCTTCCCATAAGAATAACATGGGAACAATGTATGATGGTTTGCTGCCACGGAAATCCAAAAATGGGGGATTTTAGGCCATAATCAATTATACCTTAACTAGTTGAAGCCATATGCCAAGTTTGATCAAGTTATGTTCAGAAAAAAGCGAGATGTACAATTTTAATTTTAATTTTATTTCCCATAAGGTTAACATTGGAACAACGTACTAAGTTTATCACCCTCAATTTCTCGGGAACGAATGGACATAGAGCAATGATTAAACATACCAAATTGTTTGTTTTTTTAAAGCTGAATTCAATGGCGTGAAAAACAAGTACCTATAAGTAAGTACCTATAAAACAATGAAAATTAGCTTAGGGTTAAGTATGATAATAATTAAGTCATAAACAGTTATGCTATCAATACGACAACTCAGCTAATTGTAATAATGTCGCAGATCTCGGAAACACCAAACCTTAACATTGAAATGTCATTTTAGTAATCTAATGCTTAACTATAATAAAGAATTACAGCTTTATTATGTTTTCCCTTTTAACGGCAAAAACATAATTTTTTCTGAGGTTGGTAATGATTAATTGTTTAATGAGTATTTATAATTTTTTACGGACCAAAATTGATCAGGATATTTTTTAGACGTTTAACATTTTACGTAAAACCAAATTGTCGCCAATAATAAAGGCTAGTTAGAAAATAAACACTGAATTTGGTGTAATAATTTTAATACAGTGTTTAATGTTATTATAGGGAGATTTTGCCATCCACGGTAAAACAATACGATAAACGTTAAACGGTATTTTTTAACATTGCGCTAAATGGAGAAAATCAGCTGGCTTTACCGTTTAACGTTTATCGTGATTTTTTATCGTAGATTGCAAAAAACCCCTAATATCACTAACTCTAAACATAAATTGGTTGATGAAAACGTTATACAGTGGAGTCCTAATAATCCGAAATAATTGGGACCCTGATCCAATTGGGGCAAGCGAATATTATGGATTAAGCTGAATTACTAAATTAAAATAATCAATAAAAGACTGATTAGTTACATACAATAATAATTGTATGTAATAATTGTAACTAGTCAGTTCGGTTAGTAATAACTAACCATTAAAATTAAACCATAAAATTAGCACTAACCATGAGGAAGCAGATGAATGAATATTTCTGCATATAACTGATGGAGTTAAGTTTAGTCATGCAGAGAGCGTGTTAATAGCCTCCTCTGCACAGATGTGTTTGTTTGTGCAGTTTTTTATTTTCACACAGAATTCAAGGAGCAAGGTTTAAAGGAACTTTGGGTCCTTTCTGGAAAAGGACATTCAATAAGATACATTCCAATCTTCACGACGTTCCAGATTCACGACGTTTGTCAGACAATCTCAAGTGAAGTTATCAAAGTACTGCCTGCAATCCATTCCCTTAGCGGATGTGACACTACTAGCAGGTTTGGCACAAAACAAGCCGCCCTCAAAGGAGCAGAGCAACAAGCTTACCTGATCAAAGACTTTGGAAAAGAGAAAATGACTAGTAAAACTGTTGAAAAGGCCGAAGAGTTTGTGACAAGAATGTTATCTAGGGAGTTTACAAGAATGGATGACCTCAGGATCAATAAATAACACCGAATGAAGACTTTAGACTTCACAAAACATCCACCAACTTCATCCAGCACTGTCCTGCACATCAAGAGGGCTTATTTACAGGCTAACCGGTGGTATAGTCTGCTAGAAGATCAAGAGCAACGACGGAATCTAAGTGATTATGGTTACGTTGAACTTGAATCAGGGTGGATTCCACAAATCATTACAGAAAAACTTCCTATAGATTTCCCCCACGTTTGTAAGTGCAAGAACTGTGCAAAACTGAACACCTGTATATGTAGGAAGAGTGCGATAGCCTGTTCCAGATTTTGTAATTGTGGTCTTTCAAGGTGCCATAGTGATTGGAATTAGCTTTTACAATCTCTTAGGGCTACTTTATCCTTAATCGATACAGTGGAGAACCGAAAATCCGGACTTAGTAATTTGAAAGTCGACTTGGTCTGAAATGCTAACGGTACGGGAATTTTTCCCTGACCGTGGATAAATGGGTGAAACTAAAGACCTAACTGGCCTTAGAGTCGATTGCGCGTAAACACCAGGAAAATTTTTGAGAAAGACGATCGTGTTCATTTACCGACCACGGGTGGGTAGACAAAAAATACCGATCGGATTGCAGGTCATGGTAGGAATAACTTTGCAGAAGAAATAATCGACCTTGAATTCAATCGCTCGTATTAGCTGGTCGCAGGATCAAATTTTTAAAATTAACTAAGGCTGTTTAATTTTACCGTGCGTACCTACTGTATGTGGGAACTCGATGCAGCAGCAGCAAAAGTATATTAGCAAACGATGATCCGTGTATTTATCAATGACGGAAAAACGACGGAAGTAACTTTACATTTTCAAATGAACAAACTAACCTAAAATTTAATTTTAGACTTGAGCGATTCCGCTGGCATAAGTCTGAGACGATTTCTCGGGTCGTAGGAAAATTCATTGTATTCCTTTTGCGAGAAAGTCGTCACAGTAACATGGCGCCCGAACGAAGTGACTAAGTTTTTGAATTTTTTTTAATTGGCATTAAACGATTGAATTTTAAAAATTTAGTTGTGACTTATCGCAATCCCGACTAACAAACCGTAAAGCACCGTTTAGAGTAGGTGAGTTGGGAGTGTTGATAGTGTTAATTATTGGCAGTACTAAAATTATTGCAATAAACGACTG
Source organism: Flexamia atlantica (assembly GCA_035578135.1). Lineage (NCBI taxonomy): Eukaryota > Metazoa > Arthropoda > Insecta > Hemiptera > Cicadellidae > Flexamia > Flexamia atlantica. The sequence continues at coordinate 74,964,143 of JAQJVK010000001.1, read as the reverse complement.
ATTTAAAAAAGATTCAGTTGTGACAAATCGCAATCCTGACTATTTAACCGTAAAGCGCTGTTTAGCGTAGGTGAGTTGGGAGTGCCGATTGTTTTTAAAATTTATTTTCAAAATTTAATTAAAATCTTTTAAACCTGTTCTTTAACAAGAGGGGTGATTGGTTAAAAATTTTATTTTTATATTGTTATAGATTTTAACCGACCCTTGTGATAGTGTGGTGAATTAGACAATAGTTACCGTGTTTTGGATTGATTTTTTGTAAACCGACCTTTATTTAAAGGTGGTGACTGTTATCCAGAGTGAAATATTTTGCACAGTGATTACTGTAATTTGATTTAAACCGACCGTTGAGTGTAGGCGGTGATTTTGAAATTCCAGGGTGGACTTATTCTAATTTATTGTTGTCTTGGCATTATTTATTTTTATTTTGGTAAATAATCATGCCTAAGACCACTGAAGATTCAGTGACAGGTGCTCAAACCTTTGTCACTGGTCCTATAGCTGTGACCACGAGCGCGGCTGTGTTTACAGTTTCGACTCGTCAGACTAACCTCTCCCAGAGTCAGGCCTATACAAAACTGCGGATACAGTTGCGTTGTCAAGGGTCTTGACTGAAGGTGGGGTGATGGACACCTTGTCTCAAGGTGCATCCCATGGTGGTAACCTCTCTGATTTGATGCAACCCAGTAACATGGGTGATCGAGAGGTGATGATGCAACCGGACTTAGATGACGAGTTACTGGTTTTGCGGGAAATGCGCCAGATCTTAGGCCTATCACCCGATGCTGATATTCAGTTGGTTGAGCAGGCAATAGCCGAGATGGTGGAAACCTCTAGGCAGCAAAGAGAATCTGTGATGTACAGCGAGAGATGTTCGAAATCTTCGATTGGTGGATATTCTGAACCCCTGCCGACACTTCCCTGCGCGAACCCTACTACTGCAGGGTGGGGACTACAGTGTTGTAGGGGTGATCTACCAACATCAGTGACCATGCCTCTCGCTGAGTCTCACTCCTTGGGCCTTGGTAACCCACAACATGATGTGCGGGTGAGCCTGGGTGACAACCTGGTTTTGGGGAGTGATGCTGGATACAGACAACCCTCAGCCATGGTGACTTCACACGCGGCTAACGATCCTAGCTGGCAACTGGGTGGGATGTCTCTCAACCCAGGTTGTTCAACCGAAGCTAGTGAGCCCAGTCGTGTGAGACCAAACCTAAACCCACTGGGGGAATGGGTGCCTAGCTCACGCTACTAAACGGCTGTAGGGTGGTACCCAGGGACTGCAAGGTCTGTTTGGGACCAAACGCAGGATCCTTGTCGGGTGATGACTAGAGTTCCAGGCTGCGACTTTGCATCGGTCTGCAACGCGGTGCAAAAGTGGAATCTGAGATTCGATGGGAGGAAGGATCCTGTCTCCTTCCTTGAGAGATTCTCGGAACTCATCGAGACATATTCTTTGTCTGATGAGAATTTACTTTGCTCACCCCGTACCAAATGGTGACAGGGGTTTACTTGAATAGTTTGCGACCCGGCAAACTACAAGCAAAACAAGGTAAAACCTGATCTACACACCCCGTGCCGGAGTGGATCAGGGGTTTATGTGAATTTTAAAAGAGCGTTTATAAAATAGGCAAAGATATTATTCAGAACAATATTTATCAAATTAAATCACCCCGTACCTAATAGGGACGGGAGTTCGTACAGTGAGTGCGAAACGGCACGTTAGAATAAAAGTTTCCTAACTTAGAGAAGCTCGTTTGGAAACTTGAACAGAAAATACGACTAACCTGTCGAACTGAAGAAAGGGTCCAAAACGATCACTAGACACTAGAAACCACTAGGTTACCTTTCACAGTAGAGAACTGGGCAGATAAGACCTTCCGCCCCTGGACTCCGGGTTTAAATACCTCCAGCCTTCCCCTCCAGGGGAAGGAGCCAAGAGGGGTAGGTCAGCTGTTCGACCATGGTTGACATCCAAAGCTGCGTGACGTCAACTTCACCACGGCCACGGCTATCAGCTCAGCCGACATCGACCTTCGACTGTCACCTCAAGAATGATTGAGGTTATGTCGATCGTTGTTTGTAAACAAAAGTCGATGAGGGTTCCTAGCGTCTAAAAGGGGGTTTTAGCGATTAATAACCAAGTGTGGTGGCAATTGTACACAACTACAAGCAGGGGTGCCCATCCCCCCCATGGTCCATGTCGCAAAATCCCCCCCAAAACTTGGCGTCGATACCTAGGCCTACTTAAATTCTTTGGATAGTATGAGAGATATTTTACCCTCGTAACCAAGTGGAACAATAAAGCATTTGTAATTTTAGATGCTGTATACTTCTAGTATGGTTGGGTGAGGCAAAAAGCTAACCCCACTATGTTGGTCATTTGCACATGTGCAGACTATAAAATAAAGTAATATCTTGGAGATTAAAACAACATATGGCTATGGGTGATATTGTAACATATTTATATATGTAAATATTTACATTACATATCATTTTCTGAACAGTAGTTTTTTTTCCGTGGTCTGTTGATAAAGCAAACAGATTCAGTATTTCCTCATTGGTGATTTCTTTTAAAGTGTCACTTTCACAACACAGAATCATCAGGCTAGAGAGTCACTCGTCACCTAAGCTGCTTCGAAGACGATTTTTCACGATTTTCAACCTGCTCATTGTCCTCTCTGCTGAACAGCTCGTCACTGGAAGAGTCAGAAGAATTGTGTAGAGTAAACGGAGGTTTGGCAGCCCTTTGAGATTTAAGAGGCACCTACATAATATCAGTGGTGGGTTGCAGTCCATCACAAATATATTGAACATTTATGCGTAATGCTTTAAGATCTAAATCACCCACGTTACGTATGTTCTAGGTTCATCACGTTAAGCTCTAGGTTGGAATGAAAAAAAAACTAGGAAAACTAGGAAATGCACACAACTTGAGGTCTGGCTGGCTAGTAGCTAATAGGATGGGACTAGAATACGGGTGTAGAGAGCACGAAATACGGCGGGCGGCAAAAACTGTAAACTCATAAAATTGCTAAACATCAGCTGAAATGACTGAATGAAATGTTTTTTGTAGAACTGTCAAAGCTTTGTTTACGTTTCTCAGGGCCTTTTACGTGTAAATTTGTGTTTACCATACCATATGATGATATATTTGATTAACTACCCAAAACAACAAACAGTAATTTCGCTAACAGCGCACTCACTCACCCGCCGTACTTGCTGCCCGCGATTTTGTAGTTTTCTTTTTGTCCCACATCTACCTGACCTCAACAAACTTGGGGGCTCGGTGGGAATCAGGTTTGTTGAGCGGGAAAGAATAATATCCGATTGCAATATGAGGATTGCGATCGCTGTAATCGATCCTACAATTACGACCTTTTGGTTTTCTTTCCTTTGATTTACTTTTGATTTTCCAATAAACCGTTGTTGGTTGGACTTCTATGCATTGATGCATTGACTTTGGCCAGTCAACAATTATCGCCAATCATGGTACCATTTAATTTTGAGAGACGACGGTGGGTGTTCACCTAATCCTTTTTACCATATGCTGATCACAGAACTCCTGAACATGATACAATGTTTAGAGTGTCTTGCCGTCTGACCATGGCGGCGGTAAAAAATTCGCCAAATGTGTACGCTCCCATTTAATTGCATACACCACTGTGATGATAAAGCGGAAAAAATCCGCTTTCGAGCGGCGGCAAACGACCGCCAGCAGCAATATTATCGCGCGGTATTTCTTTCGCCCTGTGTGAACGCGTCCATTTATATCAAGTGCACACTATACGGGCGAGCGGCATTTTTACCGCGCGTTAAAATATCGCGTGAATGTCTCCGCCGCCGCCGACGGAATCGGAGTACGTACAAATGTGGCGGTAAAAAAAAACGCCACGGAAAAAATATCGCCAATCATGATACCATTTTAATTTTGAGAGATGACGGTGGGTGTTCACTAAATGCATAATACCATATGTTGATCACAGAACCCCTGACGTCATCAACACAGTACCATGTTTAGAGTGTCTTGCCGTCTGACCATGGCGGCGGTAAAAAATCCGCCAAATGTGTACCCTCCAATTTAATTGCATACACCACTGTGATGACAAAGCGGAAAAAATCCGCCTTTGAGCGACGGCAAAACCGCCAGCGGCAATATTATCGCACGGTATTTCTTCCGCCCCGTGTGAATGCGTTAATTTAAATCAATGCAATACGGGCAAGCGGCATTTTTACCGCGCGTTAAAAAACGCCGTGTGTGTCCCCGGCCTGTAGGTATTGGTATTGGCGTTGACAAGCGGGAGCCGGGAGTGGAGCGGCGGCGCGGCGTAGCGGCGAAACGGCAAACTACGATAACTGCACCACGCGAGCACAGGATATGGGATATAACACGTCAACAACAGTCGTGTCGTCTAACTTTTGACAATTGAACCTGAACGTATTATTGCTATTTGACCATTACAAATTTTCGAGTCAGATAAAAACTGTGCCAATATTTTTAAAATCCCCCCCATTTTCCCTAGTTTTTTTTAATCCCCCCCAAAATTTTGTCTGATGTCGCAACTTGCGACATCAAAACATGCTGTGGGCACCCCTGACTACAAGTGTCGATTCAATAACACAAGTGTTTCAAGCGAAGTTACACAATAGCCACTTTTTGCACGCACTATGGTCTGTGCTGCCGGCGAGAAGGTTAGCCTTTATTAGTTTAGGGACTTATAGCCTGGTTAACAGTGGCACCCAGTGTTGATTAGGTTATGTATCACTGCAAAACCAATATTTAAAGCTACCCAGTGTCAACCAATAAAGGGATCAGGATTTAGGCCTATAACAAATATAGGCCTAAACTAGGGCTCAACCCGGTTTCGCTTACACCAGGTAACCTGTCTACCTAGCTAATAAGGCCTAAGGTATCTAGCCTTGATAAATCACCTTCTCTTAGTTCATAACCGGCAAATTTACACCCCCCTACAAATTTGACCCGTTACACCCCCTCCTCACTCCGGGTAACAAAAAAACGAGCAAAAAAAAAAATTTCAACACTAGGGGGTTTAAATTGAGCAAACACAATAAAAGCACAATCTACTTTACCTGTGCCAATAAAAACAAATAAAAAATAGTAAAATGCATGCAAGCAAGCAAACTAAACTAAAGTTGCAATCACATGCCAGCAAAGCGAAAACCAAATAAAAACACAGCAAACACATGCTTAACAAATTTGCAAAACTACCATGCAATCAAACAAAATAGCAATCTAGATAAAACAAAGTCCTGGCTGCCTCCACAGTTTCCCCTGGGGTTCACTCCCACCCCAGGTTACGACGTAGCATGGCAGGGCGCACCCGCACCCTGGTCCCGTCACTCAAATACACACGCCACTTCCGATTCCGGCGCTGCCGGGAGGTCTGTGCGGCGGGTTCAGCGGCCAGTCTTTCTAAAATCTGGTGTGGGATCCAGGGTTGAGGTCTGGCCACCCCAGGCTGGTAGGGCGTCTACCTGTAGGGCGTCTTCCTGGGACCATTGCGATGTACCGTCACGATGAGGCGTGACTGTCGCTCCTGCACCTGCCGAGGGGTTTGAGGGCGACATCTCACCCTCTCGACAGTGCCACTCCCGGGTCTCTGGTCCGTGGGGCCCCGGCGCCTATCTCGCCCACCGTGGCGCCCTCGAGGGGTGACCCACCCACGTTCCTGGAACCTTGTGCCGAAACAACAGGGGAAGGGTTTACCACCCTCGGCCGCTCTCGGGACAGCACTGGCTGCCTGGTCCTTGGCGGTCGCTGAGTGGATACCTCAACTGGCCTGCGCCCCTGGTTGTGCTGGTCGACCCTGCGCCGGTGTTCAGGGCGCTGGTTCGGATGGCGTTGTGAATACGCCTCGCCTCTCCTCTCCGTCTCCCGTCTACCAGAAGGCCTGGTTGTCCCTGCCCCTTCACCCCGGTTCACGGACCTCAGATTCGCCTGTTGAGAGTGGCGCCGATTTACGCCACTACTGGGCCGTGACTGGGTCCGCTCACGGGGGTTTTTGGGGGGATGTCTCCCCGTGGAAGGAGTTGGAACCTAAACGGAGGCCACTGGCACCACATCCTGCGTTGCAAGGTTTGTCTCACCCTCGACGGGTGGTGCGACTCCTGCCCCCGCCACCGATTCCACACCTTCCATATCTGAAACATCCATATTCAGGTAAGGGGACTCGGCTCCGTGACTCGAATGAGCCGCTATCGACAACCCGGCACCTCCAGGGGTCGATGCTCCACCTTCCGGGGTTGACCTCTCCTCACCCTCAGAGGTTAGATCTTCACCCTCCGGGGTTGGCTCCTCACCCCCCGGGGTTGGCTCCTCACCCCCCGGGGTTGACTTTTCACCCTCGGGGGTTGGCTCCTCACCCTCGGGGGTTGGCTCCTCCATCTCCACCTCTGGACAATCCGAGGTTCCTGAGGACAAACTGGATGTGTCAGCTTGACTCCCCGCCAGGGTTTCCTCACCCTCTACCGGTCTGCCATCTTTATCCCCAATCTCCTGGTCCAGGGCGTCGACTAAGGGATCCGACAGGGGCGAGTCAAGGTTGACCACCTCGACAGAACACCCCAAGGAACGTAGGTGTTCTCGCCGAGACGAATCCTCCTCCGGGAAGGCTTTCCAGTCAAACCTGCCCTTCCGCAACACCCCGGCGATCGTCCGGCGAGCCCTTGCAACCTCAACATTGGTCCCCAAGATGCGGGAGTTTCGGGCCAGCTTGTCTCCGAAAACACAAGTGAAAATCCCACAGGACACTCCGTCCCTCTGTTTTGGGCACCGCAGCGGGGTTTCCAAGATGCGCCAACCCGCCTGGTAACTGGTCAGTCCCTCGTCGTCGGCCACCGCCTCGAGAAAGGATTGAACCACCTTCATCTCCGCATCCCGCCGCAGACCCACGGAGTCATAGGCCTGGATCTCCTTTGTCTCCGGGCGAGCCACCACCAAGGACCAATGTCCTTGGGGTTTAACCTGCTGCAAGTGCAGGGGAAAGAAGATCATCTCGTGAGCGAAGATCTCAAGCCCAACTGCTCGTCGACGAGTAGCCTGATAACGGCCTCTCTCCCACGCAGAGAGGAACTCCGTGTCCATGCAGATCACCCGGGGTAAGGTGGGGTAGAAAGTGCTCCTCCTTTCAAAGAGGCGGAAGAACGCATGTACCACCCGCCCGTTCACCAGGTTTTCCCCCTCCAACGCCGTGAAGTCCTCGGCGTCCAGGCTTACCAAGGGGCGCAGGTTTTCGGTTGCAGGCATTATGACTGTGAGGTACAATACTGCGAAAAGGAGCATGCAATACAAGCAAAGCAGCAAACAACCACAAGCCAGGCAAGCCACAAACCCACTGGGGGAATGGGTGCCCATGTTACTAGGACGACTTTCTCGCAAAAGGAATAAAATTAATTTTCCTAACAACACGAGAAGTCGCCTCAGACCTATGCCAGCGGAATCGCTCAAGTCTGGCAGCTGGGTCTATTCCAGGGTTCTTTGAATGAATTTTGAAAAGGTACAGATTTATACCAAACAAGAAATTATTTAAATTATTCAGGTGTGAACTCAGAGCCCGCAAACGCAACGCTACTGTACCATCATCATCGTTCGCACCTGATGATAAAGCCAATTGGAAACTGACAAGTTTAATTTGCACAAAATGGTTTAGCAAACAACCTAGGTATCTATACCAAATAACGTACTCACGTTACCGGACACCACGGATCTCCCCTACACCACAGTTTTACCAACCACGGTTGCTCGGGTACCAACGCCACAGGTCACCTGCACACGTAGGTCCTGTTCTGACACGCAGGTTCCCCACCCGCGTCTAAGTAGCAAAAGGAGTCGAATCACCCCGTGACAAACGCGACGGGGTTAATTAAATTCGACGTGCGAAACGGCACCGATGATTTGTAGGAAACGCTACGAATCGAAATAAAACTCAAACGAGTAAAATGCCGATCACAGAGTTCTGAGCTGCCGGCTAACACTGACTAAGTTTGTCGCGATGGAATCGCACCGCGGACTAACTCTAGTGACCCGACCACACAGTTCAAGAACTAGGAACCGAATAATCCACCCGCTAATCATCCGGGTTCATCCCTCCAAAACTTCCCCTCCAAGGAAGGGACAGGGAGGGGATAAACAGCTGATCACCAGTGGCTGTGATTGTGTGACGTAGGACCACTGCCACTGGCTGATCGTCAGCTGTCAATCCATCTGACATCGTCTGTCGCCTGTCACCTCAACAAAGCCAATTGAGGTTATGCTGCTCAACACTGATGATGTTTATTATGGCCGTCAAGGGGTTTTAATATTTAATCATACAAGTGTGGGGGCAATTATTCACAATAACAAGTGTCACAAGTGTTTTAACTACAGTGGAACTTGGATAATTCGAACCTCAAGGGACCAGCTAAAAACTTCGAATTATCCATAGATTCGAATTAAAGAAGTTCCAAAAAATGAGGCCAAAACATCAAAGCTTCACATTGTGAATTTAACCTCTTTATCAAATTGACACTCTAAAAGAATAAATTCATCAACAAACGCTAATTATAAGGGTTCAAAACAGTATAATCATAAAACAGAAATAACTACCCTAAAGTATAAACTACATACGACGCGACGTACAATAATACAAAGGGATATTTCTGCTAGAAAAAATACAGTACGTTCCGCTACTTCTGAACTTGATACAGGCTACCAACTTAACTTCGTGTAACATTGACAATTGTACGCTCATTGACTTTCCGCTAAAGTGAGTATTTTATAGGTCCGAGATTTTGTCGACATGGTCACTACACTTATTTAATGTTACGTAAAAACTTTTAAACACTTAAAAACAAGACACTGCACAAATAAAAAAACACTTTGTTTGAAGGACGATCGAAAACAACGGAATGCTGCACTGGAATTTGGAAGTTAGTTTGGCTGGTGGGGGGAGGGAAGGGGGTCGCAGTGTTGAGTAGCCTTTGTATCGACATAGAAGACTGCGCATCGGGTCTGGCGCATGGCTCGTCTGCCGGGAGCCGTTCTACACAGAATCGAGCGTGAAAAGACTAGTGGCGCTGCCACGGCGAGCGCAACCCTTTTCCGAACTCAGTCAGCGTTCTGTACTGTTTTAGTTTACATTATTGGTGTCGAGTTACAAGCGATGTTGGGGCAGGGTGGGAAGCCTTGGAGGTGGAAGGGATGAGTCATTTGACCATAACCTGACACGCCATAGGTCTGGCATTAATTTTTTATTGAACGTCGTAGTAAAACGTTTTCCAATGAATTTGTAACTATTTCCAGTCGTGGAATGAAATTGATGTATCTTAATTTGGCACTTAAAAAATTCGAATTACCCAAAATAAAGTTCGAATTATCCACAAATTTTTAGCATTGTTTCGATATTAAATGCCAGGGACCAAGAAAAATATTTGAATTAAAGAAGATTTCGAACTATACAAGTTCGAATTATCCAGGTTCCACTGTATAAAGTTTTATGAAATCAACTTCATGTCAACACTATGGGCTGTGACACCAGCGAGAGAGGTTTTGTGTTTGGTTTATGGGCTTTCAGCAAAGGTTAGCAGTGCACCTAGTGTGATTTAGGTTATATTTCACTGCAATAACCATTATTCATGAGCTGCCCAACTATGTCAACCAACCAAAGGATGGGCTAGGCTTATGACAAACAAAGGCCTAGGCTAGGGTTCAACCTAGTTAAACCTACTCAAGGTAACTTTACCCTTTTTATAGCTAGGCTTAAGCAAATAGCCATAACAAATCACCTCCTCTAGCTATTAATGAGTAAATTTATACCCCCCTACAAACTTGACCCGTTACACCTTTGTAAACAATTCCAGTATTACTGTAAATGAATTTAAAAGTTTAACCATATCATTAATAAAATTCTTCTAGAATATTGTACCACAATTATTTTAATTTAAAAATCATTATATGATAATTGCTCGATTTCGAGCAACGGGATTGCTAGTGGGAGTAAATTCAGCATTTTTAATGGGGGGGGAGGGGGACAAGATTGCCAAACCTCTGCTCTACATCTCAATTTTAACCCCCCTCCCCTTTAAAATATGTTAGACGCTGTTTTGTTGAAAAATCTTTGCCAAATATATGACGGCCGTGAAGGGTCTGAGAGATTTACCGATAACGATACGACCGATGATGTTCGAAGGTAACGATATAGCCAAGCCTAGCCAAGAGTTATTTGTTATTGCCATTATGTGACTGATAAATCTGCTAGCCACTGTAAACTTAAAGCAGGGTGTCCACCAGATTTCATAAATTAAATTTCAAACTTTTTTCTAACTTTTCCAGACCTTGAAAAAACCGAGTATTAAAATCAGTAATGTAGCTTTTAAATCGAACACTTGAGCACTATCTTTGATGTAAAATACAAACGGCCGCAACGCGACCGCCAGATTTACCAGCTGCGATATGTCAAAAGGTTTACCGACCGCAATGCGACCGAGAAATTTGTTGGCCACGAAAAGACTGGACGATTTTCAGACCGCAATATCACTGAGAGATTTGCTAGCCGCGGTATTATGACCGAGGATCGCGATTCGACCGACAGATTTGCCAGGTGCGGTTCCCGACCGCAGTGTGGTCAGTAGATATGACAAAAGAGCTTGAGACTTGTCGGTCGCGAAACGACAGATTTACCAGCCGCGATATGTCAAAAGGTTCACCGACCGCAATGCGACCGAGAAATTTGTTGGCCACGAAAAGACTGGACGATTTTCAGACCGCAATATCACTGAGAGATTTGCTAGCTGCGGTATTATGACCGAGGACCGCGATTCGACCGACAGATTTGCCAGGTGCGGTATAAACGACCAGGAATAGATATCCCGGCCGCAGTGTGGTCAGTAGATATGACAAAAGAACTTGAGACTTGTCAATTGCAAAACGACCAAGAAATATACCCGTTAGCTGTTGTATAAACAGATTTTCTGTCATGTTAAGGCCAAAAGATGTGACGGCCACGAAAAGAATGAGAGGCTTGATTTTGTCGGCCGCAATGCGACCGACAAGTCGGGAAGGACTGAGGACAATGGTTAATAAACGGTAGTAGTATAATTTGAGGGATCCTGCTGCAATGAGCAGTACAAGGAGTACGAGCGGATTAAATTCCCGGAATTCCCGATCACGTGACTTCCCGGAATTTCATGATTAAAGGTGGCTTAACCTAACTTAAAGCGCTCTATTTAACCTCACCTAGGTTCCTCAGCGGACATATTTAACATAAAACCACGTTATTTACCGCTATTTTTTGCACCTATCCCCTAAACAAGCCTATTCCGGGTAATAGTTTAACAGGATACGCTTACCCGAATAAATGACTATAAAAAATTGTTCTTAACCTCAAATATACCGCGTTTATTAGGAAAAATGAGCATTTCAATTAAAAACAAAAGTATTTTCGCTTAGAATAAATAATGTATATTACTGATGAAAAGCAATTATAAACACGGCTAGAACAGAAACATTAGCGAGCGAGAAATTCTTATCGCGCCAGGGCCGGGAGGTCAATTCGATAAGTTAAAACGAAATCATTAAAAAACGTTTCTCAAATAGATTTCTTTTATCGGCCTGAACTTTTTATTCAGAGCGGTTATTGTTGATTTCTATATTAGAGACATGGATAATGGGAAAAAGTCTTCGTGCACTTATTGCAATGGACTTTTTGATAAATCTTACATATCGAGACATAGTAAAATATGTATGAAAAATCCAAATAAAAATTCTTCGGATTATAAAGCGTCGTGTGCTTATTGTGGTATGTTAATAACTAAAAATAACTTAAAGAAACATGTTGAGAAGTGTAAAAAAAATCTGATGAATAAACAACCCGTTCCCGGTGAAGTCAGCGGATCCAAACCTCAAGAATATAAGAAAAAAGCGAGTCACGAATATAAAGTAAAATGTGATAAATTGATAAGAAAAAGCAACATGAGTTATCACTTAAAAACCCATGAAAACCCCGAAGAGCCTAAACTCATATCAAACCGTGGCGGTGTAATTGATAACAATGATGACGGCCCCCCTCCCGCTAAACGTCCACGGCTTGATACACAACTGACACCTCGTGGAATCAGTTCTGTTTTTAACACTTTACACGGAGCAGCATTTTCGGCCATGAACAAGATTGTTAATCTCGTGAAAGGGTCATCCGTACCTCCGCCTAGTGACTCGGAGATCGAACTGTCCAAAACGGCTTTTAATAGACATTCTACTGTTTACACAATTCGTAATAAATACAATATGAAAGATCCGGTGTTGTTATAGACCGGCTAAAGGACATTATTGTTCAAAAAATCATCGAGCATCGTAATGAGTCAGAACTTAAAACACGGTTTGTATTGTTCATGGACTATTCAAAAGCTGAGGAGATACAGGAATTCAATTTTAAAACAGAAAATAAAGTTATACTGAAGAGTTCTGATGTCTCAAATTATTATGATTTTGCTAAAGCTAAACTCATCAAAGAAATGGAAGATTTTCAAAGCAGAGGTTCGGGCTGGACGTTACACAGCATCGATGAATTAGAAATCCACATACACTGTTACAGCCCACTTCGCGGAGGATCAAGTTATATTAAACTACCTCCAGAAATCGCCTTTAAACGGGCTGTTATAAATGTTCAGAATAAAGATCAGATGTGTTTTTTATGGTCGATCCTCTCCGCTCTGCATCCTGTTCATCGGCGAGACAATCCAGAAAGAGTCAGTAATTATAAACAATACGAACACGAGTTTGATGACGCATTGAAAGATATCAAATTCCCTGTACCGGTACATCAGACAGTTATATCTAAATTCGAAAAACGGTCAGGCGTATCTATTAACGTTTACGCGTGTGAAACTAATGAAACCGTCAGGGACAGAGTTGATTTCGAAGATTTGCCTAAAAAGAAACGAAAAAAAGCCGAAGAAGAATTATACGTAATTTATCCTCTATATATAACAAAAAGTGAGAAACCCGGCCGTCATGTAAATCTTTTATATTTGAAGGATGAAAATGAAAACACGCATTATTGTTGGATAAAAGATTTAAGCAAATTAGTAGGTAAACAGTTGTCAAAGCGTAAATGTAAAAAATACATTTGCAATCGCTGCCAACAATACTTTGGTTCACAGGAATTATTGAATAATCACAAAGAAACCTGTAAGGAACCGTCAAATTACGTTTATATGGTGGATTTAGCCTATTATGGTTATATATGCAATCGTTGTTTGACTCAATTCGAAGAAGAATCCCAGTTGGATAAACATCAAGGGTATTGCACCACGCAAGACGCGGTTAAAATCGTAATGCCCGAAAAGATAGAAGACATTGACCCGCAATTATATTTTAAAAATAAATATAGGAAAATGAAAGTTCCGTTTGTGGCCTATGCGGATTTCGAATGTATATTGAAACCGATACCGGATGATAATGAACTTCCGATGAATTCGAATAAACCTTATACTAGAAAATACCAATCACACGAAGCCACAAGTTTCTCTTTATACATAACCACCGCTGATGACTATGATATTCCGTTCGATCTATATTACGAGTGTATCGGCCCCGACACAGCAAAGGTTTTTGTAGAGACTGTAACGAGAATATCCAGAGACTTGGAACAATTGTATAGCAGAAAAGCCGCCAAACCTATGAAATTAACTGATAAAGATTTGCAGACAATTTCAAATTCCACGATTTGTCATATATGTGAAAAAATGTTTATGGAAAACAAAAAGAACACGAAGAAAATCGACCGTCCCGTTCTAGACCACGACCATTTGACTGGAAAATTCAGAGGCAAGGCGCATAATTCGTGCAACATAAACTTTAAAAAACCGTTTTTCATACCGATTTTTGTTCATAATTTGAGCAATTACGATGCGCATTTGTTCGTAAAGCTATTGGGATTCGAGGAGAACAAAATCGCGGTTTTGGCTACGACGGAAGAACGCTATATATCTTTCGAACTGAAAGTGGAATACGGGGTGAGCTTGAGGTTTTTAGACTCGTTCAGATTCATGGCCTCTAGTTTAGAGAGTCTAACGAAAACCTCACCAAAAATCAGTTTGTGCACACATCAAAGTATTTCGACGACGACAAACTGGATTTGGTTTTGAGAAAGGGGATTTTCCCGTACAACTTTATGGATGACTTTGAAAAATTCGAACATACCACTTTGCCTCCTAAAACGTCTTTTTACAATAAACTAAACAACACGGAGGTCGACGATAAAGACTACGAACACGCGTGTAAAGTATGGGACAGCTTCAACATCCGAAACATGAAGGAATACACGCTGTTGTATAATAAAACGGACACGCTATTGTTGGCCGACATCATGGAAAACTTTCGTGACGTCTGTATGAGCACTTATAAACTGGACCCCGCCTGGTATTTCACGAGTCCGGGATTAGCGTGGGACGCCATGCTGAAGAAAACCGACGTTAAATTGGATTTACTGACCGATCCTGACATGGAATTGATGATCAGCAAAGGTATTCGCGGCGGTATCTCCCAGTGTTCCCACAGATACGCTAAAGCCAACAACCGATATTTGAGCGATTACGACCCCGAAAAGCCCGACGAATATCTTATCTATCTCGATGTCAACAACCTTTACGGAGGGCGATGTCGAAATTCTTACCTAAAGAAGAATTTCGATGGATGGATGAACATGAACTCAATGATATTGAGCGGGAAATGCAGCGTGGTAGATGGACAAGTCCGGAGTCGAGTTACGGATATATATTGGAAGTCGACTTGGAATATCCTCGAGAAATACACGACGAGCACAAAGACCTCCCATTGGCGCCGGAAAACAGATGTCCGCCCGGCTCGAATCAGAGGAAACTGTTGACGACGCTTTATGATAAAGACAAGTACGTGCTGCACTATCAGAATCTCCAACTCTATCTCTCGTTGGGGATGCGATTGAAAAAGATACACAGAGGCATTGAGTTCCATCAGTCGGCATGGTTGAAAGACTACATCGACATGAACACGGATATGAGGACGAAAGCGACCAACGACTTTGAGAAGGATTTTTATAAGCTGATGAATAACTCGGTGTTCGGTAAAACTATGGAGAACATTCGTAAGCACGTAGACATACGTCTGACCACGGACGAGAAGCAGACTGATAAGCTTGTGGCGAGACCGAACTTCAAATCGATGACCATTTTCGCCGAGACGTTGGCGGCCGTACACATGGGTAAGACGACGCTCTATTTTAACAAACCGATCTACTTGGGCATGTCCATATTGGATATCTCGAAGACGGCCGTTTACGACTTCCACTACAACGTGATGCGACCCAAGTACGGCGATAGGGCGAGAGTACAGTACACGGACACGGACAGTTTGACCTATAGCGTTATAACAGAAGACGTGTACAAAGACATCAAAAGTATGGTTGACCACTTTGACACCAGCGACTATAAGGCAGATAACCCATACGATATGCCGCGGGTGAACAAGAAAGTCATCGGTAAGTGGAAAGACGAACTGGCCGGCGATGTCATGAGGGAGTTTGTCGGGTTACGTTCCAAGATGTACGCCTACGACTCCGAAGGGAATAAAAGTGGGAAAAAAGCCAAAGGAATAAAAAAGTCCGTCGTCAATAAAGAACTCACGATCGCCGACTACAAGGCCTGTCTATTCGATAAGGAAGAAAGTTATAAAAATATGAACACCATAAGAAGCAAACGTCACGATTTATATTCAATCACTTAGCGTAAGAAAGCCCTGTCCCCTTATGACGATAAGAGGTACATATACGAAGACGATTTGGAAACACTGCCGTGGGGTCATTACAAGATACCGATTGTTGAAATGATAGATGATGAAATTAACGCGGCGTTGGATTAGGAATAGAAAAAAAAGAGTCGAGGTGTTTATTTTTTTTGCTCCACCGTACATATTTCGAGTTCTTAACAAGGTAAATTTAAACACCGTCCGGCAGACAAAAATATCGATTCAGCCTCAGAAACGTATGCTTTTAAGCCTTTATGATGTGATAAGGGGTGTGACCCAAATTGGGTCAGACCTTTATCGATAAAAAAAACAACGATTCTGACTATTTTTTCAAAGATAGATGATTTTTTCACCGACTCTTAAACTCGGATAATCCATCATCATCGTCCGCTTGCACTGATTATTATTTTTTTCTCGACTAAACACTTCTCGATGAACCGTTCGCGATAGCCGTTTCGTCATTCGATTTATTTATATAATTTTCGTGTTCGGTTAAAAATCGTTCGCTCAGAGTTTGATACTTGACTATCAGTTCCCAATCGACTTTATCGGCGTACTCGCGAATAAAACCTTCCGATAATCTTTAGTGTTTGCTCAGGACCTGCCAACAATCGTCATCGAAATTGACCGCCATTTCACGAAGGACGTCTTCCGGAAACAGTCTAAAAGTCAATAGCGTTGTCCAAATCAATCAATTTTGATAAATGCGGATCATATCTATAGGCATGTCTAATCCGTAATTTCTAGACAGCAGAGGTCAGTCGATATACCTATCGAATCTTTGAACGAATCCGTCGGTAAGTACACCATGGGGTACACGATGCTGTTGCCAGACCAGCGATTTAAAATTATAATTATCCATATTTATTATTCCTAATATAGTAAACGACGTGTTTTCGAAATAAATAAATAATTAATCAATATTCCTAGATGTAGAAAAAAAAATAAAAACTGCGACCGCGGCGCTTTCATAAAAAACTCAAATTCCGTTAATGCATTTTAATTATATTCTTATTCAAGTCGTAATCGAAACCAGTCTCGGATGTAACGACGACGTTAGCGGTCGTCCCTTGATCGGCGACCGGACTGGCCACCGGGTTCGTAAAGTCCAATTCGATCTGTATGTCGTTTCTTTTCACTTCAGTGGAAAACGGATGGTAATGCGTATCGACGACCAACAGCGGATATTTATCGATAAAATCGACTTCGTTTAGGTAAACGTCTTCGTCGTGTAATAGAACATTTCTGACGGCTAAATAGCTCGCATATAGAATCCTGTATTGTTTATCGTTGGTATTCAGATTTTGCGGTTCCTGCGGATATCTCTGGCCGTTGATTTTCACATAAAAGTTTTTGATATTTATAGCGTTGAATTGGCTGGGGTCTTTGGTCTGGTCGTTTTTACGATTCGTCTGTAAGCCGATTATTATAAACAGCGGGTTGGATATATTTCTGAAAATGTTCGATATGTCGAAACTGTACGAAGAACCGGAAACACCGAATTTCTCGATACATTGCCACTGGCAAAATCTGTATTGTAAATCGCCTTTATCACTCAACCTCTTGAGTCCTTCTATGAGTGGCGCTCTTTTCACTGGATTATAATCGACCAGCGAACTCTCAAGACGAAGTTCGTTATTTTTGTTTTACCCTCGACCGCCGTCTTTTCCGTCACGCCGGTCCCCTCTTTCCAACGATAGAGAGCGTCGTTATCTTCGGCTCGTGTAAAGATGATTTCGAATCCGCCTTTGTACATGGGATATTTCAGACTGTCGAAAAACCCGAATCCCAGATGCGATAACGTCCCCATAGCCTCGAACTTACCGACTCCCTTATCGTACTTCGGCTTAAAGCCGCTAGTGTAGTATGTGTTCTCGCAAGACTTGGTATATGTCGTCAGAGCTTTCTCGATACATTGCCACTGACAAAATCTGTATTGTAAATCGCCTTTATCACTCAACCTCTTGAGTCCTTCTATGAGTGGCGCTCTTTTCACCGGATTATAATCGACCAGCGGAACTCTCAAGACGAAGTTCGTTATTTTTATTTTACCCTCGACAGCCGTCTTTTCCGTCACGCCGGTCCCCTCTTTCCAACGATAGAGAGCGTCGTTATCTTCGGCTCGTGTATAGATGATTTCGAATCCGCCTTTGTACATGGGATATTTCAGACTGTCGAAAAACCCGAATCCCAGATGCGATAACGTCCCCATAGCCTCGAACTTACCGACTCCCTTATCGTACTTCGGCTTAAAGCCGCTAGTGTAGTATGTGTTCTCGCAAGACTTGGTATATGTCGTCAGAGCTTTGATAGTACTCGTTATACCCACTTCGTCTACCGCCTCGATCAATTGGTTGTGCTTTTTCAATTCGATCCTCTTAAATAGAAACGCCGCGAAATTATCTACCAACCGAATAGGATCAGCGGCGCCGTACTTTGCGTCATCCGCTTTTTTCAACACTTCCCCTTTTATGTGAAATAATATCTTGCCGTCGTAAAACGAATCACCGTGATCCAATTTAAACACCGTGAACTTGTTCGGCGAATTAAAATTCAAATCCGATACCGGTAACACGGTGTTGTATTCGTAACGTTCTATTTTGTCTCTCGCCTCGACGTAATATTTTTCCATGTTTTCTGTCACTATATATACACGTGTAGGGTTTTATGATTTTAATAAAAAAAATAATAAACCGTAGTAAGCGTAAACAAACACTTGAAAACAGACAAAAATCGTGATGATCAAAATCTATCTTCTACCAAACACTTGTATATATTTCTTTCTGTCCGACGGTATCCCGAACTCTAACCTTTGAAATTTTCTGACGTCTCTTTTGGAGTCCGCTAATCCACCTCCCGCGACGTTCTTTTCCGGCAACGCCGTTAAACACCGATTTATATATTTGAGACCGCCCGGCTCCGTGATTAGCTTTTCCATCCTGTCGTTTAGGAATTTCACGATCGCCATTTTCTCGTTATGAAAGTTGTTATTTCCCGCTTCCTCCTCGGCCAGTATGAATTCTATTCTTTCGCCCAGTTTGTCGTGGTCGTCTATGTATTTGTATTCCACGGGGTTGTTCGTATCTACGAGCAGACCTTTACCGGAAGTGCTCGGGGTCTGTTTCAGTTCTTTATATATATCGCTTATCAAATTCACCCATTTCCAACTGCCACTCGACTTTGGTCTGCGCGAAGCGGGATCGTTGTTTTGAGATATAGCATGTGTTTTAATTCTCAGTCTCATCTTCGGCGTGACACCGACCGCTTTATCGGATTTTACACTGTGAATTTCAGCCTTTGTCAAGAGCGTCCACAATCCCTCTGTTCCGCGATATCTGTCCATAGTGTTGTCTAAAATGATATCGTTATTTTCGATGGATACGGTCTGCGATCCGATCGCGAGCTTGTTGTTTGGGAAATTGTATGAAATGCCGAAAACCCTATCGTTACTATTAGCGAGATACTGTTTCGCGATATATCCCAAATCCTCGTTTTCCGTGAACTGGCGGATAGAACGGTTTTGCAATTCGTCCGATTCCTCGGTCACCGTCGGAGCGGGCGGTAAAGTAGTAGGCGTTTCGAAAACGTCCGGCTCCTTGTCTTCGGGTAAAGCCGTTTCCCTGGCCTTCGCGTCCACGGTCATTTTACTCCTACCCGGCGTGCTAGACGCTCTGGGCCTGAACTGTTGTTCCGTAGGCGGTCTTCTCACGATCTGAACGTTCTTTTGCTGTTTCGGAGCTTTTTTATTCAGGACTTCGGTCTGTTCTTTTATCGCTTTGACGACGGGCTCTTGTTTTTTCTCTATATCGCGTTATTCTTCGACTTGCACGGTCCTCGCGGTCTCGGTTTCACTCTTCAATCTGTCTTGCAGTTTATCCAATTCCTTAGCCCTTTTGACCGTCAAAAACGTGTTATCGCGCGGCGGTATGATTATCGTTTGGTTTTTAGGCTTCCCCGCCAACGTCGGGTGTACACTGAAGAACTTGTTCGCCTCTAGCGCTTGTCGTTTTTGATTCTCTTCATTCTCCTTACGCCATTTCTCCTCCATCTTTTCGATCTTCTTGGCCGCTTCCAGAGTCATCTCGTTGGGCCACAACTTATCGGCCATCTTCTGCTTTTTAACCAACGTGTTGACGATGTCCTTATCGTCGGCGGTTTTCCTCTTATTCTTCATATCTATATATAGGTTTTCGATTTTCCGGGTTTTACTTTAAAAGAGCGAGAAAAAAATAAATTCAAAATAAAAATCGTAAAACGTCGCGTATACGTCGATTTTTTAAAATATCACGTTTACACATCGGTTATTGTAAAACGTAGCGTATACGTTAATTTCGAAAATATCACGTTTACACATCGGTTATTGTGTAAAACGTAGCGTATACGTTTATTTCGAAAATATCATGTTTTCACATCGGTTATTGTAAAACGTAGGTATACGTTAATTATTCAATACCTCTTTTAACTTAAGCATGTATTTACCATTGTGTGGTTTTTTAGTGGTGTTTATCGTCAAAAAACCGTACGACTCGCTCCAACATTTTTCGCACATTTTTTCAAATTCGCCATAACTCATGTCGGCACCCACGAAGTCGTCGTAAATACGTTTCGTATAGTACTTGTTCTGTCTGAAGACGCACAGCAGATTCACGTTATTACATATGACTTGCATGTCGACTCTGCCGTAACTCCGACTGAGATAGACACACGACAGTTTTCTGTGTCTGCCTCTGATGAAATAGTCCTTGATAACGTCTTGGTTTTCCATCAGACAATCGTCGAACACCACGAGAGAGTCTCTCTTACACTCGTCCAGCGGTGGTAAATCACCGCAGTTGTTGAAAAAGTAAGCTATGGTTTTGTTCAATTTTTCTCGATATCGACATACTTTTCACGTAATTCCGCATAAGCCGGCTGTTCTACGGACTTGCTGAACACGTATAGATTTTTAAATAAAAGACCGTTATGATTGTAAATGAAATTCAACAACAAATTCGTTTTTCCACAACCGGAAGAACCCACTATCAGACAACGCAGAGGTCGTGGTAAGAGATTATCCTCGATCGTCTCTCTGTGATACGGGACGATATCCATCACTCTTTCTACATACAAGTTGGATCGTTTGTGCCCGGTTAAGGAAAAAAAATAAAATCGTATTATTCTAAAATAAAATTTGTTAGTCGTCATTTATAACGTACAAGATAATATTTACAAAGTTGTATTTGGTCAACACTCTGTTATACGAACAGTCGTAATACAGACCAAAGTTTCTCATAACCTCTTTCGCTCTATTTAGAACGTTTATGCTGTTCGGAACGTTTTCTCTAAATAAACATACTTGAAAACCTTCTTTCTCGGCTTTACTCACAGCGGTATTAAAGTTCCTTTTTTCCGTGCGGATACACCTGTACTCGTTGACACCGTAAGATCCGAAAAGATCGTCTTTTACCAGAACGCAAAAGACATGTTTTAAATCGTTCCTCTCGGGTAATACTGCCACCTTCGGAGATTGTTTGGTTAGAATATGATTTAGGGATTTACAATCGGATTCGAGCTTTTTATTATCAATTTCAAGCTGACGATTAGTCTCCAACAAACGGTTTAGTTCGTGTAACAACTGCTGGTTTTTAAGATTAATTTTATATTCACCGTGTTTACGGATGGAAGGCAATACGTCTTCGAAGACCCAACATTTAAAGTCGTGCGCTGAGGGTAACCTCGATGAAAATATCAATTCGTATAATCCGGGCTCAGATACGTATACTTCTAAGCCTTTATTATGTGATAAGGGGTGGGACATGAAACGTGTCCCACCTATATTGGCTAGATTTCTCTTATATCGTGTATTAACATGCATTTGCAAGGCCCTTTTTAGATTAGAATATCCCAATATTTCAGCTACATCTTTACCCTTAAACCACGGGTTATGATCGTCATCGAAAATCACTGTAATCTCTCGATTTTTAAAAATGAATTTACTCGCGATATCGTCCATGTCATCATCGTCGTCTGTGTTGGAACAAGATGATACAGAGGAAGTGGGAGGGAGCGAAATTTCATCACCCATAAAATCTATATTATTTTCGTTATCCATTTTTCTTTTTTTTTGGGGTTTTTCAAACTTACTATACAAATACGACAAGTCGAATGTCAATTTTTAATTCCGACGAAAAAATAAAAATAAAGTATAAACCTAGTTTTGTACGATAGGGTTCGTATTTTGTTCCTACCACAACATCACCTCCCGCAATGATTTTTTAACGCAATTAATTAGGTCGAAATCATCGTTCAAAATCGACCGAGGTATCAGTGCTTTCATTACCTATATCTTCCGATTCACTATCTGATGGCAATTCATCATAGACATAGTACCTATGATTTTCAACATTTCGACCGACATGTTCCGACTTTAGATTTTGAAACTCTTTAAGAAACCATTCCCGAAACTCGTTATTTTCCTTTACGCATTTATTTAACAAAACCCCGATTGCGGGTTCGTTAATGAAAACCGTACCGGGATGCGTTTGTTTTAGATTCAAATTCGGATTATCGACTTTTAAATTGCGAAAAGTAGTTTTACATTTTTTATCTATATAATCGTAAATCGCCTTTCTAGGTCTTTCGTATCCCAATATACGGGTAATATCGTTAGCTTTAATCCAAAAGGTTTCATCACTATCGCGTACTATTGAAATAGGATCATGATCTTTAAAAGTAAGCTTGAAAATGTCAGTCATGTTACTCTATATAAACATACCTGTGGGTTTTAAAAACCTGTTCAAATACGATATTGGTATATGAAACGGTTTAATTAATTATAACGGACGACATAAAATCCTATTTAATATTCCCGCAATAATCACATCGATAATAAAAAATAGTCCCGCAATAGTCCGACACTTTTGGTACTTTGAAAAAATTGAATAGTCCTAGAAATAGTCCTGACACTTTGAAAAAATATAATAGTCCTAGAAATAGTCTGACACTTTGAAAAAATATAATAGTCCCACGCAATAGTCCCAACACTTTGAAAAATGTAATAGTCCCACACAATAGTCCCAACACTTTGAAAAATGTAATAGTCCTACGCAATAGTCCCAACACTTTGAAAAATGTAATAGTCCCACGCAATAGTCCCAACACTTTGAATAATGTAATAGTCCCACGCAATAGTCCCGACACTTTGAAAAATGTAATAGTCCCACGCAATAGTCCCAACACTTTGAAAAATGTAATAGTCCCCGGCAATAGTCCCGACACTTAGTCCTACAATAGTCCCAACACTTAGTCCTACAATAGTCCCGACACTTAGTCCTACAATAGTCCCGACATTTTGAAAAATGCAATAGTCCCCGCAATAGTCCCAACACTTTTAAGAATAGTCCATTAAATAAAGCATCGGTCCGTAATTCAAAACTCCGTCTTTTGCAGTTCTCTCTCGTAAAAGCCGCCGATGACTTCTTCGCCTTCTAGATCTTCTATTTTATAAGTGACTGGTTTGGTGTTTAAAACCTGCGTGATCACGAATATTTCCGAGGTCCAATTTTGTTTGTATTTATTTCTAAACGCGACTTTATGCGACGTTATACGGACTCTGTCTCCGACGTTGAATTTCGGCTTTTTACGCGGAACTCTTCTTTCGAGCTCCTTATATATTTCCAACACCTCGGACTCGTTGCTCTTATTAACGTCGGCCGGGCGCATTTTTATCGTGCGGTGGTAATCGTGTTTGTTGTACTCGTCCGTGAGTTCTTGCAACACGTCGTACCACTTGTGCAAATTTCTCACTTGGAATTTCACTTTCAATTTCTCGTTTAACGTCCTATGATATCGCTCGACTATCGCCAACTTTTCCTCACTCTCCGTGTGGTACAGTTTGATTTTGTGTTTCTTCAACAAGTCCTTAAAGGGCTTATTTTTGAACTTGGTCCCTTTATCAGTGTGCAATAGTGAGGGGGTAGTGTGGCCGTCTTTTTTCGCTTTATTATTTAATTTTTTGGACTTTTCCTATCGCTTCTAGTGTTTAAACTACACTACGTTTCGAGAGGTATTGAAACTCCTCTCGTTTTCAAGTGATCCTACTTAAAGTTACATTAACCTACTTATGTTTATTTAACCTACTTTTTTGGGTTTTTTGTTTTTTTGACATACAATTACATTCATCCAACATTCAACAGAAATCTCACTCACACAAAATTTCATACAAAACACATTAAACATACTTAATACAGAAAGAAAATTAAAACTAAAACATATTACATGATAAAGGGCACAGAAAATTAAAACAAAAACATATACCTTACTATATGTTTTTGTTTTTTTTGACTAATAAACCCGGTCATTTTTATTGAGGAGTTTCAATACCTCTCGAAACGTAGTGTAGTTTAAACACTAGAAGCGATAGGAAAAGTCCAACAAATTAAATAATAATTACAAATCCTTCGCTATTATGAATTTTAAAAATACAGTTTTTTCGCTTTTTTAATAATTCTCTCGAAAGCCGCTGTCACGTCGGCGCCGTCTTTTTTCTTCAACGGTTCGCACCAAACGAATTTGCTAAAACAGTCTATGACGTTTAATATGTATTTATACCAATTGTTCTCTCTAGCGAATTGTTTCATGATGAGCAGATCCGCAGCCCATAGGTTATCTAGACCCTTCATGATTATCCTGCGTTTTATAAACTTTTTAACTACCGGTCTGTGCAACTCTTTCGCCTCCACTACCTCGGGCGGGTCTTTGATAAAAGAATGTTTGACACTCGCGCAGACGGTGCTGCGAGCCTTGGCCAACAGTCTTTTATTTTTAGTTTTAACAGTCTCGACGTTTTCGGACGGTGTATTTGTTTTACACTTATTACAGTACAGATCAATTTCTTAAGTAATAAAACTAGTGACACGTTTTAAAGAAAAAAACTAAAACCTATAGCGGATTCCAATTTATTACGTATCGGGAAAATACTCGCATTTATATATAGTAATTCGATTATGGGGTCGCACAGGCGGAAGATAAGTTTGACGAAAAATCAACTCAATAAACTGCGAGTCGCCCATAAAAAGCTCAGGCGGGCCTTGCTCACGTTGAGCAAAAATCAGTTGAAAAACAATAAAGGTGTCGACAATCAGAATAAACAGATCGAAAAAGCTATAAGACGTAACAAGGGAGTGAGGCTGATTCTGGACTATTCACAATTGAAGGAAATGATCGACGGAGGCTTATTAAAGGAGGTACTCGAGCTAGCCGAGAATAATATTCCTTATTTCAAGAAACTCGCGTCGCCGCTGATAAAAAACAAAGTCGCGCCCGTCTTGAAAAATCAGTTTGTGCCTTGGCTTAAAAAGTTGATCGACGACGAACTGGACACGCTGATGGAAAAAGACCAGAGCGGTACCGGGTTGGTCAAACGGATAAGCAGTAAACTGAATAAAACTCTGAATGACATCAGAGAAATTAAAAAAAACGACTGATTCCTCTGACGATGTCGGACTTGGAGAGGTGGGCTGACGCATTGAAAATACGCAATTTTCGCGGTGTTTTCTTGAGAGAGACCCTACCCGACAAACCGCGCGAGAAAGAGTGCGGGATAATCAATTTAGGGGATTTGACCTCGGGCGGAACACACTGGACGTGTTATATGAAAAACGGAAATCGCGTAATCTTTTTCGATTCATTCGGGGCATCACCTCCGCCGTTGGAGTTGGAAAAATATTTAAGAGCAGAAAAGAATATAGTTTTTAATTCCACAAGATGTCAAGACTATAACGATCCGCCAATTTGCGGTCACTTGTGCTTGGAGGTTTTACGACGTTATTCGAACAATGAAAAATATGACGAAATCATAAGAGCGCTACTAAAAAATAAATATGCGTGGTTATCTTGGTTCTCACGATAAGCTGAAACACTCTTTTGTGCGACTTGTTTTTTTCTTTAAATGTTACTTTGTTTCCACGGATATATGTAGAGATAAATGGAAACCTTCGAGATAGGCCGGTTCGGTGAAACCAGACAATTATCAGAATCGATAGTGGATGAAAAAATATCTAACTTACAGAACGAATACGTCACTGAAGCTAAAAACATGTTTAAACAAATAGAGCTTAAGTTGTTGACACATCTAAAGAAAACAGACACATTGGTCGATAGTTTAAGTGTAACAGAGAACTATATAGGTATGGGTGGTAAACGCATTGTTAACGTCGGCAGGTCTATTGACAAGCACGACGTCGTCGTCAGAGAGGAGCTTATGAAAGCGACTAAAAACATTGTCCCGAAAAAGTCCGGATTGCCCGATATTAAGGATTCTTTGGAAGTACAGAACCATAAGAGAATAAGCAATGTTAGCGAGGGTGTTTATCCTTCTGATGTTGTAGTAAAATCACAATTAGACGAGGCATTGAAACAGCTGTCTAGTAAAATAACCAATTTCGAAACCGAATTTCAAACTTTTAAAACCCATGTTAAGGATAGTGTAAACAAGCTGTATAATACAGTCCCCGTGTCTTAAATAATTTATGGTAATGTTTTTTTTTTCTTACATAGAGACATGCCGATTTTTAATCTGTCCGGCAGCGGTTCAATGCTGCATTTACAATTGGAACATCCGATTCATTTAGACGAAAACACGCAATATAAGTTGGCTCTGATAGGGTTTTATTCTGAAAACAATATTTCTAATTTGTTACAAAACGCCTATGTTACATTTGAAAAAATACCGACTCCTTTGATTATAAACGGCGGGTACTGGACAGTGGAGTCGCTTCAGAAACGTATTAGAGATTTTATTGCTGAAAAATCACCTCCTCAAAAAGACACCATCAAGTTTGAGATATCGAGAGATAACGGGCGCGTCGTTATGAAATCGCCGATAAAGTTTCATATGGACAACACACTGCGTACTCTGTTAAGGTTTGACAACGTATCAGAAACTGTGTTGGAGGATAACTATAAAGCCGAAAATGCGCCGAATCTAAGGTCGGTCGATGTGATTGAAATTCACTGTGACATCGTAAGCAGCAGTTATACCAATCATAAGACGCATTATCACAGACACGAGGAGACTTCGATTTTGTATCAGTTTTACCCGCGGGTTCGACACGGATATAAGATATCAGAAACACCAGAATATCCGCATTACGTGCCGATCAAAAACGGATTGAATAAAATACAACAAATAAATATCGCGTTGTTGGATCAAAACGGTTTTTTATTAGAAAACCCCGATTCAAATAATATCCTGTACATCGACCTTATTTATATTTAATTATAAGTATCGCAACCAGTGGGTGTGTAATAAATTATTACGGCACTCGGTGTAGTGTTTATTTTTTTATTTGACTATGTATATATAGATAAA
Organism: Flexamia atlantica; assembly: GCA_035578135.1. Taxonomy (NCBI): domain Eukaryota; kingdom Metazoa; phylum Arthropoda; class Insecta; order Hemiptera; family Cicadellidae; genus Flexamia; species Flexamia atlantica. The sequence continues at coordinate 74,937,012 of JAQJVK010000001.1, read as the reverse complement.
GTGAACATGGAAAATACACAATACAATCACGGTATTGATACAGCACAATGGTACAATGATGCTGACATTTTGAATGAAGTCAACGGCATCCGTTCTACAGGATTGAATAGTATGGAAATCGGTAAAAAATATTTAGTAAAAGACATTAAAAGAAAGCGTACAGATTACGGTCTACGGATTTTTGTTGAATGTGACGATGTGGAGTTTTTCCTCCCGGAATCATGGAACGAGAGGATGACTTCATATAGAATCAATTTATTGATGCGATCTGATGAGCCGTTGTTCGTTGTGTATAATGGAAAAATACAATTGCCACACGATAAGTTCAAACACGACATCAAATTCACCAGAAACTGAATAATTAAAAAACATGTGTTGAAATATTTTTCTCACCACCGACCCGAATGATTTAAAAGGTGCGAATCATACAGAATTCACTGTATAGATAACAGTAAAATGGAATCAGACAGTTTTAAATATTACAAATTGACCGAATTCGCCTCGCCGCCGGTCAGAGGCTCGCCCGACGCGGCCGGTTGTGACTTGAAAAGCGCTTACGATTATGTAGTGCCTGGTCGTGGTAAAGAGTTGATAAAGACGGATTTATCTTTTCAATTCCCGCGCGGTTGTTACGGCAGAATCGCGGCCCGTTCCGGATTAGCACTCAAGAATTTCCTCGATATCGGCGGCGGTGTCATTGATAATGATGATACAGGCAACGTAGGCGTAATCCTGTTCAACCATTCGGATGACGATTTCATTGTTAAGAGAGGCGATCAAATCGCTCAAGTAATATTGGAGGTTTATAGAAACGATGTGCCGATAGACGGCGGAAAAGATATGCGGAATACGGAGCGCGGAAATAAAGGATTCGGTTCGACGGGCATGAACACTCCGTCCGTGTGATATTTCAATGAAAAGAATATATTATTTTTTTCTCGATAGCGACGGTCAAGCGCTGCTGTGATAAGTCTCGGAGAGCCGAAAAGATAAACAGGCCGCGCGGCCGCCAAGCCGGAGAACACAACACGACCTCTAGCCTCTGATAACAGTTACACAACATGACTTAATTAACAACACACACTGTCGCTATCTTGTAGTACAGTTAACAATCCCGTTTATACTAATAAAGACTCAGACTGAATATTTTTTTCCGAACAAATTTTTTTAAATGCGCTTGAAATACTTTTTTATAAACCGGTTTATTGAAATAACTCGATCGGAACTAATGAAATTACAACATATAGACAAATACCATGGCAAATCCTAAGTTAATTATCACTTTAGAAGGAAATATTGGTGCTGGAAAAACTACTTTTGCACGAGGTCTGTTTGAACATTTTAAAAACCTGGGCTTGAAAGCTGTTCACATACAAGAGCCGGTCGGGGCGTGGGTTAATTTTAATGGAACTAATCTGTTAAATCTCTTGTACAAAGATATCGAAAGATGGGCCTTTACGTTTCAAGTGAACGCATTGATGTATATGACGGAAGGCGATAAGCGAGCTTTAGAATATGCGAAGAAAGGTTATATCGTTATTAAAGAAAGATCCGCTTTCGCTGTAAAGCATATTTTTAACGAGCATTGCAAAAAGTATATGACGCCCGCCGAGATAGAAATCTTAACTAATCTGAGTAATGAATACGTCGATCCGCGTAAGACGGCAGTCGCTGAGGGGGCGATTAAAGATATAACCTTGTACTTGTACACCGATCCTAAAACCTGTTACCAACGCAAGATAAAAAGAAATCGTCCCGAAGAGGTGGGTAAGAAAAACCGTGTGGATGAAACATATTTAAAAGAATTACATAACATTCACGAGGCTGCTATTTCAAAGTCGATAGGTGAAGTGATTATTGCTGATGGGAGTGAATTTGATCCTAATAATCCAGAGTCAGTAAGGATCTTTAAGAGCGATGACTTTGTGTTTGATACTTTGATAAACATGGGCGGATTAGTTGTTACCGCTGTTGAATTTGAAAATAAAGATAATTTAGAATTTACCATGACGCCTGAGGGAGACCACATTACGCGTGAAAATCTGTCTGATAAAATGAAATATTTAGACGGGTAAGAGAAACCTATTTGAGAAGCGCTTTTTGATAATTAAGACTCTGCTAATCAAATTATCGGGTGGGAATCGGAGTGGGGATGAGTAGTGCTTGACACACACGGTTGTATCGGCTCCATGAATTATTAGTATTTTGTGGGATTAAGTGATCTCCAGTTTGTGATTTGTGTACGTATTGTTGACTTCATAGTGGAGAACACGTTGCATATATTTTAATAGACTGTAAGTAGCAATATCCCAAGTTATTATAAGTTAAACTTTGTTGGTGCCGGTCAACCTTATCACGACAATGCCATTGCCTGCTGATTCCAAGGCAGCACGGACTCGGAGCGCGGCAAACAAGTCGGACAACGAGACGCTTGAACCAGCTAACCTACAAACTATAGACGATAAACTAAATGCAATATTGGAAATGTTAGGGAAAAATACCAATGATATCATTGAAATTAAGGGTGAACAGAGGGAAATAAGTACATCTTTAGAACTATGTCATGCTGAAATAGCTGATTTTAAAACTTTAATTTCAAACCAAGACGCTAAAATAAAGAGCTGCGAAAATAATATTCAATCTATGTCTGACGAGAATATCAAATTAAAATCAAAAGTTGCATGCTTGGAAAATGAGTTACATTCATTAGAGCAATACTCTCATCGGAATAATTTAATCATTCATGGAATTCCTGAGGAAACAAATGAGAATATACATCACGTAATCAACCGTTTGGCGGCGACTCTTCAGTTCAAAGATTGGTCAATCAATAAAGTGGATGCAGTACATAGACTGGGAAGGTCTGTGAACGGCGGCCCTAAACCCATAATAATAAAATTTGTTAGTCGTTTGGACAAAGATGAGTTTTTGAGGAAGCGAAAAGTTAAGCGCAATATGAAGGCTACAGATTTGGGCTACAGCAGTGAACTTCCAGTTTATATCAATGAGTCGCTCACTTCGTCCACGAGAGAACTACTGAGAGAAACCCGGGAGGCTGCGAGGACCAAAGGCTACACTCAAGTATGGACTGCGAACTGTAGTATCTACGTGAGGAAGGACAAGGGGAATTCGCCGGCGATAAGAATACTTTCAATCAGGGATCTGGACAAATTGTAAACAGTACGCTAACCCTAGGCTTAATGATATCGTGCTATATTAGGCTTAAGAATGCATGTCCATTAATATCTATCTGTTTCAATGTTATTATTAATTGGCCGGTGCTAATTTGCTTATTTTTTATTTTTTTTTACATTTATGAAGCCTTTGAGGCATATTTATCAGGAATTTAATGAAATAAACAAGATAATTAATGATCTGATAAGCTTATATTTAACTAATATGCATGCATTGTTTTTTTTTCAAAATAAATTGAAATTAAATATATTATTTATTGCTTATTTATTCAATTATTTAACGATTTTGCATGAATTCAATTAATGAATATACCATTTATTATCAAAACGTAAGAGGGCTTAGAACGAAAACTAATGATTTCTTTCTAAATGCATTAGCTAGTCAATTTAGAATTCTCGCTTTAACTGAGACTAACTTACAGCCAAGTATTAGTTCAGCGGAATTGTTTACGGATGATTATAATGTATTTAGAAGTGATAGAAATTTAGAGATATCGAACAAGTCTGGTGGAGGTGGAGTGTTACTGGCAATTTCTAATCAGATATTATGTAATAAAGTAGATAATTTATGTGTTAATTTGTCGGGCTATGAATCTGTATTTGTTAAAATACCGAGTTTAAAGGGTAGAAACGTCTTCATTGGTGTAGTATATTTTAAACCTAGAACACCGCTTCAAATATTCCAGAATTTTTATGATTCATTATATGAAATATCATTTAATTGCAACGCTAGTATTCTTATTTTAGGAGATTTCAATTTGCAAATTTTCGGTTCAGGATGCAAATTAATTGATGGAAATATATTATGTAGAGAATTACATCAGTTTTTGAGCTTGCATAACTTAATTTTACAAAATAATATTCTGAACTTTCAGGGTAAAACCTTAGATTTAGTTATCTCAAATATTGAAACTGTAGATGTAAACAAATGTGATGAACCTTTACTGCCTGAAGACCCTTATCATCCGGCGCTAGAGGCGAGGATCGTTATCTCGGCACCTTTATCTTATCGGCCTAGCGCTCCCCCGGCAATGGGCTACTGTTATCGCCGCGCTGATTTCCTTGAGGTTTATCGGCAATTGTATAAAATTGACTGGACTCAAATGTACGCTTCCAATAATTTAAATAATGCTGTAGATATTTTCTACAAAAATATATATACTGTGTTGAATGAAACCTGCCCTTTAAAAAAGAAAAATAAGCAAAAGTATCCATTTTGGTTTACCCCACAGATAATTTCCAGTCTCAAACTAAAAGAAAAATTTAGAAAAAAATATAAAAAGTCTGGTAATGTTGAGTATTATAATAGGTTTAAAAATTTAAGATCTACCACAAAACAAGATATAAGAACTGCATATGCTTTGTATGTTGCAAAAGTAGAAAGTAATATTTCATCTGACAGTAGTATATTTTGGCAGTTTATAAAAAATAAGAAATCTAATAATAACAGGGCATTAGTTATGGAATATAATGGGGAAAGCTTAGATAATGGTATGGCGATTGCTGGTGCTTTTGGGGAGTACTTTGGCTCAGTTTATACAAAATATATGAACCAGCCAACAACAGCAGCGGCGGTGGAGGGGCCTGTCATGGAGGGGGTGTCCTGCCTCACCCTGGACCGGGTTTCTGAGACTGATGTACGGGATGCAATTAGAAATTTGAAGTCAAAAACTACATCGGGGCCTGACCTGCTTCCTCAATATCTTTTTAAAGGGTGTTTAGACATTTTTTCAAAGCCATTGACATTTTTATATAATTTAAGTTTAACTTGCAAACATTTCCCAGATTCGTGGAAAACTACGAAAGTTACACCGATTTTTAAGAGTGGTAGGGAGTCACTAATCAGTAACTACAGACCAGTAGCTGTGCTGTCTGTGCCAGCTAAAATATTCGAGATGATAATCTGTAAATATTTGTTTAATCATTTCAAAAAATACATCTCTCCAATCCAGCATGGATTCATTCCTGGTCGGTCTGTAACTACAAACTTATTAAATTTTCAAAGTTATGTTTCTGCAGGGTTGGATTCATCAGTTCAGACGGACGCTGCGTTCCTGGACCTGGCCAAGGCATTCGATAAGGTGGATCATGAAATTTTATTAAAGAAATTACACTATATTGGGGTTTCATTTAATTTGCTTGAATTCTTTCGGTCTTATATTGTTGATAGAAGTCAGTATGTTAATTATAATGGGTTTTGCTCTTCAAAATTTATTGTGCAGTCAGGAGTTCCTCAAGGTTCGAACCTTGGACCTTGTTTATTTTCTATTATGATAAATGACTTATATGAATGTATAAAGTCAGCAAAAGCCTTACTTTTTGCCGATGATCTAAAGCTATTTTTACACGTTTTCAGATTTGAAGATGCTGTTAAATTACAAGTAGATTTAGATAATATTTATAGATGGAGTGTTGAAAATAAAATGTCTTTTAATGTATCAAAATGCCATACTTTAACTTTTACAAGATCCAGCAACCCACAAATGTATGATTATTTTTTAAATGGGATAATTTTAACAAGAATAGAAAGAATCAAAGATCTTGGGGTAACTTTTGACTCAAATTTTAGTTTTAATTATCATATTGAAAAATGTATTTCCTCTGCAAATAAAATAATGGGTCTAATTATAAGGCAAGGCGTCAACTTCAATAATGTAGGGACTTTGGTCTTACTGTACGAATCCTTGGTCAGGTCGAGGCTCGAGAGTGCGGCTTTTATATGGGACCCAATCCATGTAGTGCATGAGGAAGCTCTGGAAAAGGTTCAAAAAAGATTTCTAAGATATTTATATTTTAAGCTATTTAATGTGTACACTTTCGATATCCCGTACAAGGATTTGTTAAAAATTTTTAATTTTGTGACCCTAAGTACACGAAGAAAGGTAATGGGATTGGTTTTCCTTTACAAGTTGGTCCGGGGTGAGGTGGATGATCCTACAAGTGTGGAGGTGCTGAGTTATCGAGTGCCTAACTTTAACTCCAGAAATAAATTTCTTTTTACTTTACCACATGCTAGAACTCAGGCACATGCTTCCTCGCCATTGTACCGGGTGATGAGGCTTTATAACACCCTCTTAACAAGAGACACAAATATTGATATTTTCTCAGATTCTTTGGCAGTTTTTAAAAGAAAATGTTACCAACTTTTCAGTTCACTGTAGATTTTTTGCTTTTTATTGTTGTTATTCTTTCTGTTTATTTATTTACTTATTTATTTATACTGATCAATTTACTATTAATGTATTTATTTATTGTTATGTTTTGAAATTATTTATTAATGTTATTATTGTTATTCAGATCAATTTACTATTAATTTATTTATTTGTTGTTATGTTTTGAAATTATTTATTAATGTTATGATTGGTATATTTAAACATTGCATTTATATGTTCAGTGCTGGTTCAAAATTTGTTCTTGAAAGTGGAAGATCAAAGACTAAAAGAGACTAGACCTCAAAAATCAATATATGTTAATTTATATAGGAACTGCTTCTTTATAATTGGGTTGTACCTGTTTTGAAGCATGTAAATAAAATAAAATAAAATAAAATTGACCTCCGACCGCGGCAACGATGAAGATTTGTTGTTGTCCAATATGATTTCTGTTAAAGATGAGTTTGTAATACTTTTATAATCGATATTGCTCAGACTTCTTGACAAAGCGGTTTATGCGATGTATATTGGGTTTTTTTAAACAATTGTATTTTTTTCAACATTTTAGTGCTTTTAAAATATCATTTATTCGGGTAAGCGTATCCTGTTAAACTATTACCCGGAATAGGCTTGTTTAGGGGATAGGTGCAAAAAATAGCGGTAAATAACGTGGTTTTATGTTAAATATGCCCGCTAAGGAACCTAGGTGAGGTTAAATAGGGCGCTTTAGGTTAGGTTAGGCCACCTTTAATCAGGGAATTCCGGGAAGTCACGTGATCGGGAATTCCGGGAATTTAATCCGCTCGTACTCCTTGTACTGCTCATTGCAGCAGGATCCCTCAAATTATACTACTAACGGTATCAGGAAACTGACACATATTTTCTCCCTTAAAGTCATTTAAAATTAGGAAAACTTATACAATGAAATAAAACAAATTAACAATTGATTACCACACAAATACATACCAAATTTTATCAAAATCGGTTTTTAAATATTTGCCATAAAAAGAACATTAGACAACGTACTGTGTTTACCACCAAATTGAAATATCAATTATCTTTGCAACCAGTTGACGTAGACTAATGATTCAAAATGCCATATTATTTAGGTTTTCAAGCCAAATTTAATGGTTGCAAGTATATTTTCTTTAGAGGTCACAGATTTTGTAAAATTTGAAAAATATGAATTTTATAACACTTAAACCCCCATAACTTCTGAACCTGAATTTTTACAGACATGCGGGTGGTGTCATTTTGTTTGTCAGCTTAAGCACTAAAAACTATGAAATTTTTATCAAAATCGTTAGAGCTGTTTTTGAGAAATTTGGATTTTTGTAATTTTTTATGGGTTTTTATGGGGTAAATACCCTTAAAATAAAAAATTCAAAAAAATTAAAAATACGCCTGGAGATACTAAGGCTTTATACCTCCATGCCAAATTTCATGAAATTCGGACCACTGGTGTCGTCTCTAGCTTTGTTTTCATCCACACACACACACACACACACACACACACACACAGACAGACAGACAGACAGAGACACACAAGAGAGACACAGACACAGACACAGACACACACACACACACACACACACACACACACACACACACACACACACACACACACACACACACACACACTCACACACACACTCACACACACACACACACACACACACACACACACACACACACACACACACACACACACACAGACACACACACACACACACACACACACACACAGACACACACACACACACACACACTCACACACACACACACACACACACACACAGGCCCGGCGACAGGATTTTCGGGCCCCTGGGCAACCTGCATCGCGGGCCCTAGAAACTGACGACCTTTTTTTTTTTTTTTTTACTGATTGCGTGTCTTTTCGGCCCCTTTACAGCCATTTCGGACCCTTTTCTCCTCTTTCCGGGGTCCCCTACAATCCCGGGCCCCTATACGTTTCCCCCCCGGGCCCCTGGGCAATTGACCCAGCTGCCCCCCCCTGTCGCCGGCCCTGCACACACACACACACACACACAGAGACACACAGAGACAGGTGGTTGGCCGAAGCCCGCGATCCCTCCTCCACTCCTGGCTTAAGTCGGAGACTTATTCGCCAGGCCTCTTTCCTGAAATAGACTTCTTTCTTCAGTCCTCTTCTGTCTTCTTATCCTAACCGGGCACTCTTCTAGTGCCCACCCAACACACCTGTCCCCTCCCCTAGCACCATAGCACTAGGATCATCGGATTTTTGCTTTTTCTTCTTTCTTCTTTTTTTTTTCCTCCTACTTTCCTTTTTTCCAGTGTTTCAAGTTGCAGTCTATCCTCTCACATTTTCAAACTCGTGTTTCCTACTTCCAATTCTCCTGCACATTCTTGAGAACACCTCAGCTGCTTTCTTGCACCGTAGAAAGTTTCGCTTCTCCCAATTCCAATTCTTACCTCGGAGGAATTCCCTCATTTCACTTCTTACTTCCTCGTAGAAAGGACACACCATCAGAACATGTGTCGAGGTCTCCAACTGTCCACAGTGTGTGCATCCGTCATCTTCCACTAGGTTGAATCCCCTCAGCTTCGCCTTGAAATTACCATGGCTGCTCACGAACTGTGTTGTGTAGTGGTCGGTCTCCCATTTCACCTTCTTTCTCTGTCGAACATCCGGAACAAACTCGAAGGTTTCTCTTCCTTTGTGCTGGTTTCCCATCTTCTTTGCCATTCGACGAGTGTTTCCTCTCTTCGGGTTTGCTTGCTTTCCTTGCTGTCGAGACAGAAACAGAGAGACACAGACAGAGACAGACACAGAGACAGACAGACAGACACCACGTCAAAAACCACTTTTTTGGATTCAGGGACCTCAAAACAAATATATCCACTAACAACTCAAATTTGAAAATTTTGACGAAAACAATACTTTCTCTATATACTATGTATAGGGGGGAGAAAGTAAAAAACGCCTGGAGATAACATGGTTTTATACCTACAACCTAAATTTCATGAAAATCAGACTACTAATGTCGTCTCTAGCTTTGTTTACGTCCATACACATACACACAGACAGACACCTCGCCGAAAACTCGAAAATTTTGACGAAAATGATACTTTCTCCATTTACATTGTATAGGAGGGACAAAGTAAATACCCCCTTCGCAGCAGACCTGCATACTCAGCGAATTTCCATTGGATTTATTTTTTATGTGTGAGCATTCAAGTTATTTGAAGGAAAGTATTGTTTGAATATGCTAAGTAAATAATATACTAAAAACGTATATTTAATCATTTATGAGCTTTGAACATGAGGAAAATTAAGAAAGAGACCACATTTGTTTTCATGAGTAATACATACACTTTTGTATTTTATATAATTATTAGTCTTTTAATTTTTAAAAACTGTAATCCTGTTATAGTATATAAATGTCAACAAACATATAATGAATTCAAAACACTCAAAACAAACAAATAACTTAATCTCAAGAAAAAATTAAATTCAATCATATGGTCAGTTTTACAGTAATTAAAACATCGCTGTTGCAAAAGACCTACATCTCCAGCCAATATCAATAAAACATATTATCAATTCTCATCATTGTAAACATACCAAATATTATGCTACATTTTCAGGCAGTTTAGACCAAGACATCCCCCCCTCCAAAAGCTCATACTTTCTTTATTAAATTTAAAAATAATTTGTATTTTTTGATATAGTATATATATTCTGCAAAATCTTGATCAATGAACTCTAACTATTCAAAATAAACACAAATAAAATATTCATCACCTGAAAATTCAATGACATGTTCAGAATTGTATTTTTTTTAATGTCTTAAATCACGGTGACTATACTTTTTGGAGGGAAAAATTAATAACAATATTGGACAACGTACATCCAATATCATCCAAATATCATCCAATATCATTCAATATCCAAGCAACGAATTGACTTAGAATTATAATTCAAAATGCTAAATTGTTTGTTTTTTGAAGCTGAATTCAATTTTGACAATTAAATTTAAAAATAATTAGTAAAAAGTTGTTAAATCTTCAAAATAAATTTTGTTTCATCAAAAAAACCTTCTTAGAGTAATCCAATCTTGCTGGTTTTCGAACTCGAAGTCATGATTGACGCTTTACACATTTGTTCCAAATTTCATCAAGATCGGACCTTTCTTACAAAAGTTATCGCGCCTACAGACTGATATATATCCCTAAATATATATATATATAAGAAAATGAAAGAACGGTGTTTTTGGGGTCTAGGGACCTCAAAATGAAAAGTTACGGTGGTCCCGTGCTTAAGTCTCACCATGGCACCTACGGTAATAGCTACTTCCCTATAGGGGGAAATTCGCTAAAATGAGGACATGTCCTCCTAAAAACGGACGGTTGGGCACTATGAACCTGAGGGCCCGCACCACTGAGTGAGCCTTGGGGCCCAAAAGTCCTAAATCCGGCCCTGCCCCTAATATGTTTGCATTCTCCCGGTAGTTAGTTTTTTTTTATTTATTACTAATTCTAAAGGTTCGGCTTGTGATTGTTTCGTATGGAAATGATTAATGTTAGTTTTTGACTCATTAAGGGCCATACCATTTGCTCTAAACCAATTATCTAATTCAAAAATGACCTCTGTGGCTTTTGAGATCAATTAAATTATTTTCAAATATAATGGCAGTTGTATCATCGGCATATAATACTGTTTTAGTCTGGACATTAAAAGGTAAGTCATTAATATAAATATTGAAAAGAGTAGGTCCCAAGATTTAACCTTGAGGTACTCCTGATTTAATGAGATTAAAATTTGAACTAAACCTAATTTTATCCCTGCTAATTTCTACTTTTTGTCTTCTGTTCAATAAATATGTTTTGAACCAGTTCAATTCAGAACCAACTACACCGTATTTCTCCAGCTTTCGTAACATGATTTGGTGGTCTACAATCAAAGGCTTTGGACAGATCACAGCTTATTGAAACAGCACTTTGTGATCTGTCCAAAGCCCAGTAAAGCTCCATCGAAATGGAAGTTAAAGCAGATGATGTTGAATGGCCCTTACGGAAGCCATGTTGACTGTCAGATAGTAGTCCTTTAACTGTTAAATAATCTTTAAGTTGATTGTTTATAACGATCTCAAAAGGTATGCAAAATATTGTTTTGATATCTGGCTTACCTTAAAAGATATTAAACCGTTCCGGGACTTTTGGGACACACAGTATAGTAGATATGTGTGTGTCTTTAAGCAAGATAACTCGCGTAAAAATGGTCCGATCTTAATGAAATTTGGCATGGACGTGTAAAATAGTAATTATTCCTCAGACAAGTTCGTAAACCAGCCCGACCGGGCTACCGGAAGGGGGGGTAAAGGGAGATAACCCCCCCAAAATTGGGTTTTTTGTTTTTTATATATAAAAATAAAAATTATCAAATTTTTGTTAGCACCATTGAATTCAGCTCTAAAAAAACAAACAATTTAGTATACTGAATCACTGCTCTATGTCCATTGGTTGCCAAGATATTGAAGATGGTAAATACAGTACGTTGTCCCAATGTTATCCTTATGGGAAATAAGTAAAATTCTATATCTCTGTTATTTCTCAACATATTTTGATAAAACTTGGTAAATGGCTTCTTCTAGTTCAGATCTACTAAATATTGAAGTAAAACCACCCAGTTTTAATATACCCGTAGCAGCAAACCTGCATCCTCATTTCCCATGTTATTCTTATGGAGCAAACAAAAACATGTCAAATCTTGCTATGTTGGATTGAAATATGTTGTTTTGCATTTGAAATTCGCTGAGTATGCAGGTCTGCTGCAACGGAGGTATTTTATAAATGGGTTTGACGATTGCAAATTTTAATTTGTGTGGGAAAATTCCAGTCTCAATTGAATGATTTATTATTTTGCTTAATGGCTCTGCAATGTGTTCTACACAATCCTTAAGGATAAAGGTTGGTACCTCATCCCACTCTGATGAGTGTTTATCTTTTAAAGATGTTATAACTTTTTTTCTGTACATTTTGTTTGTATAGTTCATTTTGAATTTTTCATCTGATCTTATATTGCAATTGTTTATTAAATTAGCTGCTGCCTCAATTGGTTTAGTATCCAATTATTCTGTGATATTTATAAAATAATCATTGAAACTTGATGCTATTTTGGTCGGATCTTGTTCTAAACTATTACTAAAACAGATTTCGTCAATATCATTACTGCATTTTTTACCAATCCCTAATTCATTTTTCACAATCTGCGATGCTGCTTTACTTTTACACTCGGAATTGCTTATAAAATAATCATTTGCTTTTCTATTTGCAGCTTTAATTACTTTTTTTAATATTTTATTGTATTTTTATAGTAGTTAATTATTTTTGGATTATTTGAGTTTTGTGCTAATTTGTGAAGATATCTCTTTTTGATACTTGAAATTTTAATTTCCAGAGGGACCAATTAAATTTTCCTGTACGTTTATTATGTACACTTCTATATGGAAATGATTCATGAAAACACTGCAAAAATTTATTGAGAAAATTATTGTAATTTTGATCTACATTTAAATTGTTTTTGAAATCCCATTTCAAGTTAGAGATAGAATTTGTGAAATCACGACGAGCTTTGAAAGTAAATAATCTTTTTAATTGATTCCTCTTCCCTGAGTTTGTAGGTTTTATGTTTTTTTAAGCCAGAAACACCACAACACTTCTTTTAGTTTTGAAACTCCTGGACATTTTTCACATTTGTTAAGGTAGCATTCAGTGGTCTTTTCTTGACACATTATTTGTGACATACATTGTTTGTAATCACCAAGATCAGTAGTTTCATCAATCTTCACATCTTTCAGCTTTCCGCCAGCAATAATTAATTTAACATTTTGATGCGTTGTGCATACCCATACGGAGTGGGTTCCATTTCCCCCAGCTAAAATACAATTCTTCGGTCTCAATTCAGCGAACTTTGAAAACCCAATTTTTGCAGCTGATTCCGTTTTTTTTAGTACTTCGTAACATTCTTTTAAGTTCATTAAAACCAGTCTCTTTTGTACATGTTCTTTCTTTCCATTTATTTTCATAGCAACAAAATCTTTCTTACCTGGCATAATTCGGCTCACATCATCAGAGTTGTAAATATCTTTGACTTTATCTACAATGTTCTGATCTAATGCTTTTTCTGGCTTAGGATCTGGACATGACATTATTCCCTTTTCTTTAACTAGTGATTTAGCTTTTCTAGCCATCCTGTTACTGACACTGAACTCAATTTCATTTTTTTAATGTCCAACTTTTAGGTAATGTTGTGAGGATCAAAAACTTTTCACTTTTTTTGTAGTGTTTTGAAATTTTTCTTTCAATTGCATAATCATTTCCGAATCTGGGTTAACTTGCTCTTCATTCTCAGAGAAGCTTGTATCACCGACCAACTCGTAAGTGAGCTTTTTAGTGACTTTTTCCAATTTATTACTACAGTAACCAGGTGAATTCAACCTTTTCTTTGTAATAGGCGATTCTTCAATTGTTAAAAGTGATTTGTTTAAATACTCTAATGATAAATTAGGGTCAGTAAAGTTTGTGTCTCTTTGGGAAGATGATGGTTCATCCAACTGTCACAAATTTTCATCCCCGGCCTTAATGCACGATTTATTTCAAACATCCATCCTTGTACAGGTCTTAGACTTTTTATAACCTTGTGATTAGTTTTTTTTTTCAAATGGATTACAACAATAAATTGTTGTAAACCCTGTACCAGTTTTGTGTGTGCTTTTTTTCTATCTCAAGTATGGCATTAAATTAACTTCCTACTAATTAATTTATAACTTACTGTAAAAAATGTATAACTGTAAAATGTATATTTCACTTTCAGAATAACAAATCACTTAAAATTATTACAACCATAAAATGAGTTCAAATTTCAAAATTTAAGATGAAATGAAACACTTCTCATTTTATAAAAATGTGTCTATCACCACTACAACACTCAACTTTTATTAAATACATCTTACCTCCACCAAGTCAACAGTGCAACTGAGCTCACCTTTCTCATGAAAATGAGAGATATTGAGTTTTAAATAAAAATACAGTCTACCAACAGTCGTCAAACTCAAAGTGGGACGTATTTCAAAACGGGGTTTATTACTTAGCAATTACTAAAAACAAGTTAGTAACACGGACCAAAGTAAGATACTGAGTACATAAGTGAATTTTAATTCTACAAAATACTAAAGTCAATTTTATTAAATTAACAACAACGTTCCGAATAAACTTAATAATTTTACTGTTTTCCACCTGCTGCTATGTTGCTGGCTTCGCACAGTGTTGCCAGATCGTCCTCTTGTTTTATTCCTACAATAATTCTAGAGTTACTCGTGAAATTAAATAACACTGTATGACAAAGAAGGATTTACTCGTATTTTTCTTCAAATTTTACAAAACAAATGAGACAGAATTGAAATCTTTGCGATGCTCCATTCATTCTAAAGATAAACTATGATTTGAAAAAGATAAGTTGTTTGAGTGGTAGATGTGTTTCTTGTTCCCAAATTCTGAGAAATCGTTTTTTATTGAAACCAGTCAACATCCTTTCCATTATCAGTTCAAATATTGTTGTTATCCGACCGATGTTTATTTTTATCACTCGTGAAGCTACACGACTGATAATAGTAGGCTTGTGATCTTTTCGTTGATCGACACACGAGAGTTAAAAACTTATTTCTGTTATAACAATAATTAATGACGCGAACAATTTCGGCGGTTTCGAAGGAATCGATTCTCGATTCTTGCCGATCGATTCTCAAGAACTTCATAGTGTCGGTACATGTGTTCAGTTATGGTTTCATTGAACACTCAACTTTTAAGCATGTATTCTTCATATAGTTAACCCATAACGCCAATGAGTTTATAGTTAAAAACTTTGAATATCCAATAGGCACTTTTTTGCAGACATTTATATTGAAATGAAATGAAAAACATTTTATCCTATACTCTTATATGAGCAATGTTATTGTCCGTCCGTTCTTGTATGCTTGCTTGCTTGCACAACGATCTCAAAAACGGCTCCGAGGATTTCCTTAAAAGTCTGTAAATAAGTAATTTATGACTCTTATACCCGTCGCAGCAGACCTGCGTACTCAGCGAATTTCCATAGGATTTATTTTTTATATATGAGCATTCAACTTATTTAAAGGAAAATATCGTTTAAGCATGTTTTGTAAATAATATATTTAAAACTTATATTTAATCATTCATATGCTTGAAATATGAGGAAAATTTACAAGGGGATCACATTGGTTTTTATTAGTTCTTGGTTTATAAGTTCTTAGCCATTCAATTTTCAATAAATGTAGTCTTGTTATATGTCAGGAAACATATAATCAATGAATTCAAAATACTGGAAAAATAAATAATATAAGCTCATGATGAACAAATTAAATTTATTCATTTGGTTAATTTTATAGATAAAACATCCCTGTTAGTTTCTGCAGACCTGCATCTCCAGCCAATTAAAAAAAACGTCATTCCTACGACTTTTAAACATAGGCCCCTACCATATATTATGCTACATTTTCAGGAAGTATAGACAAAGACACCCCCCCCCCACCCCCAATGCACATGGTTTCTTCATAAAACTTAAAAATAATTTGTATTTTTAATATAGTATATATTTTATGCAAAATCATGATCAATGAACTCTAACCATTCAGAAATAAACACAAATAAAATATTCATCCCCTAAAAATATAATCATATGTTCAGAATTGTATTTTTTTTAACTCTTAAATCAGGGTATCTATACTTTTTGGAGGGTAAAATTAAAAATACCCCCGTTGCAGCAGACCTGCATACTCAGCGAATTTCAAATGCAAAACAACATATTTCAATCCAACATAGCGAGATTTGGCATGTTTTGGTAAGCTCCATAAGCATAAATGGGGAATGAGTATGCAGGTTTGCTGCTACAGGTATATTAAAACTGGGTGGTTTTAATTCAATATTCAGTATATCTGAACTAGAAGAAGCTATTTACCAAGTTTTATCAAGATATGTTGTGAAATAAGTGAGATATAGAATTTTACTTATTTCCCATAAGGTTAACATTGGGATAACGTACTGTGTTTACCACTTTCAATATCTCGGTAACCAATGTACATAGAGCAGTGATTCAAAATACTAAATTGTTTGTTTTTTTGAGCTGAATTCAATGGTGCTACCAAAGATTTGATAAATTTTATTTTCTTATGTAAAAAACTCAAAAAACCCATTTTTGGGGGAGTTTATCCCCCTTTACCCCCCATTCCGGTGGTCTGATCGGGCTGGTTTACGAATTCGTCCGAGGGATTACCACTTTACACGTCTCTACCAAATTTCATTAAGATCGGACCATTTTTACGGCCGCTATCGTGCTTACAGACACATATAGATATAGATATATATAAATTCGAATGAATGGTGTTTTCTGCTTCTGGTAGCCTCAAAACAAAAAGTTATCATGGTCTCGAGCTTAGGTCTTACCATGAGACCTACGGTAATAGCTTCTTCCCTATAGGGGAAATTCGCTAATAATATTGGACAACGTACTGTGTTTAGCACTTTCAATATCTCAGCAACGGATTGATGTAGAATCTATATACTTATTTAATACGCTAGGGGTTTTTTTGTGATCATTACTCCTCCTAAAGTTCTGGGCCGATTTTAATAATTTAGGTGTCATTGGAAAGAGTTAGGCGTGACGTTTTGCAGGAAATAAAATTAAAAAAGGTTTGACTTAAGTGAAGAGCCCTAGACGCCCTTAAAGTTTCATATTAGTCCATAAGAATTAACATGGGAATAGAAATTTCAAATAAAGCAGCTGATTGGAGCAATCAAAGTTTTTCAGCAAAGCCATATGTTATTAATGGAATTGAAACCATTGCATGTAGAGCTGGATCAAGGCCACACTACACTACAGGCCGGAGTCCTTTTGTGGTGACGTCACATTATCAGACGAAATCGCAGACGCTTTTATAATGTACTCTTATGGCGATTCACTGCCGCACTCTCAAAACTATCGTGCCCTGAGTAATTCGTTCAAGTTTTCGTTTAGAAACCATTATTTTTTCGAAACTGCATTAATTAATGAACAACCAAATGCGGTCGAAAATAATTTTAAAGAAAACAAGACTTTATTCCATTAACTTGAAAACCGGTAAACATTACAGATTACAGGCAAGTAATTTGTTTACTTTTCATCAGATGATTTATTGGAAATTTGACAGTTTTGTTTCTTATTGTTTTCATTTCGATGTTCTAATGTCATAATTTTTTGGTAAATGTTTACGATTTTCATATGATTTTAGTTCTTATTTCCAACACAGCGCTAGGGGTTCGGCCGGTGTTGTGACGTGGCATCAGGGAGGAGGGGGGGGAGACTCCGGCCTGTAGTGTAGTGTGGCCTTGGCTGGATACATTTCAGTTGATGGAAGATGTAAATAAACAAACTATTATCCAAATACATACTTACGGTCAGAATTCAGTTTTAAAAACATTTAAATCACGTGTGAAGATCTTAATATTCACATATGTTTATATTCCAAAGAAAAATAATGAAAGAAAAACTAAATTCTATAAATAGAAATAGAAATAAAATAAAAAGAAGCAGAATTAAAATTCATTTCGAGTAAATTTATTGAACCATTTTAGTTCGGGTTGAGATTAAGACAGGTCATACACTACTTGGGGCTGCTTTCCTCAATGAAGGTTTAAAATAAACGTGAGTTTAATTTAAACCATATGCATATTCTAATAGTTAAATTATATACCATAAATGATCATGAAAACACAAATTTTACTAAACTTAAGTTTCTGAAGTTCAAATAAAACTAGATTTGGGAAAGCAGCTCTTAGTCACATATACTGAATTTCAGGAAGTTTTACAAAAATAGCGTAAAACCCACGAAACCAACTAGCCTAACTTTATTTTTTACAAAACATTATTCAATTCTTCTTTACCCATCAGGTTTAATTCTAACAACCTATTTAAAAACATCACTGTTGTCTAAGCAAATTTGCTGTCGATTTTCAAGTAAAAATTTGTTTTGGTTCATTTTCTTTCATATGGTGCATTTCAACTAATAAAAAATTTATGTATGATAATTTCATCTTGATGAACTTGGTTGAGTAACAATTTGATTGAAGTTTATGGCGAATGTTAATGTGAAGTGTTTGTGAGCAATTACCTAAAGAAAATTACATGGAAATTTAAATTACTTTAATTTAGTTAAACTATGAAATGCTAACTATGAATGATGTAAACAAGTATTTAATATAATTTGAACCATTCTTTTTGTGTTTAATGATGTTATAATAAAAACCCAGTTTCCAGTAACTCCAGCACTCGCTATGACTAGGTATAGCTCAGGGTCAGTTCATTGCAAAAGTTGGAATTTACCTTCCCTCCCCAGTACTTTCTCATGGACTACTGTATATGTGGCGGCAGGTCGAGCCAACTCCTTTAAGGGGCTCATATTATTCGTAGTAAATACTAAAAAAACATGGACATATCCTTAAAGAAGACTGAGTGTTCACAAGAGATTTAGTTTGAAAATGTTTTTGTAAAAAATCTCAGTACAACAGGAAGTTCAACCATATAATTAATATAATATAGTTCTAGAATATGTACTATAATTATTTTTATTTTGAAATCAATACAAACAATTGCTCGATTTCGAGCAACGGGTTTACTAGTAATAATTCAAAATGCTAAATTGTTTGTTTTTTAAGCTGAATTCAATTTTGACACTTAAATTTACTAAAAATTAACATAAAGATATTAAATCCTAAAAACAAATTTTATTTTGACAAAAAACCGTCCGTAGCCGTCCTTAACTTATCACGCTGGTTTTCGAACTCGAAGTAATAAATGTCACTCTAGACGTATTTACCAAATTTCATCGCGATTGGACCTTTTTTACGAAAGTTATCGTGCCTACAGACAGGTATATACATATGAAAATGTATGAACGGTGTTTTTAGGGTCTGGGGGCATCAAAATGAAAAGTTACGGTGGTCCCATGCTTAAGTCTTACCATGCCGCCTACGGTAATAGCTACTTCCCTATAGGGGGAAGTTTGCTAAAATGTATTTTATGCAGATTACTTGGTCAGAGAAAATCTAATAAAGTAATAATCGAATTTTAAAGTTGTAAAATTTTAACATTGGCCTTATGGGTTGCCCTGATAGCAACGAAAATAAACAAGGAAAGTGAACAATTGAAGTAATCATAACAGCTGTTTGGAATCTAAAGCCATCAAGGGAAAATACAACAATAGTCGAGGAAAGATAGGGTTATACGGTTATACCCTGAAAAAATTGCTATAAGGGAGATTTCTGTGTTTTTCTGTCATATGTTATGTGCTGATTAACTTAGTAATAGTTTCCCAAAGTTTGACCACCGGAAGTGCCTCATTTTCAAGGTGGCGTCCAAGAAGGTGACAATAGCATTAAAGATATAGGAAATAATTGCCATAGGTGATGTATAAATGAATCTGGTGTCATAATACCACTGCCGATAATCAGTGGCGTAACTAGAACTTGGCTTTGGGGGGATGGATAAGAATAAAATAGAGAATAGAGTGTACACCATACCGGATAATATAGAAAACTTTACTTAATAATATTAGGATTGTTAGTTTTTAGAATTTATTTAGGTAATAACTACCTAAAAAAAACTGTCCAAAAGGTAGTTATTAAGGGCAGTACCCAAGGGGCGTCTCTTTGGTCCCTTGTAAGGAAACATACTCATCTCCAACATAATCGTAGTTTACAATTACTTACGTAGTTTACAATTACTTTTTCGCAGTTTACAATTACTTAAATACAACTTTCGATTATAGTTTTTTTTTTCTTCCTTGGGGGCTGGGGTAACATTACCCCTTGCTACCTCGACCTAAAAGATCTTTTGTAGCGCCCTTCCTTTTAGTCCACCAGCCGAAGACCCTTCGCGTAGCCTAACAGCTGGTGCACACCCATTTCTTTTATTTCAGTAGTCATCAAGAGTGCCTTTCCTAGGTATTTCAACCTTTTCTGGGCTAACGCCGGACAATCCAGCCATATGTGTTCAGCGGATTCTACTTCTGAAAGGCAGAATCTGCAATGATCTGTCTGCCTAAGCCCTATTGTTCTAAGGTATTTCCTCACATGGCTGTGCCCAGTGAGGAGACCTATCAGAAGGCTTATGTCTCCTTTTTGGAGATTGAAGATGGTTCTCCATTCCTTTCTAAGAGGATTGATCAACATCTTTGATTGTCTCAGGCCTGGGGTTTCTTCCCATACCTTTGCCTTCTGGCACTCTGCCCAGGTTAGGATTTCTGTTCGTCCTTTACTCACTGGGACTCCACAGTATGGTTCTGGCCCAATGAGTTCGGACTTTGCCCCCTCACCCGCCAGGCTGTCGGCTCTTTCGTTGCCTTCATGCCCAGCGTGGCCTGGGATCCATGCCAGCTGGACTGTGTTGTGTTCACCCAAGGCCTTTAAGGCGCTCTTGCAGCTCTGCACAACTTTCGATTCTACCACACAGGCATCAATTGCTTTGAGAGCAGTCTGGCTGTCTGAAAGGATAAGAACCCTTCTCCTTTTCAGATTTTTATCCAGCTGCAGTCTCACGCAATGCTCTATCGCCAAGACTTCCGCCTGGAAGACAGTCGGTGTTTCACCGAGGGCCTTTGAGAGGTGGGTTCCCACCCCGCACACTCCAAGTCCCGACCTGCCCTCCTTCCGCGATCCGTCTGTGTAAAACACCATCGCCGACTTACCCATTTCTTCCCTTACCTTCTGCCATTCTCTCCTTCCTCCTATGGCCACCTGGTAAGGTTTAGTAAAGTCGTACTTCCTAATCATAAGATCTGAGACCGTCATCCCCATGTCCAGACTCGGGAATTCCCTTAGAATCGACATGTGACCTGTCCTTCTCGAAGGAGATATTTCTCCTTTGCTGCAAGTCTTTAGGGCCGTTAGTGCTGCCCTTTTCTTTATGTCTAGCCCAAGTGGGAGTGAGCGTGACATTGACTCCATTACCACTGTCGGGCATGATCTTGTTGTGCCACATACCCCTGTGCAGGCCAGTCTTTGCAGTTGTTGCAGCTTTGCAGCTACGCCAGCTTGCTCTGCTTTCCGCCACCACACCAAGGCTGCGTATTCTACCATAGGCTTTACTATGGCTTCATATGTCCACCAGATCAGTCTAGGGTTGAGTCCCCATCTTTTGCCAAATGTCCTTCTGCAGGCGCCCATGGCTCCTGTTCCTTTGGCAATGACATGATCTATGTGCCTGTTCCAAGTCAACTTCTGATCTAGGTATAACCCCAGATATTTAGTCTCCTTGACTGACTTGACCCTCACTCCTCTTATCAGGGGAGGGGAGATTTTAGTTCTCCTTTTCCTCGTGAAGGTCACTATCTCAGTTTTTGTAGGGTTGATTGTCAAGCCCTTCGTGTTACACCAATTGTCGATGCGGTCCACCGCCCACTGGGTAAGGTCCTTAATGGTGCCTTTATGTATCCCTCTGACGGTGAGCACTAGGTCATCGGCAAAGGCTTGTAGGTCAATGCCTAATTGTTCAGCTTCCCTCAGCAAGCCGTCGACCACGAGTGTCCATAGTAGAGGAGATAAGACTCCTCCTTGCGGACACCCTCTTCTGGCCTCGACTGTGACCGAAGAGTCGCCAACCGTGGCTGATATTTCTCTGCTTTGCAGCAAAGCCATTATCCATCCCACTATTTCCTGAGGAACTCCTCTGGCTTCCAGCGCTTCCTCTATTGACTGATAGGACACATTATCAAAGGCTCCTTGGATGTCTATAAAGACTCCTGCAAGGATTTCCTTATTATCTAATGTGTCTTCAATTTTTGCTACCAGGCTATGGAGTGCCGTAGTAGTCGATCTCCCCATCATGTAAGCATGTTGATTCACATTCAGGCTTGAGTTCATGAGAATCTCATCCCTCACATGCCTGTTAATGATCTTCTCCATGGTTTTTAACATGAATGAGGTTAGACATATTGGTCTGTACGATTTTGGCTGAGTAGGTTCTTTTCCCTTCTTCCGTAGGAAGACCACTCTCGCCCTTCTCCATCTTGTTGGGATGTATCCCAGGGCATAACTACCCCTAAACATAGCTATGAGGAGATCCATTAGGACCTCTAAGCCGTCTTGCAAGAGAGCAGGGAATATCCCGTCTCTTCCGGGGGATTTGAAAGGGCAGAAAGAATTAACTGCCCACTTCATAACCTCCAGTTTAAAGATCTTGCCCGACACCCGTCTAGCTTGTGCCACCTCCCTGTGGGACCTCCCCGGACAGGGCCAGTTGGCTCCTTCTCCTATGGGACAGCTCCCCGGGAAGTGTACACTTAGCATCTCCCTTAGGGTGTCGCCCATATTGGTTGTGAGATGGCCGTTCCCGGCCATTACTGCACCCAACAGGTTGGATTGTTCATTTTGAAGTGCTTTCTGGAGTCTGGCCGTTTCTGGTAGGCTGGACAGCCTTTCACAGAAGAGCCTCCAAGTCCTTCTTTTGGACTTTCTGATTTCCAGATTGTACTCCGTCAAAGCCCTCGGATAGGAGTCTCTGTCGCCAGTTCTCCGGGTAATGTTATAGAGCTTCCTGAGTCTTGCTCTCATTCTGCTTAGCCTCTCATTCCACCAAGGTACGTCTCTCGACACCCTTTTTGTTCTGAGAGGGCAGTTGTTTTCGTAGGCTTTTTGAATTGCGGTTTCTAGCGACTCCGCTAATTCATCCAAGCCCTCAACAGTTCTGGTGTGCACCATAGTTCCCTCCAACTCCCTTTGTAGGGTTTCTCTGTATCCCTTCCAATTGGTTAGTTGGGGTACTCTGTAGGATAAACATTTCTCCAGGTGCGCCTCTACATCGAACCGAATGTGTGTGTGGTCCGACAACGAGGCCTCCTCAGAGACATGCCATCCACTTATTTTGTGGTTTCTAAGGTTGATTGATAGGGTTAAATCTAGAACCTCTTCTCTTATCCTATTGATGAAGGTAGGTTTGTTCCCTAGATTCTCTATTTCTAAGTCAACCTTATAGATATACTCTAGGAGATCCTTACCTCTTTCGTTGATGTTGGTACTCCCCCAGATGACGTGGTGAGCGTTGGCGTCACAGCCTAGGATGAGTGGCATCCCTTCACTGCGCGCATGTTGTACTAGGCGTTCCACTGCCTTTGGAGGACAGGTGTCCCCGGGATTCGGGAAATACGCCGTGGCCACTAAGGCCTTTTGGCACCCGTTTGTGGTGGCTAGGTCCACCGAGACAGTTACCATGTCTCTGTTGGTGAACTCTGGAACAGTAAAACACCTTACTGTTGGAGATATCAGTATGCAGGCCCTAGGTCTTACCTCTGATCTCTCATATATTAATTTACCCACCTGAGTTGGGAGTCCTCTGATTGATCCCCTTGCGACCCAGGGTTCTTGGATGAGGGCGATGTCTAGCCCCTGTATTGCAAATCTCCGGCTCAGGAGTGCTGTGGCTCCCTTCTTATGCTGGAGATTTGCTTGTAGGAATTTAATTCCTATTGCCTCTCTCTCTCCCCCTGTCGGGGGAGTGGCGTCCTCCTCTGCCTCCATGAGAACGATACCCTGAGTCCCTCTTGGGTCCTCTCGGGCTTCTGTCCGACCTGTCAGTCTTGCTGGTTGAGGGGCCTCTCATCCTTTCCTCCCTCTTCTCCGGTCTGCCCTTCCTGAAGATCGGGAAGTGGTGTGAGCCTCCCACCTCTTTCGCCTCACCTTCCCTTTCTACTTCCTTCTCCTTTCCCTCGGCCTCTGGTGCGAGTTCGGGTGGAGTGGTACCTTCAGGTTCCTTCCCCCCACTGACGCCTCTGGTTCAGAAGTCTTTTGAGTTGGGCCGGTAGACTCTTTGGCTTGTGAGGCTGCAGGTGGGTCTTTGGCTAAGGATGTTTTGTCCTCAGCCCCTCCTGTTCTTTTGCCTTTCAGCTTCAGAGCTACCGTCCCCATCTTGAAGTAGGCCTGTATCGGTCCTTCCTTCTCCAGTTTTGCAGCCGTGAACGGGTCCACTGCCAGTATCAATTGGACCGTAGTTCTGTCCTCGATTCTGTTGAGGGCCCTCCAGCTTGTGGCTTTTAGCCCTTTGTTTTGTTTTTCCAGCCACAGTAGGATATCTTCTGTTTTTAGCTGGCTGGCATTCGGAAAGAATGCAGTTGCAATTTTGGTTTTAGGGATGTCTCCCTCAGGAATAACACGGAGTGAGTCACCTAGCTGTTCTTCCTTGGACTTCAGCCACCTTGCGGTAGCCTCATCCTTGCAGACCAGTACAAGGTGCCCCTGCCTCCTGTGTTGGCTGTTGAAGCCAGGAAAGACCTCTTGATCTTCATCGGTCCAGATCAGCTGTAGGATTTTTTCCTGGACAGCCTCCATCTCTTCGTTGGTCATCATTGCTTCGGGGAAGTTGTTGTGAATCACACCAATTCTTACCCCCTCCGCAGCCTGTTTGAAGGAGAGCTTGGGAGGTTGATGTTGAATCCCTTTTTGGGGGGTTCCAGCCTCTGCCTTCGACTCTCCGCCTTTGGCCTTCTTGCTTGCTTTTGGCTCTTCCGGCGTAGTAGTTGCCGACCTGGGTCTTTTACTAGGCCCTTGGTTGGGTTCTTTTTGTTCAGGTACCCGTACAGTCTTGAGGCTTAGTTCTGTCGCCTCTTCCACGGAGTGTCCCTTCCTCCTGTACCATTTGTACCTCCTGTAGCGGGCTCCTCCCATTTTTGGGAATTTCTCTCGCAGCCTGAGATTTTTGGCTTTGTCGGCGATTTCCTTGTCCTCGCCGCTGTTGTCGTCCAGGAGTTGTTCCTCCTCTGAGTTTGTGACCATAGGCTCACCCTGAGTTTCATCGACCTCTCGAGTGAGTTCTGATCCTTGTTTGGATTGGGGTGCTTTCTCATCGACTGGAGGTACCACAAGGACCTCTACTGCTTGAGAACTTGCCTCCCCTGAATTTTGAGGCGCTAAGGCCTCTGTTGTTTGAGTCAGTTCTGACTCTGGTTTTGGTGTTTGTTGTTGTTGTTTTTGTTGATTTGTTGTATTCATGTTGATCCCACGAGTACCGGGTATCTGCAGTCCGTCTCTCCAGTGACCCGTTTAGAGAGGTAAGGGGTACATACTGCCGGGTTCCCCTTGGTGCCCGGCAGGCTCCGTTTGTGGCACTCTTGATTTAGGCCCCTAGTGCCTCGAGACTCTCAGCACGGATCGCATCACACCTTCGCCCAGGGCCCGCAGTGTTCAGGCATAGCTACTGCTACGCCTAAACGTCTAGGTGAACGTCCTGTTCTTAGAGAAGCAAGCTTCGTCTCAGACCAGTTACGGACACCCAGTACTGGTGACGCTGCTGCCCCCCACCAGGGAGAGATTCAGCCTCCAGCCTAGATCCGCCGAGATCAGCGTGACAGGGGCCACGACGGGAACGATGCAGTCATCGGACTACACAGGTCAGCACTTCATTTCGTACTGACCTTCTCGGACGGTCTTGCGTACCATTACTGGAACGCCTGAGGGTGAAGTAGTTCCCCAGTTCTTGTCTAAGCAGCTCTTGGCTGTCCGGGAAACTACCGCACCCTCTTAGCCCCCTCGATTATAGTTAAAATGTAATCAAAACATACAAAACGTACAAAATATTATTATCAAGGAAAACATAAACAGTCGGGTTACTTTTTAAGTAGCTCGACAAATTTTGTTGTTGACCAGAACCGAGCGAGATGGTCTAGAAGTTATGCTGGATTTCCCAAACCAACCAAAAAACCGTATTTTTACGTCCAACACTAAAAAAGTTGTATAAATTATAAATTACAATTCTTAAAAATGTATGGCCATAGAGCTATGATATAATTAAGCTCTGCTTACAAGGATTTTGAATCTGAAACTTATCAACTTAGAAAA
Source organism: Flexamia atlantica (assembly GCA_035578135.1). Taxonomy (NCBI): domain Eukaryota; kingdom Metazoa; phylum Arthropoda; class Insecta; order Hemiptera; family Cicadellidae; genus Flexamia; species Flexamia atlantica. Next base: position 74,910,746 of record JAQJVK010000001.1, on the reverse strand, counting down.
AAACTTTGGGACTTGTTGAGAATTATGAAAAATGTGTTTCAATTCTGTGAATATTGATAATTTTTACAATGGCCACTTATTTTGAAAATTGACATGTTGCAATATTTTCTTGGTTAATAGTATATTTTTTTACAATCGTAATACATCACAAATAGGTAAAAAAAAGAGATTTTTTAATATCGATAACATTGTAGTTTGTCATATTCCATGTCTCTTATTTTGTTATTTCTCTGGCAGTTTTTCTTATCATTGTGTATGTTTTATGTCTGGATACCTCGTTAAGACTAAGGCATTGAAAACAAAAGAGCAGACAATTTTACTATTTTTTTTATCTTTATATTAATAGACAAGCATTTTTTCCATAAGGTTTTTTTACTCCTTTTTTCTCAGCCAGTGTGCATCGTAGCGAAAATCTAAGCACTCCGATAGAATTGTATTTTCCTGTAGATGTGCAGAATCCCATTGAAATTTATATTAGTCTTATAGACATGTAGAAAATTGAATTTAAAATTTCAAAAAAATTAACATTAGCCTTATGAGTTGCTGTTTTGGTGATAGAAAAACAAAACAAAACTGTGCTTTTGTCATCATATGTAGCTGTTACCACATGCTATTTTTCGTAGAGTAAAGATTAGATGTAGAATTATTATGTGAGGGCGAAAAGTAGGCAAACATTTACGCTGTTTTTTTCTATCATCTGATGAGATATAAAACCCAAACATTAATAAGTTTTTATCAAGCAATAAACAAATGTAAGGAATTCATTAATGACACGAGTAAGTATTTGTCCAGTAAAAATCCAAACAAATTATGATTTTTAAACAATTTCAAGCAACATGTTTTATTGGGGCATGGAGTAAAAATATAGTATTTGATTGAAATCGAGGGCTGTTTAGAGAAGATTGAATGTGTTCCAAATAAAGTTTGCTCATTTAAATAAGCTTAAGAGATAAAATTTTCTGATAAAAAGGGAAGAAAAAAGAACAGTAAGTTGAGTCCCTACCATCCAATGTACTGCCGTGCAACTGCAGTACAGATGGACATTACATTCACATTGTGAGTTTTACTGGAAGATAATGGGTAAAATATGTGTAATATTTTACTGATAATGATAGGGAGAGAGGGAAAGAGAGGAAAATGTCCTAAGGGTAAGGAAGGAGAGAAACAGTTTTGAAGGGGAGTTTTAGGTCTCAAATAATTATTAGGCACATAAATGTTAGGTGATATTATTTCAGACCTAAAAGGTAGGAAAGGTGGGACGAGAAATGGTTGGAAGAGGATGACGGAGAAAAGGGGTGAAAAGTAGAAAGAAGGTCGAAAGGAAGAGAAGTACATAGAGAGTGAGGGAAGGAATGAATGGAGGGAGTGAGGGAGAGAACTGTAGTAAGAGTGTATGCGATAAACTGATTTGATGACTGAATTTTTACCGTCCTCTGAATCAATAACCAGCTCAGTGTTAATGAAATAAATATGGAATCTCAATATTGTACAATACTAATTACTAAAAACCATGTCATAAATATGTGCCAGAGCCGAGGCAAAATAATTAGTCAGAGATTGAGTCTTTCTCTTTTGCTTTTGGTTCCCATTTGGTTCTATTATGTGTTTACGTGGAAAATGTATACTATATGAAATGTATTGTGAAACGCATGGTGTATGCAAAGTTCAAAATTAGCTAACCCTATTTCTTGATTTGAAAATTGGTCGAATTTTCGACCACTGGCGATCTCTAGTTATTATTAATGTAAACAGAAGAACAAACGATTTTTTTTGAATGAAAATTAAAATAATCCTTTCTTTTCAAATTAATAAGGAGTAGCAAAATCATGCACCTTTAGTTGTAGATGTTTTTAACATCATACAACTTGAGTATTTGTATTTAAAGAAGTAAGATTGCTGTGCTACACTAATATTTTTTTTTAGGATTCTGGGGGGGTTCTATCCCCCTCATCCCCCCCCCCCCATAGTTACGCCACTGCCGATAATTGAAGGGAGGTATGAACTTCAGTTTTCGTAGGTAAAAAATATCGGCCGCCATCTTGGATCCGCCATATTGGAAGAAGTAATTATTTTCAAATGTGAGCATAGTGTTGTGACACATCATTTTAAACTAGATTTTCACACTGTTTACAATGCCGAAATCTGTTTCTGAAAATCTTGATTTGTTTTCCGCCATATTGGGAGAAGTAATTATTTTCAAATGTGAACATAGTGTTGTGACACATCATTTTAAACTAGATTTTCACACTGTTTACAATGCCGAAATCTGTTTCTGAAAATCTTGACTTGTTTTCCGCCATATTGGGAGAAGTAATTATTTTCAAATGTGAACATAGTGTTGTGACACATCATTTTAAACTAGATTTTCACACTGTTTACAATGCCGAAATCTGTTTCTGAAAATCTTGACTTGTCTTCCGCCATATTGGGAGAAGTAATTATTTTCAAATGTGAACATAGTGTTGTGACACATCATTTTAAACTAGATTTTCATGCTGTTTACAATGCCGAAATCTGTTTTTGAAAATCTTGACTTGTTTTCAAGATATACCCAAACAAAGATTATCCCCTGTATAATCCTCATGGACGTTTCAAGCTTGGAATATTTTTTTCGGATTTTTTGGACTATTTTCCTTATAGCTCCGGGTGTAATTAAAGTAAGTTGTTCGTTCTAGTCTTAAAATATTCGGTAGTATTTTGGCTTCCATACAAGCAACTTATCAATTGATTCAGATTCATTAGAAATGAGTTATGATACCTTTATTAACCATAAAATGTGATTCAATATTCAGTGAAAATTGTATATCTCAGATTCTAAATAAGATATAAACTTCTTTTTGGTCTTAAACTGTTCGGTAAAATATTAGCTTTCATTTTAGCTATTGATCATGAAAATAGGACAATTTTAAGCCGAGGTATGTTATTTTATTTAACATAAAATTTAACGTTTTTAGCATTCAATCTTCAGTTAAAGACATGTATTTCAAGCGCTAAGTGAGACTTAATCATCATTAAAGTGTTAAATTAAATTGTAAACTATGGGCTTTCTTTTGAGTTATTGATCTTGAAAATCAGTCAATTCTAAGAGGAGTAATAATCCTTTATTCAAATTAAAATGTAATTATTTTAGAGTTTTGTCCTTAAGTAAGGACTCATATCTCAAGTGTTAAAGAGATACAATCCTTTTTAAGGTCTTAAATGAATTGGTTTTTGATTGGCTTTCATTTGAACTATTGATCTTGAAAATCGGAAGGTCTAACCTGAGTTAAAATCCTTTATTTGACAGTATCATTTTAGAAAAATCACATCTTATGGTTAATAAAGGTATCATAGCTCATCCCTAATGAATCTAGGGTGGGTGTACGAGTGAATGACCACCCCCCCAGTGATTGACCGTTTTGCCTAAAAAGCCCGGTATTAACCCTCGAGCGGGCGCACGCGGAGTTTTCCTCCGCACGTGTTTTTTTTTGTTAAAATAAACAGACATAATGGGTGTCGGCGGTCGTGTCCGGCTCCATACTTTATGCCTCTCATTCCAGGAATTTCCTAAAGCTATTTATACCTTCCACCCCCCCCCCCCCCTTGGTACCTCGTTATATGCAATTCAGAGATGCCGTCTCAGTTTGCGGAGTGCCTCTCCCGTTACACAGACACTGATACCTATTTTAAAAATTCATAATAGCAATGGATTTGTAATTATTATTAATTTTTTGGACTTTTCCTTTTGCTTTCGAAAAAAGGAAGCGAAAGGAAAAGTCCAAAAATGTAAATAATAATTAATACATATTTTATACTAAAAAATTACTTACTATGTTAAATTGAAATATAACACCTATTAAGTTGAACAATTAATTGAATCGACGATGAAAAGTGATTCCTAATGAAGTTTGTCAACATTTAAATACAATATTTCGTAATAAAACAAGAAAAATGGGTTAAATTTGTGCAATCTAGTGTTGCGGAGTAAAACTCCGCATGCACCCGCTCGCGTTTTGACGGTGAAGCGCCCGCTCATGGGTTAAGCATATTCTTTGGGCTAGCTAATTAAAAACAAGCGTAAAACCAGCTTTGGAATATTATGCAACATTAATCTTTCTTTGGTTAAAATTGTTGGAGTCGAAAATAATTTTTAATGAAATTTAATATTGGGTGTCCCACTAACTTCGATTTTTATGTTTCTTGCTATAGCAACTATCCCTGCAAGGCTTACCTAAATTTACATTCATTCTTTTTTTGATGATTATTTCAAAAATGCGTTGCATTTAAATAATATTTAACACGCTATCCTATAATTTAAAATCAATTTTATTCCTCTACATGTTATAATTAATCATTACTGAGGGCGGTCATAAATTGAAACGTAACTAGGGCAAAAACCAGTGAATGACCGGGGAAAAACTTAGCGGTCATTTACTGGAACAAGATCGGTCATTTACTAGCTTTGATCTATATTCTCAGCTGAATTATTCTTATTCATTGTTGTCAGCTGATTTTTCAATTTTTTGACACTTATTCAGCCAAAAGAGACCGGTCATTCACTGGTGCAAGATTGGTCATTCACTGGTGCAAGATTGGTCATTCACTGGTGCAGCCCCCGTCATTTATTGGAGCATTGACATAGTTGCATTCTAATTAATATTACAACTAATATTCTCATTAAGTAACACATTTAACTAATATTGCTTAATCCTTAAAGAATAAATGAACTTTCTAAAGTATAATGTATCACTGTGACTATGAAATAAGGGAGTAATGTCAAATTAACATGAGACATCGTCCTTAACCGGTCATTCACTGGTGCACTCACCCTAAATCAATTGATAAGTTGCTACCGAATCAATATACTATCGAATATTTTAAGACTAGAACGAACAACGTACTTTGATTAGATTATATCCAGAGCTATAAGGAAAATAGTCCAAAAAAATCCCAAAAAATATTCCAAGCTCGAAACGTTCATAAGGATTATACAGGGAATAATCTTTGTTTGGGTATATCTTGAAAACGAGTCAAGATTTTCAAAAATGGATTTCGGCATTGTAAACAGTGTGAAAATCTAGTTGGATATGATATGTCGCAACACCATGTTTACATTTGAAAATAATTACTTCATCCAATATGGCGGATCCAAAAAGGCGGCCAATTTTTTTTACCTACGAAAACTGAAGTTCATACCTCCCTTCAATTATCGGCAGTGGTATTATTACACCAGATTTATTTATACATCACTTATAGCATTTGTTTCCATTATCTTTAATGCTATTGTCACCTTCTGGGACGGACGCCATCTTGAAAATGAGGCACACTGCCGGTGGTCAAACTTTGGTAAACTTTTAGTATGCTGTTCAGCACATAAAATATGACAGAAAAACGCAAAAATCTCCCTTATAAGAATTTTTTCAGGGTTAGGTGGTTTTTTTCATATCTTTCCTCGACTACAAGTGGGATGAAGAGTCTATGGAGCAATAAAAAAGGTTCCTATTTATCAATTTGATGACATTGAAATATTTTATAGTAACTGGATGAACTGGTAAACATGAAATAACACCGAGCAAGGCTCGGTGCACCAGGTACTTGTCGTTAAGCTTACAAGCAATCGACTAAGTCAGATATACATAGTTACATAAGTTGGTTAGTTACGAAGTTGATATGTAAAGTTATCATAAGAAAACCAAACAGTGCACCATGATTGCCCCCCTACCCCACGTTATCGACCACCTAGGAAACAGACAGGCGACATTCATGATTTTGATTAACTCAGTCTATATTACAATAACCAACAAAAATATTGCGTTACTTTTTCGCGACACTCACAAATAAATTCTACTACCTTCTAATGTTAAATTATTAAATTAAATTTTTGTAAACATTTTGAAAATGAAACTGGATCATTGCATGTGATGCGGAAAGGGAAAAGGGTCCTCAAGTCGCTGGAGTAAATTTTACAATACAGGCATTTTAGTTGAATTGGGTCAAAAATATTGATTTTCGGGTTGTAATTGGATATGATTCCTTAATCTTTCCTGAACAGATTCATCCGGTTATTTTAGCGATAAGAATCCGAGAAATATTAAGAAAAAGTTGATTTAGCAATCTATGTCATGCATACGAAAAAAGACCTCAAGTCGCTTGAATGGGAAATAATATGGTCGGCGACTTTAGATCCCTTTTCCCTAATGCGCAGGCCCGTACTGACTGAGTAGTCAGAGGCATCACAAAACTAGTCTTTCCTGACATCTATCGGTACAAGAGTGAACAACTTCAAGTTAATCATTGTTAAAGAACATTGTCTAAATGAACATTTTCTAATTCCAAAAATCACTGTGTCGACAATGTATTTCTCCTTCATTCCTCGGTATTCCGCCTTCTGACTTTAGGTCCCTTTTCCAGCTTCTCACTTTCCCATTAATTTTTGCAATGAAAATGTAAGTGTATCACATTTTTTTTTTTTAGATTTGAAAATCTAGTTTTCAGCTTTATTTTGATTCATAATTATATTTCTTTCTCAAAGACCTTGAGTATTTGAGTAATAACAAAGTGCAAGATAATAAGATCAATGTTTATTGTCATTGTTATTATTAGCTTTCACTAAATGTGGCCTGTTTTAGCCTGTCGAGAGTCAGTCAGCAGAAAGTGAGGACGCCACTCCATCAGCAGCCAAGGATCCAGCTCTCACAAGGTTTTTCAAAATGGTTCAGTTCGGCGTCCCTGTACCTGCTGTCAAGTTAAAAATGCAACAAGAAGGTTATGACCCCAAACTGCTTGATTCCTGATGTATTCCTACCTTTACTCTGTTGTAAGCGTGTTACAGACCGAACTTATTGAAAAAGTGAGTTACTTTCTATATTGCTTTTTAGGGGAATTGTCTATCCACATAAGCAAGTTTTTGGACTTCCAAAGGTTCTATAAATAAATTTCCCCCCCTATGTTTTAATGCTATGTTTTAATCGTTAACCCTTAAGTACTGGCGCGGGGTGTTTTAAGACTCCCAGGCCTGGAAATTTCGCTCTGGAAGCTGAAATATGTTATCAGCAATGCTGTGCGTCCTAGTACCTTCAAGTTACATCCCCCCTCACCTGTTGGTACAGTTTGACCAACAGACCTAGACCCCCGAGCCAGTGGTTGCGTTCTAGCACGGCGGTGATTTCTACATGTATTATTTATCATTAGAAAGTAAAGTTTAGCTTATTTTTCATTTTTGTTCATTCTTAGTAATTTTCAAACATGAATAATTAAAAAGCCGATGTGTGTGAGCCACATGAAAACTGTTTGCCAAGAGTATTGGAACTCGAAGATGCTTCAGAGTAGTATGGACTTTAGATTCCAAAACCTATTTCTTGTAACCACAAATTTATAAGGTTCCTTGTATTTTCCAAGATTTTATTAAATTTGTTCAAAATAAAAACTTTTAACAAACTTAGAAAATATATATAGCGATTGTTTTGTTTTCTCAACAAAAATTTCCATATTTTAGTAAAATTTTAGATGTGTAAGTTTAGGTCCCAAAAATAAGCAATCTATGATTAATGTACTAATAATATTAACCTTTTTCCATGTTTTCATCACTAATTTACAAGAATATAAGGTTTAAAACATTTTAAATTGCACTTTAAATTTTTCATGCAAACTGAACAAAACCCTTAAATTTTCAACCACAATTTTCGTAATTTAAAATTTTTCTTTTTCATATAATTAAAATTGTGTAAATTTACTTGTAAGTGATAAATACGGTTTAAAACATTCGAAACTATAAGGAAATCAAAGGTTTTGTCAAAAATTGTGTTTAACAATATTTTTACAAAAATTTTAAATTGGGGGTTCAGCAGACCCCCCCGCCAGTAGTTGTGTCACAAAAAACTGCGCCAGTACTTGAGGGTTAAATATTTTTTTGTAAATAATTGTCAAATTCGCTCGGAAGAAAAAGTTTTTGGTATAAATTACATTGTCTCTTTCTAGCAAAATAAAAAAAAGTTGTATTTAACTGATTTTTATTCAAGTCTCTCATTACATAATCAACTATTTTTCATGGCAAGTGTAATTTGCATATTTTTTTGAAGTGTTTTAATATACAGTAATAGGATTTAAGGATTGTAAGTATTCTTTGATAATTGCATTAAAAGTTAGTACTGTTTAACCTTCATTATTGAAATAACCTCTTTGTGAATTTTATTTATTTATTTATGAAAAAACCATTAATAGGATTATTACTGTACTAGATTACTTGATGCAGCTTCTCTTGCAATCATTTTTGTAGATTTTTCTTATCTTGTTATGTGTATTTAACCTTTAAAACTACTTTAAACCTTTATGTCCATATGTCATATTGTAAACAAAGTGAATTAAGTTTGATCCTATGTCGACAGATAGCACCACTTTTCCGAAAATTCAGCCCTTTACGGTAGTTATAAGATACCCTTTCTTAGAGGTCTAAAGTTATTTTTGAGAGTCTTAAGTAAGAATATCTTTAATGACACCTCAAGCGTTAAAATCTGCCCACCAATTATCAAGTTATGACTGTGAAAAGAAAACCCATCAAGAATTAATATGTAGATATAGGTCTATGTACACATAAATTTCAAACAAAATTTCAAAAAGCTGACAAGAACTAATATAACAACAGGGTGTCTACCAGTCGGGAATTCGGGAAAACTCGGGAAAATGTCGGGGATTTTGTAAGGTCGGGAATAGTCGGGAAAAAGTAATGAATTTCAACATTTGATCGGGAAATTCGAATTTGGCTATAAAAACGAAATAGCGGTTTTCTTCGTTATTGTCATCGTCTCGGCCGGCAAATCTCGAACGAATTGTGGCAGACAAATTTTTAGCTATATCACGACCATAAAATCTGTCGCTTATTCCGCTGCCGCAAGTTTCTCAGTCCTAATACAGCTGTAAAAACGCTCGCTCGTTTCGCGGCCGACAAGTCTCTCGCTCTTTACGCGGCCGACAAGTCTCGCTCTTTACGTGGCTGACAAGTCTCGCTTTTTACGCGGCCGACAAGACACGCTCTTTACGCGGCCGTCAAGTCTCTCGCTCTTTACGTGGCCGACGAGACTCTACGGTCTGTACTCGGAGTCTCTCGCTCTTTACGCGGCCGACCAGTTTCGCTCTTTACGCGGCCGACAAGTCTCGCTCTTTACGCGGCCGACAAGTCTCTCGCTTTACGCGGCCGACAAGTCTCGCTCTTTACATGGCCGACAAGACTCGCTCTTTACGCGGCCGTCAAGTCTCTCGCTCTTTACGTGGCCGACGAGACTCTACGGTCTGTACTCGGAGTCTCTCGCTCTTTACGCGGCCGACAAGTTTCGCTCTTTACGCGGCCGACAAGTCTCGCTCTTTACGCGGCCGACAAGTCTCTCGCTTTACGCGGCCGACAAGTCTCGCTCTTTACATGGCCGACAAGACTCGCTCTTTACGCGGCCGTCAAGTCTCTCGCTCTTTACGTGGCCGACGAGTCTCTACGGTCTGTACTCGGAGTCTCTCGCTCTTTACGCGGCTGACAAGTCTCGCTCTTTACGCGGCCGACAAGTTTCGCTCTTTACGCGGCCGACAAGTCTCGCTCTTTACGCGGCCGACAAGTCTCGCTCTTTACGCGGCTGACAAGTCTCGCTCTTTACGCGGTCGACAAGTTTCGCTCTTTACGCGGCCGACAAGTCTCGCTCTTTACGCGGCCGAAAAGTACCTCGCTCTTCACGCGGCCGACAAGTCTCTCGCTCTTTACGCGGCCGTCAAGTCTCTCGCTATAGTCCAGTCATTTTAGAGGAAAAATCCCGGTTTTCAAAAAAATCGGGTAACCGAGTGGGACTTTTTATCAGATGTTCCTTGATATGTTACCTTTAAAACCCCATCAATTTTTCAAAATTAAAAGTTGTGCTCAAGCCGCCATCTTGGAAAATGGCAGCCAAAAAACAGTTTTTGGGCTATATCATTATTAATATTAATCTTAGAAAAAAAGTTCTTCTACAAAAGTTGTTTGGTTTTCAAAGATCTACAAGTTTTATATTTGACATATTGTTGTACAGCAATTAATAAGGCCGCCATATTGGAAAATGGCTGCCAAACAGTATTTTTTGGCTGGTACAGCTTAACTATTTGTCTTACTAAAACTATCACTGAAGAAAAGTTGCTGAGATTTTTATACTCTACAACTTTATATTTACATTGTTGTTGTGAACTCACAAATATAGGCGCCATCTTGGAAAAATGGCCGCCAATATTAGTTTTTTGACTGGGACTTTTTTGTTATTAAAATTACAGTAGCAAATATAATACAAAAATTGTGTAACTTACTTAGATCTATAATTTTTATATTTAACATATTGTTGTACAACAAATAATAAGGCGGCCATCTTGGAAAATGGCAACCTAAAACAGTTTTTGAGCTATATTATCATTATAATTGGGTTTGGAAAAAAGGTTATTTTAGAGAAGTTGTTTGGTTTTAAGAGATGTACAACTTTTATATTTGACATATTGTTGTACAGCAATTAATAAGGCCGCCATTTCGGAAAATGGCTGCCAAAAAGGATGTTTTGGTTGGTACAGCTTAATTATTTGTCTTACTAAAAACGATTACTGAAGAAAAGTTGCTGAGATTTTTATACTCTACAACTTTTATGTTTACATTGTTGTTGTGAACTCACAAATATAGGCGCCATCTTGGAAAAATGGCCGCCAATATTAGTTTTTTGACTGGGACTTTTTTGTTATTAATATTACTGAAGCCAATTTGTACGAAAATTGTGTAACTCAATTAGATCTATAATTTTTATATTAACATATTGTTGTACAACAAATAATAAGGCGGCCATCTCTGAAAATGGCGACCTAAAACAGTTTTTGAGCTATATCATCATTATAATTAGGTTTAGAAAAAAGATTATTTCAGGGAATTAATTTGGTTTTAAGAGATCTACAACTTTAATGTTTGACATATTGTTGTACAGCAATTAATAAGGCCGCCATATTGGAAGATAACTATTAAATAGTATTTGTTTAATGATTCAGCTTCTTTATTTACCTTCTCAAGAAGGTTTCTGAGTAAAATTTACTAAGATTTTGATTATCTATAACTTTTATACACTCTCTCTTTTATTGAAATTTTTCCTACTGAGGTTCCAATTATCCCCTATTATGATTAGCGACGTTAGCCGATTCAAGCCACTAGTATTTTATGCGATATACTATAGAGTGTCTGGGACTCGCTGATATCCCCGTTCCGATCTAAAAATAACTCCTCATGCTTGGATTTTTTTCCCTACGTTGTTCCGATAGCATTATCTTATAGAGATGCCCTGAAATTACCAACAATCAATTAAAAAAATTACAACCTAAATTCTCTACATGTTTTAAGTGACGATTCTGCAGGAGCATCCATATTTTTGTTGTAAGAGTTACAGCTGTCATAGATTTTTTCGAACCAAGCAACTTAAATAATAAAGTTACGGCAGAAAACTATTATTGGCAACCATTTTATTCAAATATGGCACCTATTTTTTAAATTAACAATGACAAAGTAAATATAAAAGTTGTAGATTATCAAACCTCATTACAATTTCTTCTGTTGCCTTTTTAATGAGGTAAATAAAGAAGCTGTATCATTAAACATATACTATTTTATAGTTATCTTCCAATATGGTGGCCTTATTAATTGCTGTACAACAATATGTCAAATATAAAAGTTGTAGATCTCTTAAAACCAAACAAATTTCCTGAAATAACCTTTTTTCTAAACCCAATTATAATGATGATATAGCTCAAAAACTGTTTTAGTTCGCCATTTTCCAAGATGGCCGCCTTATTATTCGTTGATCAACAATATGTTAAATATAAAAATTATAGATCTAATTGAGTTACACAATTTTCGTACAAATTGGCTTCAGTAATATTAATAACAAAAAAGTCCCAGTAAAAAAACTAATATTGGCGGCCATATTTTCAAGATGGCGCCTATATTTGCGAGTTCACAACAACAATGTAAACTTAAAAGTTGTAGAGTATAAAAATCTCAGCAACTTTCCTTCAGTAATCGTTTTAGTAAGATACATAATTAAGCTGTACCAACCAAAAAATCCTTTTTGGCAGCCATTTTCCGAAATGGCGGCCTTATTAATTACTGTACAACAATATCTCAAATATAAAAGTTGTAGATCTCTTAAAACCAAACAAATTCCCTAAAATAACCTTTTTTCTAAACCCAATAATAATGATGATATAGCTCAAAAACTGTTTTAGGTTGCCATTTTCCAAGATGGCCGCCTTATTATTTGTCGTACAACAATATGTTAAATATAAAAATTATAGATCTAAGTAAGTTACACAATTTTTGAATCATATTTGCTACTGTAATATTAATAACAAAAAAGTCCCAGTCATAAAACTAATATTGGCGGCCATTTTTCCAAGATGGCGCCTATATTTGCGAGTTCACAACAACGATGTAAACATAAAAGTTGTAGAGTATAAAAATCTCAGCAACTTTTCTTTAGTAATAGTTTTAGTAAGACAAATAGTTGAGCTGTACCAGCCAAAAAATACTGTTTGGCAGCCATTTTCCAAAATGGTGGCCTTATTAATTGCTGTACAACAATATGTCAAATATAAAACTTGTAGATCGTTGAAAACCAAACAACTTTTGTAGAAGAACTTTTTTTCTAAGAATAATATTAATAATGATATAGCCCAAAAACTGTATTTTGGCCGCCATTTTCCAAGATGGCGGCTTGAGCACAACTTTTAATTTTGAAAAATTGATGGGGTTTTAAAGGTAACATATCAAGGAACATATGGTAAAAAGTCCCACTTGGTTACCCAAATTTTTGAAAAATAATTAAAATGACTGGTCTACTAGTATTGCTACCTTAAAATCGTGTGCACTTTTCGTGGTTATCACATCACATCTGTTGGCCACATGAAGGCCAGAATATCCATAACCCGGCCGGCAAATTCTTCGGTCGTTTCGGGGTCAGCAAACGTCTCGGTCACATTGGGGCCGTCAGATATCTCGCTCTCTTTGCGGCTGCAAATCTGTTGCTCTTTTCACGGCCATCACATCTTTCGCTTTTATTGCGGCCGGAAATCTTTCGCTTGTTTTGCGGCCGGCAAATCTCTTGGTCGCACCTCGGCCGATGACTTCATCCCTCTTTTCGCGAGCGTTAGACCTCTTGGTCGTATTGCGGCCAGAAAATCGCTCACTCATTTTGGGACCAAAACATTTTTCGGTCGTCTCGTGGTAGACAAATTTTTTGCTCTTTTCGTGGCCGTCACATCTCTCGGTTGTATTGCGATAAGAAAATCGCTCGATCTTTTCACGGACGGAATATCTATCATTTTTACCATGGCCGGCAAGATTTTCGGTCTCGTTGCGATCGGACATCTTTCGCTTGTTTTACGGCCGGCAAATCTCTTGGTCGCATCGCGGCCGATGAGAACCTTACTCATTTCGCGGCCATTAGACCTCGGTCATATTGCGGCCGGAAAGTCGCTCACTCGTTTTAGGAATGAAACATTTTTTGGTCGATTCGCAGCAGATGAGTTCCTTTTTTTTTTGTGGCCGTTACATCTCCCAGTTGTATTGCGACAAGAAAATCGCTATTTTTTTTTCAAAGCCAGAGATATTTTAATTTACAACACGGCTGGCAAATCTTTTGGACTTATTGCGGCCGGAAATCTTTGTTTTTCGGTTGTCCGATTGTTTCTTGATCGTATTATGTCGCTTACTCTTTTCATAGCCGTTACATGATTCGGTCGTATTGCAGCCGGCAAATCTCTCTGTCGCATCGTGGCTGTCAAATCTCGGTCGTTTATACCACGGCCGGAGAATCTATTGGTCATAATGCGGCCGGAAAATCGGTCATTCTTTCCGCAGCCTGAAATTTCGGTCGCATTACGGCAGACAAATCTATTGGTCTTATCGCGGTCATCTTGCTCATCTTTTGGCGATCTTTCCCTTGCATTGTAGCCGTCTAAATATATTTATTTACAAATATCGTTCTCAATATTCGTTATAGGAGGCAATGGTCATGTTTCCTATGGTCGGGAATTTTTTTTTAAATTGTCGGGAAAAGTCGGGAAAAAGTCGGGAATTTCATATATGCAATTTGGTAGACACCCTGAACAAACAAGAGCTAATTAAATTGATCGATGCGATTCGATTCGATGCAGTGCGGTGTTATTTGCTGTTAAGAGTTATTTACAGCTTGCATTACTGTAATGGGTCAATAACCTTAAAGAGGATTAAAGTAGAAAAATTCCACACAAAGTTTGAATGAGTCTGAACCAAAGCATTTATAATAGGTCATACTTATAATAGGTCCTAAACTGACCATTCATTATAAATAGGAATTTAGAAGTATAAATAAATAAATTATTATATCTTAATTCTTATACATCCTTTCACAATCTCAATAAAGAGTTATTATTACTAGGCCTAAAGTTTTTCTTAAAATAAACACAAGCAGTCCAAGTAAAAATGAATCAGTTCAAAGTTTGTTAAATCATCTAATAATTATAACAATTAGCCTAAGTAACTTCTAGGATGTGTAGCGTTAGGTTTGGTGGGAGGATGGTATGATGCAGCCAAGGATAGGTTGTGACTAGGATGGGGGCAGTTTCACAGGGCGGTGTGAGCTATTTTAATCAAGATTTGGTCCTGGAAATATAGGATATATACAAGGTGAATATTGTGGTGAATGGGAACTCTGTACTGATTTCGGAATCGGGATGACTATTGAACTGAAACTAATCTGGAGGGTTGGCCAAGTAGGCTACTTTTATAGGATTGGAAGCAATTTGATATACCCAAAGGAAGGATCTGTCTGCCAGATTGACCTTGCCGTAAGCCAGCTTTGATGGATCCTAAACTACTTAAATTCTAAAGATTGAAACCATTTACATCACTAACATCATGTATTGACAAGTTACCTACGTCATTTAATTCATGATTCAAATTCAGATTTCCTACCTAAACTGTTGAATATCAAGCCAAGCCTAAACTGACGATTTATTGTAGTGATTTGTTTATTATTGAAACTGAGCATTTATGGAAATTACTATGAAAAACTATGAATAACGTGAAGTGACGATTAGCGTGGGCAGAAGGCCCACGCCGAAATATATGATATTGGCTACATTATTTTGAATTACCAAAATCACCCTAACCTTGCTTCCCCTAGCTAACCCCCCAATATTAATAATACTTAAGCGTTCATGGTGAACGACGGATGGTCGGTAATATAAAGTTGCCCCTCTGGACGATCCTGTGCTGCATGTGTGTCAAACGGCGTCCAGGTTCACAAGGACAAGAGTCTGAGAGGGCACCGGAAAAGAAGGGGTAATGGTCAACAAAAGTGCCGACAAGGACTGTGGTTTTGGATGGCGGTGGCTAATGACTTTTGGTGACATATATATATTGGAAGTCGTGGCGTTGCACGACACAGATACAATTAAAGTATCCCGACCGGTGTCGGTATTGTCATTCGTATCTGTTTCAACAAAGCTTTGGCTACTTGAGCCCGGATCATCTACTATCTCTTCGTCGCAGTCTTCAAAAATCTTTATTTATTTTTCATTCAATTACCCCAAAACAAAACATTCAATTGCATTCGCGCGACAGTCAAAAGAAACAAACACTAATTACTGCGCAGTACTGAGCATTACGACTACGGCAGACAGCTCAACAGCTGAGCAACACAAAACAGTGTTACCACTTGTAGACCGTGTTTACCCGCAAAAATACCCGTCTGATGGAATAAACTATTGAAAGTATTACGAAGTCCCCACACGGGCTTGGAAATACCCGAGAGTCAGGTAATTTCTCTAACAGCAGTATTTGTTTTGTTCCATTGCTCGGTCAGCCTGTATCACCATCACGATCGTGGTTACACTGCAGCTGCCGCCGACTGTCGTAGTGCTCGTTTTATTCTCGTCATTGAAATTATTCGTGTATGGAATTATACAGCCGTACATTAAAAAGTTGTTTGCAATCATTTAAAACTCATTATAAAATAGAGAGACAATCTACTGCAATAATTTTCAAACTTGGCGAAAAAATAGCAATGCACTACTTTGTCACGCAGCCTTTATTATGCATTCTTTGTTGTTAAGCGTCTAGAGTCTGAAAGCATTACTATGCACCAAGCTTTTAATAACTTCATTACGATTCAATAAACTGCTTTGAACATTAACATTAAGCATTTATTTCGTTTAAACGTTTATTTAATTGCTTTCAACATACATTTCAGACTAATGGTATCTAGTGAATCGAGGAAAACCGATGCATCGAGGCCAAATCGATGCATCGGCATTTCGATGCATGCCGAATCGAATCGCAATTCAATGCATCGAATCGAATCGCAATTCGATGCATCGAATCGAATGTAAGTTCGATGCATTTTCGATGCATCGCACACCCCTAGTACTGTGTTGTATCAATCATATGATTACATGTTTAAGTATAGACACTTAGAAAGATTATACTTCAAGTACTCACCTTAAATAAATAAATTATTATATCTTAATTCCTTATTCCGGATCAAGGTGTCCGGGTGTTGCGTCTTGATTTTTTTTATTTAGATTTAATAACTATTAAATCTAAAGGAGTTCTTATTAAAATCTATATCAAACTTACATGTAATATGAGTAAAAATTCCCGCAGAGCTTGCCACAAGTCTACGAAGAGGTTTTATTCTCATTAGTAGCGGCAATACCCAATATTACGTTTTGTATTGCCAAAGACAACTTTCGGTACAGTATTTCAACACAAATTTTGTAGTGTTACTGTGCCTTAAAACATAAACAGTGTTTTGACATTTCAACATAATCTTGAGTTTTAACAGATGATTTGAAAAGTGAAAACTTAATTTACTTTTTGCCACCCGCCAGTACATCTGTCCAGAACTAAAGTGAGCACTCTGTTGTTGTAAATAAAACCTTTTTAAGAAAAAAGGCTTTAATGAACTAAAATTGTTACTGTAGTGTCTGTGTCGTAGATTAAATAAAATAAGAAGACATTTTGTAAGCAGAATAATGTATTAGATGCTAACGTGACAATTGTAAAAGAAAAAACATAAACAAACAAAATACAAACAGAATAGGAAAACCAATTTCTATAATATCAGCTGATTGAGTATACTACATCGTCCCCCCTTCTTCTAAGGACCAAGCCTGGCGAAGTTGATCTGCTGGCAACGTCTGTATAGTCCATTTGTGTTGACTACGTACGAGAAGGGGCAATTCACTTTCACAATTGTTCCTTTCTTAAAACCAGACCCCGATTGGTTCAGGACTCAAACATTGTCGTTTTCTTCAAACATTTTTTTTGGATGCAGGTATTTGTAGTCACTGTTGAACCAACTCTTCGTTGATTTTCTGCTCAACGTAAGGAAATAACATGTCTAATTTAAAGCATAACTCACGACCGAACATCATGGATCCTGGGTGTTTCCCAGTAGACCTTCTCAGTGATATGCGAACAAAAAGCTGTTGAGTTTTTCCTGGACAGTCCTAGTATTATATTTTGAGGCATTCATGTGCTCTTTAAATGTCCGCACACATCGTTCCGCCAACCCATTGCTTTTAGGGTGATAAGGAGGGAATCAAGCATGTCTGATGTTCAGGTTCTTACAAAAGGTTTGAAACTCGTAGGATGTTAGTTGTGGTCCATTGTCGCTTACAATGACCTTTGGGTAGCCAAATCTCGAAAACAACTCTTCTAGAGCTTTGATTGTTGACTTTGTTGTAGTTGACGACGTTGGTATTACTTCAAGCCATTTTGACCTTGCGTTCACTACGATCAGCCACATTTTCCCAGTAAAGGGTCCGGCAAAGTCGATGTGGAACCTTGACCAAACTTCTGCAGGAACAGGCCATGAGAATAACGGCATTTCAGGGTCTTTGCTTCTATTTTCCTGACATCCAGTGTAATGCTTAGTGTGTTCTTCTAAGTCCTTGTCTAGTTTAGGCCACCAGACTTGAAAACTTAATACCTTGATCTAAGTTTTGTAGGTATGACTAATCTTCCAAACCACAGTAAAACTCCATTCTCAAAGGAATTTTCTTCGTGTTTGTTGTATTAAGGTTGGATATTGATGTCCTCGTTTTTCTTTAGAGGCCAACAACCACTTATGAAATAGTTTACCACTTTTGAAAGTGTAGGATCAGTTTTTGTCGCTTCTTGTAAACTCTTTTTAGATGTTGGTAAATCCTGAGAACGCAAATTGAAAAGGAGTGCTTTGTTACTGCTTTCCTGGTCTTCCTCTGTAGATTTGGTCGTGGTTATCACACTGTATAGACACACAGCTTGGTCAAGGTGTCTTGATGAAAATGCCAAAGGTTTCTTAGTCCCATCAGGGTACTTTTGAAAAAGAGCAGCTCCGACACCAATTTCACTCGCATCAGTTGCGAGCCAAGTTTTTTCATTCATCATAGTGAGCCAAGTTGTCTGTTGTAGTCAGGAGATGACTTAATTTTGTAGCTTCTTGTTCGTGTTTTTCACTCCAATGCCATTTTACTCCTTTTGTTAGCAGTTTGTGTAATGGAACACACAAAGCCTGTAAATGGGGAACAAACTTATTGTAGTAGTTTATCGATCCAAGAAATTATCTCAACTCTTTTAATTTTGGTAGTAAAGGTAGTAATTTAATTTCATTAATTTGGTAGTCAACAACAATATGTAAATCAGTGTGTTTGAAGACAATTCACACTTTACATACACTGTCAGTATCATCAAACGTGTATACTCTTTTGTGTGATATTTGACTTGTTATGCTTGATTGTACAGCTATCTATAAAAAAACTGCTTTAAATATTTCCCTCAAATTATGAAAATGTTGTAACTTATTTCTGACTAAAAACGTGATTTGCGCAAGTCACATCGCTAGAGAAAAAAATCTAATGGTGTAGGTGATAGAAGAAATTTGAGAGTAAAAATTTAATATTTAATATTGGACCTCATGGGTTTCCATGTTATTAACAAAATAAAAACGAAACAAGCCAAAAGTACTGTTACAATTAATTGTCAATTTCCGGCTCCTACGTTTTTACTGTACTTCATTCAGGAGACTGTACATTGAGTCTTCAACAGACATAATACCATTTGAAAAACTGTGCTCATAAATTGAGGCTATATAGAATTGAAATGGAGTTGCTTCTTAGAAAAAAAAATTAAATAATATTTTTCTGAGTATAGGCACTTAGATATATATAAATAAAGTATGATTTCAACAGTTTATCAAATAAAAATAATATAATTAATATACGACTGAAATAATTAAAAAAACTCTTAGGCAAGTTATTGAGAACAATAATATACAAAACAAAAACATATTACTTGCCAGCATTAGGAAAATGCTGGACTACAGAGGACCGGCCTTGAAATTCGGCTGACAAGATAAAAGGAAACCTAAACTACTGTATAACAGCGAGGGCGCCTATCACTCTCAACACTCCCTGAATTGAGTATAGAGAGCAGGGAATGTCGCATGCTTAGTATTGGTATATAATCATAAGTTTGGAAGGATGGTATTTTCCACTATTGGAGATAGGTTTATAGTTTGAAAGTGTTGAAAAAAGTAACCCGTGAGCTATTCCCAAACGATAAACTTATCATTTAATAAAATGTAAATATAAATTGAAGTTTAGGCTACTTTTATGACTTTCCTTCCCAAACTAAAAGTGTTTTATTTGCGCCTTCCTTTTATGAAAAAACGGGGCCACTCAGCGCCCTTCAGGCCCTGGCGCCCTAGGCGGCCGCCTAGTTCGCCTATATGGTAGAGCCGGCCCTGACTATATTATTTTCTATAGGGATACATATAAAGTAATGTCAACAAAAACAATTTACAGGATATTCAGCACCTCAAAACAAACATAACAAATATAATGCAAGAAATTCAAAGAGGTACCTAGCAACACGTGTTTGGGAATCTTGTCAGCCGAATTTCAAGACCGGTCCTCTGTAGTTCAGCATTTTCCTAATGCTGGCAAGCAGGGCCGCCGAGAGGGGGGGGCAAAGGGGGCAGATTGCCCCGGGCCACAAAAGGAAGGGGGCCACATTTTGAGCTGAGAATATTTTTGAGGATTATTAAATATTAGAGTTTTTAAATGAAGGAGACCAAAATTAAATTTATTTAGAATATACATGAGAAACTTAGTACTTAAAAACGTATATAGGCCTAAATTAAAATTACCTAACTATTCATATTTCTTATTTTGATACAAATTCATTTGGTTTTCTGACGTCTCGTGTGGGGCCCCCTGAGGTTTAAGTTTACACTATAGATCATTACGTTTACACTATACAACTTATTTTATAAAGTTGTGCAGTACAACCAATTATACTAATTGGTTTGAACGTGTTTAAGAAAGCAATGAAAATTGTTAAGCAAGTTGTACAACAAGCGTGTTTTAAAACAAAAAAATCGTGTTTTAATACAGGTTACAGGTTTCCCGAGCCGTGTCGGAAAGTACAAAGTAAATTTTTGTTTTATAAACTTTTCTTCTACAACGTGTTTTAACACACAATAAGATCGAGTTTTAAAAACAAAACTTGTATTAAACAAGTTTTACAAACAAAAGTTTATAAAACAAATTATATAGTGTAAACGCGGCTTTAGGCCTGCACCAGACCTCACATTAACTAAATCCGTACCAAGCTCAGCAATCGTCCAATAACAATCGTTTGCACCCTAAAATTCATCACAAATCGTTTTTTGTTCAGGCCTACGCTGCCCTGCGTAAGAAGAAAAGGCGTATCTTACAATATTTCGGATTTTGAGGTTATGGTTGATTTTAATGTTTTAGACCACGAGGAATCCAAAAATCTAAGCGAAAAAGTCGTATCTTCAATAGTTTTTTAGATACAACAGAGCTGCCAAGCAGTATCTACATGTTAACAGTATAAGTACTAAGGCAAATGGCCGTAAGTGACATGTACTAGAGCAGAAAGCAGTATCTACACTACTCTTACTGCTTTTTTGGCTTAGTGTCAGTCAGTACTGCTTTCTGTCTTAGTATTTCATTCGTATCACTCAACTTACGTAATATTCTTGATAAATCAGAATTTACATTAGCATACGCTAAGTGAGTGTAAGTGAGTGACCTATATCTTTAAAACATTCATGGTTTAAGCACAGGGTTGTAGGGCCTAAAAACAATGTTTTAGAAGTTTTCAGTATGCAATTAATTATTTTAAAATAGATCTCGTTATGAGTTGAGCTTGGTAAATTTTGTCTAAATATGCCATAAAGAATATTGGTACCTTGTTAACGTTGGCATAATTTAATGTAAAATGTGTCCTATTTAAATTACAATATATAATCTTGCTAATTTTTCTCATTATTTTCCTCTGTACCTTTTTTCCAACCCTTAGAACACAATGGATATTTTTATTTGCTACATATTTGAAAGTTTTTAGTTATTTGTCATAAGCTAGGTCTTAAGTTCTTAAATAACTAGACAAGGCTACATTTGAAATGCTATGCCTATTTGTTTATGCCACGTAACTTAATTTCCTAATAATTTTAGGCATCTAATCTTCTTTTAAAACTAAGGCAGAAAAACGTATCTGCAGTTGCTGCCTTTTACTTAATTACAACAGACAGTTAGCTACTTGATATAGCCTAATAAGCCAGAAAGACGTAACAGCTAGCAGTTACTGCTTTTTGGCTTCTGAAATACTTAGTTGTTTCATGTAGTTACGGCCATTTGGCTTAGCAAGACAGAAAGTACTAAAGCAAAAGGCCGCAAGTGACATGTACTAGAGCAGAAAGCAGTATCTACACATACACTTACTGCTTTTTGGCTTCTGAAATCCTTATTGGCAAAGACGTAACTGAATAAAAAAATGAGAAATCATAAATTTACATGGAAATCAATTGACCTAATATAAACTAGAGATAAAATCCTCAAATAATCAATCAACATCAAATCTCTATGGCCAACCAAATTTGAGTAAACAAGAAAAATGTGTTGGCAAACTTTGAGTGAGGTTTTCTCATTTTGGTGTTTCATGTAGATACGACCATTTGGCTTAGCAGGGCAGTACGATGGACCAAGGAAAAGGATTCCTAGCTTTAACTAAATTGTGTATATTTTAATAGTAATAACATTTACGTCTCAAGACTTGAAATGAATTTTTTCCAGTGATTAACAACTTCAGCTTCGTTTCTCCTCTGATTTTGAGTTTAGCTACGTATGAATCAAGGTCTAAATAAATACAGATTTCCTCATATGAAAATGTAAGCAGATCGTGATGCCATCAGCAGACCGAAAGAATGCGCTCGTCTGAAGCTTCAAGCTGGCACAATTAAGTATCTTAGCGAATTTATCTTAGCCAATTAGAGAGTAGTTATGGTTATGGTAACATTGATAACCTTCGATTTAGACTATATTTTTACCCAATGGTAATAGTCTTCGGCTAGGATACAATCAGCAAAATGGTCTCCTGGTGACGTCCACAGGCGTTATGGGAGTTGGGACAACAGAAGAAAAACAAGTAAAGGTAGTGGTTTAGAGTAGTTTGGTAGTCCGTGAATAATTTTGTATAGTAACATAAAACTGTTTATTAAATCCTTTTTACACCCTAGTACTGGCTTATTGGATCATACATTTTTTTAGTCTAGTGCTTTTAATCCAAAGTTATGTTTTATTCAGTAGTCGTATTAAAAGGATTGTACCAAATTTTACTGTTTTTTATGTTCTGAATTTTCAAATTCATAAATCAAAAGTTTTGTACAGACCTGTGATGAAGTTGTTTTGTATTGAACAAATTAAGAAATTTAAAAAATCAACATTATTAGATAAACAATTTTGTAATCAGCAGATTCTAAAAATTTAGCTTTTCAACAGATAAAGGTATTTTTATTTACGATTTTTGTATTAAGGGGCCTCACTCCCAAACTTTGCCCCGGGCCTCAAAATGTCTGTCGGCGGCCCTGCTGGCAAGTAATATGTTTTTGTTTTGTATATTATTGTTCTCAATAACTTTCCTAAGAGTTTTTTAATTATTTCAGTCGTATATTAATTATATTATTTTTATTTGATAAACTGTTGAAATTATATTTTATTTATATATATCTAAGTGCCTATACTCAGAAAAATATTATTTAATTTTTTTCCAAGAAGCAACTCCATTTCAATTCTATATAGCCTCCATTTATGAGTACAGTTTTTCAAATGGTATTATGTCTGTTGAAGACTCAATGTACAGTCTCCTGAATGAAGTACAGTAAAAACGTAGGAGCCGGAAATTGACAATTAATTGTAACAGTACTTTTGGCTTGTTTCGTTTTTATTTTGTTAATAACATGGAAACCCATGAGGTCCAATATTAAATATTAAATTTTTACTCTCAAATTTCTTCTATCACCTACACCATTAGATTTTTTTCTCTAGCGATGTGACTTGCGCAAATCACGTTTTTGGTCAGAAATAAGTTACAACATTTTCATAATTTGAGGGAAATATTTAAAGCAGTTTTTTTATAGATATCTGTACAATCAAGCATAACAAGTCAAATATCACACAAAAGAGTATACACGTTTGATGATACTGATAGTGTATGTAAAATGTGAATTGTCTTCAAACACATTGATTTACATATTGTTGTTGACTACCAAATTAATGAAATTAAATTACTACAAAATAAATGAAATTAAATTATTACCAAATTAATGAAATTAAATTACTACCTTTACTACCAAAATTAATTGGAATTGATATAAAATTAATGGAAAAAACAGCCCTGATGATGCCCCTGATTATATAGGGGCGAATTTATTGTTCACATTTCAATAGATTGGATTTTTATATGAAAGTTGGAGAAAAAAAATTACTATAGGCAAAAACGTAGTGAAAGCAATAACAATCCACGTAAATTTTGGAAAGTTTTGAATGAATTAGCAGGGTGTAATTTAGCTAAAGATCAATTTCCAATTCAAAAACATATCAAACGGGATATTTCAGGAATTAAGTAAAAACACACTAAAAGAAGTAGCCAATGACTTTAATTCTTATTTTTCATCTGTTGGTCAGAACCTTGCTTCATTAATTGACTCTAGCGGAGCACAGGTGGTGAACGACAATGACTTTGTTACTGACAGCACTTTTCAACTGACCCCTGTCACTGAACTCGACTTATTACGCAACATTAACAGTCTACGGGGAGGGTCTGCACCCGGGTGTGATGGCGTTCCTGCATCCCTCCTAAAAGAAAATGCTGATTTATTTTTAAGACCTCTTTTACATATTTTCAACCTAAGTATTACCTCCGGAATGTTTCGTGACTCCTTTAAAAAAGCAAAAGTTTTTCCATTATCAGCAGATATTACCAACAAAGCAAATTTCAGACCTATCTCTCTTCTTAGCGTTTTTTCTAAGGTCATTGAAAAAATGTTTAAGGAGCAATTGGTTTTTTATTTGGAAAATAATTCAATTTTAACAAATTGTCAATATGGATTTCGTACAGATAAAAATAATTCTGATGCTCTGTTTAGCATTAATAAAGATATTAATTCAGCTATTAGCAATAATAAACGGTGTTTTTTGACTATTTTGGACTTGGCTAAGGCCTTTGATTCCCTAGATAGAACTAAATTACTGTACAAGTTGGAAGTGATAGGTTGTAGAAATAACACTTTATCATGGTTCACCAGCTATTTATCAAAGTTGTCTCAGTTTGTGGAGTAGAAAGTTTTGAACACTCAATTGATTATGGGGTAGTGCAGGGGAGCACTTCGGGGCCTATTCTATTTTTAATATACATAAATAATTTATCAAAAATCAATTTTGAGGGTAAGCGTTATTTATTTGCTGATTATACCGCAATTCTATCTGAGGGTTCTAATTGGGAGGAGGTCAAGCTTTCAGCACGAGATCTTGCTCTTATTAAAAAATGGTTTGACCAAAATGTATTAACTGTCAATATTTCAAAAACTAAATTTATGCCAATTGCCTCGAAGTATAACTTTAATACAGTCTTTAATAGTCTCAAATTGCATTCTTGTGAGAACGTTTTGTCTGAAAATTGTAGCTGTGGGGTTATAAAAAGAGTAGATTCTTACAAATATTTAGGAATGGTTTTCAATAGTAGCATGAGTTGGTCTGCCCACGTAGATTATTTAAAAAATAAAGTTATGAAATTCATTTTTGTTTTCAGACAGCTTCAAGAGGTTTTAAATTCAAATGAATTGAAACTTAGTTACTTTGCTTATTGTCAATCCTTATTCATGGGTGGGATTATCGCGTGGGGAGGAGGTTATCGATCTATATTAGAACCACTGAACAGCATTCAAAAATCCATAATTAAAGCTGCTTTGGGTAGAGGGCAAAGATATCCAATGGAAATTTTATTTGAGGAGTTTGGTATTTTAAACTTGAGGCAGTTATATGTGAAAACCTTACACATTTTCAAACATTCAGATCAAATCTTTCTTAATTTTGGCATAGTTACTTCACTCGAAGCTCACAATGCAGTAAAATCAGAGTTAACAAACTAATCAGAACTTTTTCAGTCACCAATTCACATTGCATTTCTCAAATTCTATTAAGAAATCTTCCACCATATTTGCAAAATCACCAAAACTACACATTGACCACTTACCAAGGGAAAAACCAAGATGGCTGACAGCCAACACATGTATAAGATCAGTCCTACTTTTTGTGCGTTTTTTTAGTGGTAAAACCAACAGAATACTACTGGAATGCTCACAGAAGAGTGCTATTTACTTTAAATTACTCACAGAACTGAACAACATTACCTTTTTTAAGTTTAGATTATAAATTGAAGACTCTGAAGTGAGTAGTGCTACTCCAGCAAGCCAACTCAACTGAATCTCCAACTACTGAAGTGGAAGAAAATTCTAAACAGGACTTACCCAAACAGGGCACCCAAGAGTGAGTTTTAATAGATACAACATGCACCTGCAACATGTACATGTTCCGGATGTACAAATATGATGTATTTTACCAAACTTTACTGTACTACTTTAATCTGGCTTTTCCTGAAAGTAAATTCAAAACTAAAACCGCTAAAAACATCTGGATAAGTACAGAGTTGAAAGAGGAAAAAAAAGATATTATAAATAACTGTAAATATGCAAGGAGAACAAAGAACCTAGAACTGGAAAACATGTGTAAAATTAGAAATAAAAAGTACAAAAAAAACTTTTAGAATCAAAAAAACAATTTTTTGACAGGAAAATTAAACAGTCCAAAAATGTTATTAAAACGACCTGGAATATAATAAATTCAGAAACTGGTAAGGTAAATCACTGTAAAAATATAGATTTAAAAAAAGGAAATGTAATATTGAGTAATCCTATTGAAGTAAGTAATATTTTTAATAATTATTTTACTGACATTGTAAGGGATAGGCCTGTCAATTATTTGTTAAACCAAGAGAAAGATGAGTTGCCAAATCAATCACAGTCTCATCTTGGCTCAGTATCACTTAATGTAACAAAATCATTTTATTTAACCAATACTGATGAAAAAGAAGTTTGGGAAATAATAAAATCGTTTCAAAATAAATCATCTTGTGGACCGGATGATATTCCAATGACGGTGATAAAATTCGTTGCACCGCAGCTAAGTAAAATTTTGTCTCATCTGATTAATTCTTCTTTTGTTAGTGGCATATTTCCTGATAGGTTAAAAATCGCAAAGGTAGTACCAATCTTAAAAAAATTACCCTTTGGAGGTTGGTAACCACAGACCAATTTCATTGCTTTCTTCGATATCCAAAATATACGAAAAAGTAGTTTACAATAGATTAGTATCTTTTTTAGAAAACAATAAAATGTTGGAAGATATACAACACGGATTTAGAAAACATAAATCCACAGTAACAGCTGCAGTTAGATTTATTGAATCTCTCATAGAATCAATAGATAGAGGTGAACATGTCTTAGGTGTCTTTATGGATCTTTCAAAAGCGTTTGACAGTGTAAATCATCAATTACTACTTTATAAATTACAGAAAATAGGAGTCAAAAACAACTCATTGGATTGGTTTAAGTCGTATTTGACAAACAGGCAACAGTATGTACAATTGAATTATCTATCAAAAAACAACTGTAAGATCAAATTTAATTCTAATTTAAGACATATTAGGCTGGGAGTTCCCCAGGGTTCCATTTTGGGGCCATTACTATTTTTATGTTATTTAAAAAATATAGAAAAGTGCCTAAATTTTCCTCCGTCCACAAGCTTATGCCTCTATGCAGATGATTCTAATTTGAAAGTATCGGGAAAAACTCAAGAAGAAATTGAAATTTTATCCTTTATCGAACTAGCGAATATTGAAGAATTCTTTGACATTCATAATTTAACATTAAACTCAAAAAAGACAAAATGTGTTAGTTTTAAAACAAAACAAAATAAAAGATGTATAAGTCCTAGTATCAAAATTAAAGATGAAGAGATTGAAATAAATGAGGAGGTTAAGTTCTTGGGATTATCATGGGATTTGCATGCAAAACATGTTTTAAGTAAAATCAATTCTGGCCTTTTTGCTTTAAGGAGAATGTCATCCCTATGTAGTATGGAAGTTTTAAAAATGATCTATTTTTCGCATATACATTCCCACATAGCTTATGGTATTTGCATTTATGGTGCAACTTCAAACTATAATTTAAATGAAATTTTAAAAGTTCAGAAGTCAGCAATCAGGGTAATTCTAAAGTTAAATTATGATGATTCGGTTCAAAAATTTTTTAAGGAACTTAATATACTCACTGTCTATGGACTTTATATAATGGACGCTATCATGTTTGTTAAAACACACATTAAATAACGCAACAACCAAAATTCATAGTTATAACACGCGTCACAAAAATGAATATGTAATAGATCACCATAAATTGGAATTATTTAAAAAAAAGACCGTAAATGCTGGAAATGATTTTTTGAAATATATTCCCAATGATTTTAAAAACGAAAAAAGACCTAATATTTTTAAGAAGAAGTTAAAAGAATACTTGATAGGCCTCTCCCCATACTCAATAACTGATTTTAAAGCCAATAAGACAATCTTTTAAGATGCCCAATCTTTTTTTTTTAATCTAAAACTGTATTGTTTACTTAATTCATAGTTATAGTGTGTTTGGATTAATTTTTATAACGCTATTCATGTACAAAATGTATATAAATGAATAAAGAGTTTTTGACTTGACTTGACTTGACTAGAAAATATAAAAACAAAGGACAACTCTATTAACATAAACAATCCATTTTCATATCTGAAATATTAAATTATTAATATATTAAATATTTGAAAACTGAAAAAAACATTCCTGACCAATAATGACACTTTTTAACTATAAAAATATGATCAACTAAGATAAAACTGAAATTAAATTATAGCTAATACTAAGCTAAGACACAAGAAAATCAAATAAATAGCATTGCTCACTTCCATATGGTGACCTACTTGCAATCTCCAACTCAGCAAGCAACAAGACACCTTGGCCAGCCGTCAGCAGCAACTCCTGACCTAGTGCAACTGTTTCTATTCGAACTTTACACCACCCAATCATAATAGTGTAGATTTATTTAAACTGGTATTTCAATCCCAGAATTTTTTTCCATATATATATATATATATAATTGTATATACAGTTCAAATTTAACTACACCCAACCATGTTCAATACAGGAGATATGGTCTTTGCAAAACTAAAAGGCTATCCATATTGGCCAGCTGAAATTAAAGAACTGATCACAGATGAAAGTGGCAAACCCTTCAAGTACAATGTCGCTTTCTTCGGTGATGAGAAAACAGCTATAGTGAAACAATGTGACCTATGTTCATATCATGAAAATAAACAAACCTTTGGCAAACCGAAAACAAGTAATTTCAGAAATAAAAATTTTAATGATGCTTTGCAAAAAGCTGAAGTTTTTTACACAAACAGCATAACTAGCACTCGGCCTAACCTCAACAAAAATACGAATTCACACAGCTTGGCAGATTCGATTAATGGATCAATTCGAGAGCTGGAAAACAGTTTGACTGAAAATAATCTCTTTGTGGACTCAGAAAATGAAAGTGACAAACTCGAGGTAGCTGCTAGAATAGGATCAGCACTACTAGAAGAAAATAACTTTTTAAAGGAACAAAATATAAAACTAAGTGCTAAGATAGCAAGTTATGAAACTAAAATAGAGGACCTAGAGAGTAATGAAGAGAAGCATATTGTTAAGTTTGAGAACTTGCTTCAGAAACTGGCGGAAACTCAAGGTCAACTAGATAAGGAAAAACAATATAAATTAGAATCACAGATCATCTTTGAGGAAAATGATGAGAAACTTTGCCAAGTGATTAATGAACAGAATGACAAAATCAAATCTCTGGAAAAAGAGATAAAGCTCTTAAAAAGTCAAGCAAGAAATAAAGTAGACATGGACAGACCTTACAATGACTCAGTTGAGGCCTCGACACAAACCACAGAGCCCACTAATAACCAGCAAAACTCTCAAATCTTTCACTTACCATCACTCTTGATTGAAGTATCAAGACTAAAAACCAACCAGGAACTCATTGAAACAACAATTAAATCATTAACTACATGGCCGCACACCACGTTCACTAACAGCAACCAGCTAGGTGACCATAACACAATTAAAGACTTGACCAACAGAGATGAAGTCCAGACTACAGGAAGCAGTCAAACCTGTATTGAAAAACTGAACACCCCTCTGACACATAACAAGACAGATCAAAGAAATACAGAAACGGCAGGAAACAGACAAACCTGTACAAAAAAACTGAAAACTCTGACAAATAACGAGACGAACAAAAGAATAACATTAACGGCAGGAAACAGGTAAACCTGTACCAAAAAACTGAGAACTCTCCCGACAAGTAAACGGACGAATCAAAGAAACACAATGACGGCAGGAAACAGCCAAACCTGCGGTGAAAACTGATCTGGACAGAAACGAATATTGACCCCGTTCCTAATAAAACTTACCCTAATACATTATGTAGTGTCTCCCTACAAGTCGCCAAAGCTCAAGAAAGGGCCAAGATATCAGAAACCATTACAAAGAACGCAAAATACTTGGGGGAAATGAAACTTAGTGGCGGCCCACCAATGAATGCAAAACAAAAATCCAAAGATGAAAGTTACCTACTACAGAACCTTAATCCTGCTGTGCCCAAAATGAAGGGAAATATCATCAAATCACCCCCTCTGAATGCTAAAGTAAGGAGAATTGATGAAAAAGTGGAGGATTTCTTTGAACAAAGTATCAAGTTTTACAAAGAACACACGAAGAAATATTACAACACTGAAATAAAATACAGCCTGGCTGAAGGAGAAATGTATGAAGGACAGGCTAAAACTTCTGGGTCTTTTTTATAAATGAAGCAGAACTATAGCTATGATGAGACCAGGGGAAGCTCTTTATTGACTGCCTGTGAGCTCTCCTCGCCGTCGTCACCCCTGCCTCCGATAAACATAGATAATGATAACAATCCATTTAGTCCACAAGGTAATACTTGAAACAATAGTAATTTTTTAGTCTCCAGTCAAAGAAAAACAGTCAAATTAAAGCAAAAATCAAAAACATTCATCAACTCAAATCTAAAAAAATCACTATATTTCATCAAAACATTGACAGGATAAGAAACAAAATTGACCGCCTAAACCACTTTCTTGATACCTCAAGACCAGAATTAGTCATTATAACTGAACATGGACTCAACAGCAATGCCATCTCACAAATGCGCCTAATAAATTACACCTTAATCACTGCATTTTGTAGGGAAAACCATATAAAGGAAGGGGTGTCAATTTATAAGCATGACAGCTTTGGCTATGAGGTTGAAAGTATAAATTTGGAGGATCTCAGCACAGAACTTACTTGCGAAATTACAGCAGTAAAAATCAAGTTGGAACAAAAAAGACAGCTCTATGTCATTGGCATCTATCGTCCCCCAAATTCATCATTTGATTATGCACTTCAATCAATGGCCAATCTCTTAGACCAAATACCACAGGAGAACGGTGGCATTTGCTTAATGGGAGACCTCAATGTGGACTGGATGGACAGGTCAAAAAATAAGGAAAATCAGGTCTTGAATGAATGTTTGTCCTCGTACAACATGTCGCGAATTCTACTGCCCCCCACAAGAATTACGAGTACTTCAGTTTATTCCATAGACGTGGTATGCACCAACTTAGGTCATGGCATGCTGAACGTTGACGTGCTTCACCTGGGACTATCTGACCACACAGGGCAACTCACCACTCTAGACATTCCATCAAAAAGAACTTCCCCTTTCAGTAGCTCGAAAGACATTCCCCTTTCAGTAGCTTGAAGGCGTCTGAATAAGAATAATCTCTCCTGCTTAAGGGAACTGCTAGGAATCTAGTCATGGGAAAGGATCTATCAAGCAGCAGACGTAGACGATGCATATACCAACTTTGTGGACACCTTCACAACAGCCCTTGACATAACCTGTCCAATTAGAATAACACGTGATAAGCCAAAAAAAAAACGACATAATCCAGCTGTGTACCCTGAAGCCGCAGCCCCCAAAGCTAGTTTCCTTTAAGCTCGTGACAAATTTGTCAGAACTAATAAGGAAGAGGACTTAAAACTAAAAGAGCTCAGAAAAAAGAAAATGAAGCCCGGATCAGGGAAGCTCCTAATAAGAACAAGGCGATATGGGAGGTAATTAATTCTGAAAGAACCACAAGAAAGAAAGGAAAAGAATGTTCATGGCAGTTAGAGCATGCAGGTGGAGTTACCGATGACGTCACTAAGGTAGCTGAACTGTTCAATGCATTTTCCACCACTACTGCGGAGGAATTACTAAAGCGGAATAACCAGGTCATGCCTAAGACCTTTCAAAACATTGCCCTTTGTGACCATAATCTTGAATTCTTTCCACTAGCAACAACTGAGGAGGTAAAAAAATCCATCAAATCCTTGAAACTTAGCTCATCAGCTGGTGTCGATGGAATCAGTTCAAAGATGCTGAAATTCTGTGAAAATGAACTCTCTCATCCCCTAACAGATATTATAAATAAATCAATGGCACAAGGTCACTTTCCAACAAAAATGAAAAATTCAAAAGTCTATCCTTTGCATAAAAATGGCAGCAAAAGCAACATACAAAATTTCAGACCTATTTCACTTGTACCTGCAGTATCAAAACTTCTGGAAAAAATTGTTCTCACTAGACTGTTTAATCACCTCATTTCATACAACCTGCTTCCTGTAAGGCAGCACGGGTTCTTGGCTGGAAAATCTACTACAACTGCTTTAATGGAACTGATAACTGACTACATAGAACAGTGCAATACCGTAACAGGCACATTTCTCGACCTGAGTAAGGCCTTCGACTCTCTAGATCACACATTACTTCTGTCCAAGATCAGTTCTCTAGGAATCTCCGGATTAGCACTCCAGTGGTTTAAAAGCTATTTAACAAAAAGAACGCAAATTGTTGAGGTCAATCAAACCATCAATGAGGAAACAAAGGTAGGAACCTCAACTCCTCTACCAGTGAGAAGAGGTGTTCCTCAGGGTTCTGTGTTAGGCCCAATTTTATTCTTACTATTCACTCGAGACCTCCCACTGGCTGTTGAACCTAAAAGCTCTTCTGTCATGTATGCAGATGATACTGTCCTTGTCAGCAAAAGTAAATCCTTAGAGACACTGGAAATCAATACGTTCGTCTCAGTAAGCAAAGCTGAACAGTATTGCATTCAAAACGACCTTGTGTTCAATGAGGCTAAAACTAAACTTCTAGCTCTAGGAAGAAACAAAGATCAATTATCAGGTTTCCCGAATATTGCCACTGTTCAAACCTTAAATGATTCCTTGGAATGATTCTGGATGACCGCCTGTCCTGGAATGATCATGTAGATAATGTGTGTCTCCGACTTGGTACCTCTTTATTCGCTTTGAAAAGAGTCTGGGCTATAAGTACTCCAGAAGCCTTACAAACAGCTTACCATGCGCTTTTTGAAAGCCACATTAGATATGGAATCATTCTCTGGGGAGGTTCATCGGCCCAAAACCTTCAGCGAGTCCTCGTCCTACAGAAGAGGGCCATCAGAACTATGACCGGCTTACAACAAAGGGATAGCTGTAGAGAAGCCTTCAAGACCCTTGGCATCCTCACATTAGCATCTCTTTACATACTTGATGTGATCCAACACACCAGCAACGTAGATCTTCTAAAACACAACAACATCCACGATCACAACACCCTCCATGCTGATGACTTTGTACTTCCTAGTCACAGAACTGCCCTTTTTGAACAAAAGCCTTCTTATGCCGGTGTAAAACTCTACAATGCCCTCCTGGCTAACATCAAGAGAGGAAGCAATGGATCATTGCTGTGGAAGACTGCGAAACTGGCTATTGGAAAGATCGATCTACAACCTCAATGAGTTCTTTGCCTGCACTGAGAATCTCAACTTATACCCTGCATAAAAACATTATCACCACTACTTTTAACCTCTAGCATGCATTTGAAAATGTTATGTAATTGATTTTTATTTTAACATTTACAATTTTTAATACTGTTACCACTGCTCTTTAAATAAAAAAAAATTATGTGTCACCTTTGAAGATAGTTGTATCTTAAATTCTTGTAATCTTTACTTATATGCTAAGTTTGACACAATTTATGTAACTTGATGTTATGAAAATAAAGAGATTGATTGATTGATTATAAGAAGCATGTTACAGACTGGTTGAAGGAAATAGGAAGGGATGCTATTGAGGCAGTCATCACATCAGGTTAATGAAATGAATGAATGGTTTATTTCGTTCAAATATACATAGAAAGTTTTACAAAAACAAATAGAAATGATCCCCAAATGGGCTATTGCCTGTGGTTGGGGACCGAGCCCATTATCAGCAGCAGAGTCAGTCCATGCTTACTTAATTAAGACACATTAAAAAAACCATGATGATAACATAGAAGAAATTAAGAGAAAAATTTATAAAAGATGAAGGATGCATGTGTATTTAGAGGTAAACAGAAACACAATGTCAACTGATTAATTATACATAACTGAAACTTGCTCAATCACACAAGATACACCCACTTACATCCAGACAACACACACTCACGCAACCTATCTCTCATGCCCTCTCTTCCCTCCCCACCCCACCACGCATTCCGCGCGCGCGCGCACACACACACACACACACACACACACACACACACACTGAGGAGATTCTCTAATCATTCAGTCGGAAATCAAGCATACTGGGAGATAAATAATTCGCGGATTTTATGACGGCCAATTTCCAACAACCATTTGCCAATAATTTTTTTGTATGTTCGAAGACTGCATTGAGGTGGTGACTTAATACTGAATGGAAGTTGTGAAAAAATTACATGGGCAATGTAAAAAGAAGACGTCGTATTGATTGACTTAGCTAATCTGGGAGTGGCGATTCCGCAATTCACTGAGGATCTTGTTGTATAAGAATGCGTAGTGTGTTGAAAAATAAAATCTTTATTTTTATGAATGTACAAAATTAGAGTTTTTATAAATATTTGGGAAATATTAAGAACTTTAAATTCGTCAAACAAAAGATCTGATGGATAGCGACAGTTTTTTTGCATAATAATTTTGATTATAGATTTTTGGATGATTTCAAGAGGTTTTAAAACGTTAGGAAAACATCCGCCCCAGGCTAAAATTCCGTATTGTAATAAAGATTGGACGTAAGCAAAATATACAGTTTTGAGCAAATCAGGCGGAAGTAGTTTATTTATACGAGAAAATATAAAACAAAATTTTCGTAGTCTAGTCCTTAGATTAACCACGTGGCCATTCCATTTCAAACGGTTATCGAAGATGACACCTAAATATTTGTACTCCGACACTCTCTCAATACATTCACAATTCCCACAAGCATTCGGCCAATCAGTCCCGCACGTGTGCAAACGCAGATGCAGGTTCATCGGATTGTGGTCGGATCTCAGGGAAACAGGCATACACTTCGTTTTAGAAATGTGTACCGAGAGCCGACTTTGATCAAACCACCGCTTGACGGTGCGGAGGCCCCGCTCCGCCACACGGTAAACGTCCTCCCAGCTATCGCCCTCAAAGAGCAAGGCCGAATCATCAGCGTAGAGGAAGACCTTACCATCCTCCAAATTCACTTTTCCTAAATTATTTATGTACAATAAAAACAGAAGTGGTCCTAACGTGCTACCCTGTAAAACCCCATATTCAATCAACAGAGGTGCACTGGATTGTCCCAAAATTGACACTATTTGATATCTCTCGCTAAAATAGCTCTTAAACCAATCCAGTGCTATTCCTCTGACCTCAATTATTTCTAATTTTTTTAGCAAAATTCCTCTGTCAACCGTATCAAAAGCTTTTGCTAAGTCAATGAAAATTAGAAGCGGTTTTTTATTACGTCCGATTGCATCGTGGATATTTTTGGTAAGTAAAAAGAGATCATCATTAAGATTTTTGTCTTTTCTAAAGCCGAATTGGTTTTCAAAAAGAACACTATTATCAATCAAAAATTTTTCCAGTTGTCCCCTAACACACTTCTCTAGTAATTTGGATAAAACACTAGCTAATGTAATAGGTCTGTAACTAATGCAAAGATTTTTTTGCCACTTTTATAAATTGGTATGACTTTCCCCATTTTGAATGAATTTGGAAAAACACCGGATACTAAACTTTGATTGATGACGTGGAGAAGCGGAAATTTTAAAGCAACAAGGTTTTCCTTTATAAGTTTTGCAGGAATATTGTCTACACCAGGTGCAGACCCACCTTTCAGATTGTTAACTAGGCTAAACAGTTCTGCCTCGGAGATCGGCGACAGCCGGAAGTTGGAGTCCATCCTGAAGTCCTCATCTCTCACAACGTCCTCAGAAACAGAGGGAACTGTACTGGCAAGGTCGGCTCCCTCACTGACGTAATATTCGTTAAATTGGTTTGCTACTGTTTTTATGTCTTCAGCTTCCACAGATGTTCTGTCTCCCAAGAATTGCTCAATTGGAAAATCAAATTTAGTCTTTTTAGTTCCCATTATTTCAGTAATGTTGTTCCATAGCTTCCTATTGTCATTTCTTGATTCCGTTATCTTATTACGATAGTATAAAACTTTTGCAGTGACTATTATTTTACTTAAGACGTTCCTATATTTTTAAAGCGCAATTTCAAAGCTAAATTGAAAGGTTGGTTTTTTACTTGCCTACTCATCCTGTCTCTGACGCGGATTGATCTAACAATGCCCGAGGTAATCCAGGGCTTAATTTTAAATTCTTTCGATGAAAATTTCTTATTTTTTGTTGAAGTTAATATTATATCTTGTAATTTGTTGATTAACAACTGGCAGCTTAAATTGACATCGATTACATTTGTAACATCAGACCAATCCGCCTCAGAGACAAGACGACCAGCCATATCAAAATAAAAAACTATTTTCTAATTTAATCTGGAGGTTGGAGATTGGTTTATTAAAATTATGTTGAAATTGAATAGCAGTAAAAAAGTGGTCGGTTAGCGCACATTTAATAACAGCAGATTTAATGAATTGGGTATTTTTGAAATCAGTAAAAATGTGGTCTAAACAACTTTCAGTAAATTCTGTAACTCTGGTTGGCACATTAATACAGCTAATAAAACCTGACCCATACAGAACATCGAGGTAACGCTGAGACAGACCATCAGTTGTGCTTGGTAAAATGCAACAGTTTAGATCCCCAGCCAGCCAGTATGTCCTATCCTTAACTCTGTTATCTAAGTATGTCTCAAGGTCGTCGATAAAGAGGGACAGATCAGCCGATGGACTCCGGTACACCGCTAGCAGCGACAGCCCCGCCCCGCCAAACGTTACATCCACTCTTACACACGTTGCCCCAAATATACCCACCTCCTCAGAGCACACGACAAAACATTCTTTCACAAACACGATCACACCATCATTCTGATTTCTACACTCTTTGTTCACAAACATACTATAACCATACAATCTCACATTCACACTACATTCATCCACCCAAGTTTCAGTTAAAACAATTATATCAAACCTGTTTTCCAAGCTGTCTAAAATAATAGATAATTCATCGAAATTTTTGTTGCAGCTGCGAATATTTAAGCTAAGAATATTAAAACTATTTTTTACGTCAACATTGTGCTCCCTAAAAAATTTAAAATCTGAAAAATCATCATATACACATGCATTTACATTTTGAAAAGAGTTAACGTCATCCAAAAAATCTTCCATCAAGTTCAAAGACCCTCCTACCAACCCCAAAAAAAAGTTGCATAAGGTCGTATAAAACCTGTCATAAAATTACATAGTTTTACAGGATAGGAAAACCGATATGAAATAAAACTTGAGCTTAGTAAAAAAAAGAAAAACACCGGAACGAGATACTGCAGATTAAATCAAATTATAGTAATTTTAAACAACTTAAAACATAATGTGCAATCTTTTTAAAAATTTAATATACAAGTTTACAAAATATTATTTAAGAAAACTGAAAAGTGCAACCACATATCAATCTGAATTAAATTCCTACAAAAAATTATAATGGTATCCACAGAAAAATAAATCTTTACAAACTTAGCGTCCAATCATACACAAACAAGCTTTAGGGTTCACCAATAAAAAGTTATTAATGTAGACCTAATTTGGAAAAAATGCAGATCCTTTGCTTGGACAAAAAAAGGGTTTTTTAATGATTTACAATACATGCATAAACTCAAGTTACACCGTAAGCTTGCAGAGCTATCCTACACAATAATATTGAATGCATGGTTGTAAATTCAGGTGCAAATTAAGCCAAAACAAGAACTTAAGCCAAACCATGCACAATCACATAACTAAATTCCTAAATTAAATCATTATATGTCATGTTTAAACCTTTATTTTTACAGAGGATCCTTAAAACTTTGCAAACCGTTGTTTATAAAATAAATCGGCTGTCACTATTTTTATAATTTAAAATATATATAGCAATAAAAACACCTGTTATAAAAATATGTTATAAAATTATGTTTTTGAATAAAATGTTTATGCAAAAACTAATGAAACCCCTAATACGGTTTAACATGCAATACCAATTGCCCTACTATCCTAGATAAATAGTGATTGTTCATATTTTCAGGTGCAAATTAACCAAAACAAGAACCTAGCATACATGCAGTAACACATTATTAAATTAATTATATAATATACCTATGTTACACCATTATTTTTTTAGAGAATCCTAAAACTTTACAAAAAGTTGTTTAATATTAATCCGCTACCAATATTTTTTATAATTTATACATACAAAAAAAACACCTGCTGCAGTCGTTAAAAATTAGGCTCTTATGAATAGATTGTTTTATGAAAATTTGTTTACAGTATTTACATGCAATACCAAAAATCGTGCATACTGCAGTGAGAGCGTAGATTGCTAAGATATTTCAGTGAACTAAAACTGAATTTGGCCTGATACAAATTCGTAATAATTGACTGTAGAGTATTATTAGAAATAAAATTGTATGTTGCTACTTAAATAAAACACAAAAAGGACAATACCAAGGGAATACAGTCGATAAATGTCCCTGCTGTGAAGCCGGTGCACTGACTAGGTTGTAGATGACTTCGTCACCTTCCTCGTCTCCGCCGCCTTCGTCGCTCCGCCGCCGCCGCCGCCGCTGTTGGATCGCACGAAGTCGTCCGCCTCCTCACAGGATCCGATCCTCTTCACTGGTCCATCTGCAGTCTTCCTAATCATGACCCTCCCTTCTCTCGCCCAGGCGAAGGCTAGTCGACCATCCTTGACGAGGGATTTAGCATATCCTAAAAGGCG
Source organism: Flexamia atlantica (assembly GCA_035578135.1). Classification (NCBI taxonomy): domain Eukaryota; kingdom Metazoa; phylum Arthropoda; class Insecta; order Hemiptera; family Cicadellidae; genus Flexamia; species Flexamia atlantica. Next base: position 74,871,941 of record JAQJVK010000001.1, on the reverse strand, counting down.
CCTGTTTGACGGAGTGAGGTGTTCGACGAGCAAAACCGGGCCCGGAGGAAGACTTGCTACCACATCTGTAGTGTTAATCCTACGTAGCCTAGCAGCCTGTAGCCAATCTGCTCTAGTAGAGCGAGATATAAATTGGACGACGATCGAGGGGGAGTATTTTTTGTCTTTCGGCGCAGGCAGACGGTGGGCAATAGATATATCACCTCTGTGATAATTTATTCCAAGGGCCTTCGCCACATGTTCAAGGACAACATAAACATTTTCATTTTTAGTGACAGGAAACCCTTTTATTTCTATATTCCGATTGCGGGAATATTGCTTAAGATCCTAGTAGTGCAATAGTGGGGCTGCTGGCCCAATCAAACTTTGACAGGCAGTCAATTTTTTGACAGCTACTTCCGGTCACGTGACCGGAAGTGACGTCATCAGCTGTGACGTGTTTTTGGTGGGTATTTAAAGTTTAAATGCCCTGCTGTGCTGGGTATTTAAATTTTAAATGGCCGGAAGTGTGTCAAGGTCGTTTGGGGATGTTTTTAAAAAAGATCTCGCATTTTCGGAAAATCCGAAAATGCAAGATATTTTCTTTTTTTATTTATTTGTTTTTTTACAAAAGTATTATTTTACAAGTTAGTAAAGTTTGCTCCTAAATTTGAAAAGTAAGTTGTTGTCGGTGCTGAAAGTTCTTGTTTATTTTCATTCTTCTTGTTGTTGTAAGTTGGCAAAAACACATTTTTTTCGTTTTGATTGTTTGTTGCATAAAGTTCTAAAGATAAACCAAACCCAGTGGTTATAAGTTGTTTTAGTTCTTCACTAAAAATTTCCAAATCCTTGTAGGTTGTAAGATTGATAGTGTTGTAGTGAATCCCGCGAATGTTGAGAGACATGACTAGAGTTGTTTACTCGACGAGAGGTGTAGCAGGAATGACTATTGCAAAGCCGGTGCTGCAGGTACCTCCGATGGTAGTGGGGGTAGTGGTGGGGGTAATGGCAGGTGTTTGTTTAATCACTTTGAATTTAATCGTTGCCACAATAGACCGAGTCGATGTTGCAATTCTTCTAGTTTATCCAACCGGTTCTTTTGATATGTTTTGCAACTACATTTACAATAGCTGAAAGAATTACATTTTGTACAAGCTTTTCCGTCAACTTGATCTTCAGGTATTCTAAAACATTTTTCTTTGCAACAATAAGTTATAAGTGTTAGATTATTTCTTTTGGATGACATGTTGGTTGTAGCTTGTCTTAAACAGAACTGAGCCTCTCAACGTTAAAGTTTCGTATTTATGTAAAGTATTCGAATAAAACTATCGAATAAAATAATCGAATAATACTATCGAATACTACTATAGATTAAAAGTTCAAGGTCATCCGTTTGAGGTTTTAAAAAAATACAACATATCAGTATATAAAAACATATACTGATATGTTGTTTTTTATCTTTTTATTTAAAACATTTTTTTTTACAATGTTATTTTGGTGCGATGTGCAGAGTTAGTTCCGTAGAGTTGTTTCCGCTCATTCCGTGTGACACCAAATATAATGATCCTGGTTGAATTTCCCGCAGATCTTCATTTTGCAGCAACTGGACGAATCGTTTTGGAAGATATACTTGAAACTTTGGTTCATCACCCGGTGTATATGGTGCATCGGATAAAGATGCGACGACTGCGTCTCCATGCGTTGTATCAATTTTCTTCATTTCATGAACAATATAATGTTTCTGTTCTTTTAATTCTGAACATTTCTTGATAATTAGAGTATTTGATTTTGAATGCAAGTTGAATTGTTCAACTAAACATTGGAGAAACTGTTGTGATGCCATCCTTCACAGGAGATGTTGTCTGTTCGGAGAATGGAGTTAGACTGATACTCGGGGTGTGTTGCCTCTTCGTTTATATAACCTTCGGAACCCCCACTACATTCTTCCGTTTGTTGTTGTAAGTAAGCAGCCAAGTGATACGCGTTTTGTAATGCGCATTGAGATTGGTTGTGTTTCGGATTTATTGTAGAAACACAAATATTTCTAGCATCAAAGTGAAATGTTTTGTCCACTTTTATGTTTAAAACTTCTTTGTTTGTGTACTGTCGTATCCAATTCTTTTTTTCCAATCCTCTGGTATATATGTGTGTAAATTGTTTGCAAAAATGAAACATAATTTTGTCTACATTGTTGTACGGTAGGAAACCTTCATACCAATGGATATGATGAAAATTATTTGTTAGCCATCTGTTTGTTATTTTAGCTTTTGACTTTAGTTCATGGACAGAACACGGTGCTTCAAATAAAAACGGGTATGCTACTTGTGTAAGCAAATCCAAAATTACCAATTCTTTTATGATAAATCTATCATCGTTTCCGCGAAATGCTTGAAATTCAATTACACAAGGTTTTGCTGCCATTTTTTCATCCTGTCTGCTCATCATGGTGTCTGCTGATCAACTGTTTTCCACACCACGGTAGGTTAGATATATATAAACCAGGCCGTACAGTTGTAGGCGCGTTGGTGTATGTTTAACGTGGGCACCATCCCCAGTAGGCCTACCCCACGGTTTATTCTTTTGTTAAATTACATTGTAGTTTTAACCTAGCAAAGTTTCTTCTTCTGTATTATTGTTGTTGTTGGTTTCTTCTTCTGTACTGTTGTTGTTGTTGGTTTCTTCTTCTGTAGCCTCCGTTGCAACTTCAGTAAAAGGTTCAAAGTTTCTTAACTGCCTCCACATTTCCACTTCGTGAGGTATTCTATTAAAGATGGATGTATCTATTGGTCCGTATTGTAAAGTGCTTTCTGGTTGTTTTTCGCATGCATCTACCAGATATTCCTTAATAACAGAGCTTGAAAATACTAATTGTTTCATATACCTGGTAATAGGTGATGTTGCATAGTTTAAAATGTAAAATTCTTCACGTGTTAGAAGAATTTTATTTTCAAATTGTGTCGAGTCTCTAATTCTTACTTGTTGTTGACCACGATGTTTAATAATGTCAATTTCATTGTCACAATCCAAAAGTCGAATGTTAGTTTTTCTTCCAAAGAAACTGTTGGCTAAATAACATTCAATAAGATGTAGATGTTTTAAAAAGGAATCCCAAGCATTTTCTGAAAATAAAACCATCTTTGTTCCATGGCTTAGGATTACTGCGGGAGAGTAGTCTAATGATTTTACCAATCCTATCGACACACTTTTACTCATGCAAGATGAAATAGGATAAAAGATGCGAAGGAAAACTTCAGTTAAAATGTTTGGGGGAATATTTTCTTCAAGTTTTCTTTCTTACGTTTGTTTTATTATTTTCCAACTTTTTATTTTGTTTTCCAAACTTTAAAAAGTCATCAATTTCCTTTACAATATTTTCTTCAAAATGTTTATCATCATTTTCCAATAAAGGTGCTGTTTCGGAAACGTCTTGTACAACTGATAAAGAACTCATTTTGTTTATAATGCTGTAGACGATGTTACCCATACAACTGTAGACAGTAAACTAAACAATTTTCGTTCCCGCTCCTGCTTTTATAACCGAGTGGTGGGGGTATTTTTTTTTCCTTTTCATGTTACAAAACTGCTTTTACAATTCCTGTTAAAGGTGTATATGTAACAATTTTGTCATGTAAAATTAAACAATAAGCAGATGTATCTTTGGGTACATTTTGTTCAAATTCCATTTCTATTTTTATATCTACACTGGAAGATTTTACAGATTCGTTTTGTTTTGAACAATCAACTACAACAATCGGATAGTTAGATTTAAATTGGTTTGGCGTTAATAAAGGTGTGTTTGTTTTTCCATAATATGAATTTTGGAATCTTGCGTACATATCGTACAAAACGCTAAACCTGTCTTTTGTAAAGTTTATGTTAAAGTTGTCGTATGGAAAGAATTGAGAGTTTAGAAACACCTTAAAATTTGTAAGTTTGCAATGATCAAATTCACCAGCATGTTTAGTTATTTCATTTCTTCTTTTTGTTTGTAATCCAAATATTACATATCTTGCCTTTTCCAAATGGGTAGAAGTTTTTACAGTCCATGTATGACGTTGTGTTTCCGGTAAAACCGGATATTCATGAAACTCCCAACTTCTAAATGGTATTACGATATCACGATCTGATTTTAAAGTTCTTAATAATGAAATTCTATTCTGATCGTTTAACCGTACATGCGGTACTCTCCAAACAATCTTGTCTAATTGCATTTTCCATTCTAAAGTAGCTTCCGTTGTTCCATCAGGCGCCATAATAATATCTTTGTCGTTTGATGATCTTAACAAAACTAATTCTTGTTTTACGTTTATTATTATCTTTCGGTAATCTTCGGCAAAGCCTAAAAGTAATCTTAAAGGAATGTAAAAGTCAAAATTGCCTGAAGTGTTTGGAGTGATTGTACTGGAATCGGGTGCTACCCATCCTGCGGCGGCCAGCATATTTTTTTCACTCGGTGTTAAAGATGCTAATCCTTTTAATGTACTTGTAATTCCCACCTTTTTTGTTGAATCTACTGTAACTCCGGAAATTTCATATCTTATTTCATCAAACAAATATGCCATGGGGTTATTTATGAACGGAACAGTACTTGCAGTGCTTCCATCTCTTTTTGTTACTCTTCCTTCGATATACAAATAACTTTCACATGGAAGTGTATAAATATCCTGTTGTTGTATGGGAATTCTAATTTCATCATTATTATTTAATTTTGATGAAGCGTAAGGGTTGTGCGTATGATATTCCTTTTCCCATAAGGTTTCGTCGAATGTCGGACCCTGCGCTATATCCAATATTTCCATTATTAATAAGTTTTAATCCAATTTCTTCTAGAAAACGAATGTTATCACTTGTTAATCCTTCTATAGCTGAAGTGCTACTGACTTGTTTACCAGTCAGCTCTTTCTTTTTAAATGATAACCCCATTGTTATACGGTTGATTTTATATGTATTCGTATAGTTATAGGTTCGTCTCTAAAATCAATATGATTTCCGTCTTGATCTAGTATGTTCACCACAATGTCTGAAATAAAACTGGTGTTTAACGGTAGGTACACCAAGTTTTGTGGCTTTTCCACAATTTTAAAACCCGGAGCGACCGTTGGATAGAATGTGTGCAATATATGAGTATTTTCACCATCTCTATAAGAACCATGTATAATATTACATGTAATATCTATACTGTTAACTTTCATTATTGTTACAGTTCTAGCACCTGAATGGTTAATATTAGGTTCTAAAATTTTTGTTGTTTTAGGAAATCCTAATAAACTACCAATTGAATGTTCTTTGCTAAAATCTATATAATATTTAGATTTAATTTCAGCTTTCATAGTATTGTTATTTCCTTTTATTGTTATATTATCTTTTCCCATATGATTTTGTATCGCTTCATTTATATCATCAATTTCATATGCTCCAGTGGGTAAACTAAATACTTGTATATCTGAATATTTGTTTGTATTTTTATCTTTTGTTTTGTAATAATGTATTTTGTCATTAACATTTTCAGTAACGTTGGGAATAGAATTATAAGTTGTTATATCTAATAATGCGGCTTCCCATAATTTATCTTTTTCCAAACGTAACGCAGGGAAAAGAACACTTCGCAAAGTAGATGAAGTTCCAGTTAATGATACTGTATAGGAAGACATCTTAAAGTTGACTAACGCTTTTTGTTAAAAAATCTAAACATAAATGTCCACAGATTACCGTATCATCAGGTTGCTCTCTTTTATAATTGTATAGTACATTTTTAGCTGTTTTAAAGTAATATTGTAGTTCTTTTGGTGGTGGGAGATTACCAAAACTATCAAAGTAGTAAATAGTTGATCCTAGTTTCTTATAACATACCCAATGAGTGCCTGATCCTTTACTATTATCTAAATTTACTATTCCGGTTTCATTTTTCCATATTTTAACAGGTAATGCATCTTTCATAAACACTCCTCTAAAAAATGGAATTTTTAAACAAGAAACATAAGTAATTAATTCTTTATCTGTTAATTCTTTATTTGGAATTAGTAATTGTTTTTTTCTGTTTAATACACACGATACGGTCTTAGGTATAATCCTCCTCCTTTTTTTATCATTGACCATATTGTTTGTTTCTTTTTATTTTTACCTGCGGTGGATCGTCGTTTTCTTCTTATATTTCCTCCACGTTTCTTTGCAGGTTTTCTTCTCCTTTTTCCACCTCCTTTCTTCTTTCCACCTCCAAACATTGTTTTACCCTTCATTGCTGCTGATACCGCTAAGGCTGCTGCTTTTTCACCGATACTAGCGTCACTGGATGTTACTCTTTGCCAAGCTTTTTCAGCAAGTGCTCTATCCGCTATTGATCTATTTTTAGTATCTGCAAACTTTGAATATGCTATATCGTGTTGTTTGCAGGCTTGATCAAGTTTATTTATTCCAAGATCTCCTCTAGCAAGTCTTTTTTTCAATTTTGTTCCTGGACCACAATATTGATAACCTCCTGGTAAATGTAGTTCTACAGGTAATAAATCGATAGCTTTGTTAACTATAGCTCCAACCGGCTTAGTAATAAGAGAAAGTGCTGTTGATGCTATTCCTCTTCCTCTCTTTATAACGTGTCGATTATGACTGATGCGTTGAACTTTCAACATGGTTTTTTATAGTGAAAGGAAATGCCAATACTTGTTTATTTTATAAATTCTTTATAATGAATGATGCACTTATCCTTTGACATTGTTTATTTATAATAAACATGTATTTTGATTATGGGTAATAAACTTTTACCCAGTCTTTTGGTAGGATTGTATCCTTTTTATCAACATCAACTTGAGCAAATCTTAAATTTCCAGTTTTCATATTTAAAAAATATTTTTCTATAACATTTTTCTTAACCCAATGTAGTTTTTGATCAGCTTTTATGGGCTTTATCGTATTATAAACATCATATAACACTACACTTAAGAGTCTTATAATGTAATTTACATTAACAGCATCAACAATATCAATAGGGTCATCTAAGCTAGTCAATCGCAAGTTTTGACAATGAAAAAACTTTTTGTGTTTTTCTGTTCTTAAGCATCTTTCACGCCATTCTTTTACTCTAACTGCATCACTGTCATTTACTCCCATTCCAACATTAAATAGTGGTCTTTCTTTACAATCAAAGCCTTGTTGACCAAGTCTTGATGAAATTTCTTTTAATGCAGGAACTTGTCCAATTGTTGCTACATCAACATCATTCAACCCTTCTTTAACATTAGTAATTATTTTTGCATCCGCATCCCATTTGTTATTGTTTAATTTCATTATTTGACTTATTGTAGCTGCATCTGATTTTGCAGTTCCCTCCTTAACGTTAGTTAACACTTTATTTTTGCAATCAATTGACTTAATATCATGTGTAATACAATGATCTGTAACATATTGAAGGTTTACCGCATCTTTCATATCTTTAGGGTCTCCAATATCGTGTATTACAAAGTTGTAAAAGGAAAATTTATCTGTTTTTTCAGGTATGACTGAATGTAAATACTTTTTGGTAACTGAATCTTGATCATTAACAGGATCTGCTATATTGGCTATTCTAAGATCTTTTGCATCATATGCTTTATTATTACTTTTAGGATCATATCTTAAGGTTTGGTTTATGTACCACATTAAATATTCTTTATTTACCGAATCATTCTTATCTATTGGTTTTGGAAGATTTGCAATTCTATAAAAATTAGCGTTATACACTTCATTTTGAAGCTTTAAGCTAGGTAATGTTTCACTTTTTAAAGTTTTGAAATTTACTGCATCATTATCATCTTTTGGATCATTTACAAACTTTAAACGTTTGTTACTTATATCATAATCTCCATCGGATGTTAGTGGTAAACCACCTCTTTTTCCATAAGATCCTGATTTGCTTCCAGTTTCGGAATACCGTCCAAACTTATCCACACTCATGGTTATACTGAATGTTTAATCGGTTATGCTTGTATTCTATATACTCATATTTTTATGCAATTACTCCTCGATTTCGCAATTCGCCGACCAAAGCTACCCATTCATTTTCTAAACCACTATGTCCGGCTTGTTTAGCTTCATATATCAACTTCATTCTGTCAACCAATTTGTTTATATCGTTGTAGTATATTATATTAGTATCATACAAGTTTTTTAATAATCCTTTTCCTGATAAACTTGATTGATTTGTTTTTCTTCTTTTATGTAAAATATTTATTTCAGCAGAAGATAATGATTTTCTTTTTATGGGTTCCCTTCTTTTAGGTGGGAAAAGTTTAGCAATAATAGTTTTATATTTTTCTGATGCATTTCTATGAACATTAAAATTTTTAGAATAATTTTTCTTATGCGCATTTGTATCCTCCAATATTTGTTTAAAAATGTTTAAATCCTTTTTAGTATATTTATTAGGTTTCGGCTTAAAAATAAGTTCAAACAATCCTTTTGTACCCTTGTATTGTTTATTATTTATAATAATATTGTCATGTTCGTCTACATCAAGTTTGCTATCTCCAATCATTAGCCCATTTTCTTCTATTCTAGCACCAAAAGTATGATATTTTCGAGTTGGTTGTGCAGAATGTAACATTTTTAATACAAATTGTCTTGCAAGCGGCCCTTTATACGCGATATCCGAGCCCAATTTGCTCAAGTTGGATGGATTAATAGGCTCTTCTTCTTGTTGTTCTTCGCTTGTAGAAAGACCTTCTTTTTCTGTTAAAACATCCGTTTCTTCACCTAGTTCGCTTTCTTCTTCAGTTGTTTCTCCTTGTTGTGTAAAACTTGTATCACTTTCATATTCTTCTTTTTGTTCAAATTTTGAAATGGGTAAAATAGCATCTCCGGAAAAATTAAATGTTGAATGTTTAACATTTTGTCCTAATTGTTTTAATGGCTCAGTAATAGGTTTAAATGTTGATTCCAGAAATTTCTCTCTTTCACTTATTCCTAATCTTAACGCTCTGTTTTTATGTCTAATAGAATCACTAAGTGATTTTATTTCTTTTAATAGCTTTTCCTGATTAACCATGTTTACACCATGAAGACTTGTACGATAATGTTGTTAATTAATGTATTAAAACAAATTTATCAAAACCTATGCGGTAACGACCATCTGTTATAGCTTTATCTTTCATAATTACCAAAAATCCATATTTTTCCGCCCAAGCTTTTCCACAAAGCTCTTTGAATTTATCAAATGACATATCAGCATTTACATGATCGTTGTATATATGTTTTAGGTTTGTATCGTCTTGTTTGAATAAAACTAAAATATTTGCATTGTCTCTAATTAGTTGTTTTGGAATTTTGCTATATGTTTGTCCGATATATATGCTATCAATATTATTATGTCTTCCCATGGCAAAATAGTTTCTAATAGTATCATGATTTTCACTAGATACATCATCAAATACAAATACAGAATACGGCTTAGCCTGGTCTGGTTGCATAACACTGTCACTAGCATTAAATTTGTAATAGTTAACATCGGGCACATCAGTCAGGATCTTTTCCAACAATTGATACTTTGGTTGATGTAAGGACTTTGAAAAAATATATAGGTTATTAAATCGCAATCCTTTTGTGTTTGTAATTAAGTTAAACACAACGTTAGTTTTGCCACAGTTTGAAGGACCGCTGACTATACATCGTACAGTGTTTGGAAATAAACTGCCGTGTTTACCATTGTTGATTTTAACGTTATCTACGGTTAAATCATCAATGTTATTAATATTAAATTTATCTTTATGGTGAACAATCTCCATCTTATTCAAAGGCAGAAGAGTAAATAAGTTGATTTAAAACTAAATCAAATCTTTTATAGGTATCCACGAATCTTCAGTTTTATCAAACCCCAACCAACGTACTTTAACTTGGTCTTTTTTCCTTTGCAACACCTTTTCAACAAGATAAACATCGCCTACTGTTGACTTTAACAATTCATGTCCGTAAAAACCGCCTTGTAACAAATTTCCTTTGTTATCTTTTAAAATATAAGTTTCCGGTACAGTAGGTTGTACTTTATACACTGTAAAAACTTCGTTTGTCCAATTGGGCAGGTATTTTTTAGTAAACACTCCTTTGTATTTACTAATTCGAACTTTATCATTTACATTAAATTTTCTTGGTTTTCTTTGTTCCGCTTTTGGCTGTGTATTTTTTTTAATTCGTTGTAAAACTAGTTTAGCGTTTTTCTTATTCACTTTGTTAGGTGCCATACCGATAGTTCTATGAAACTTGTTGTTGTAATCGCTTATTAATTTTGGTAAAATATCAACCCATACGTAAGAACCTCTTTTCGAAAACATTTTATACATTGCACCTTTTAAGGTTCTATTAAATCTTTCAATTATAGCTGCCTTTTTCTCAGAATTTGTGGAATAATGATTTATGTTATATTTTTTCATTAACAAGGCAAAATGTTTATTAAAAAATTCTTTCCCATCATCAGTTTGTAAATGTTTAATTTTATTTTTATCTCTTTTTATAGCTACTTGCATAGCTTTTGTTATGCTGTTACCAGTTTTGTCTTTTAATGGCAAAGCATCTGCAACTTTAGTAAAACAATTAATAATCGTAAGTATGTATTTAAATCCTTTATTTATTTTACTATGCGGTTGCATTTCAATTAAATCTGCTTGATATAAATCATTTATTCCTTTTACAACAGTATTTCGTCGTGGAAACTTTATTCTTGCAGGTTTATGAAGTTCATTAACAATCTTTTCCTTTAAGTCTGTCATGATGATTTTACTAACAAAGTCAAGTTAGTATTGAGTGTTTCTTTTTCTGCATCTGCTTTTATAGTTCAAGGTCATTTCAACATATTTTAAAAAAAGGGGAAATCACAGCGAGCATGCTGTGATTTCCCCTTTTTTTCTTTTTTCTTTTTTATTTTTTTATTTTTTTTATTTTTTTATTTTTTATTTTTTCTTTTTACTCATTGATAGGATTGAGAGAGTAGTGGCCGAATGGTAGAGTGTGAATTTTGTCTGGAAGAATGTGTCGTTTGTCATCATTGGAGCAGAGTGCTTTTTTCACTTCTGTTACGCTGTACAGTTGATGGTTGAAACTTCTGATGGTGTTGAATTTTGCAGTTATAGTCGTTTCTTCAAATAAGCATTGCTTGTAGTGTTCAAAATTTACATTCTTCTTAAGATACAAACTTTTTACTCCCTTAGCTTTTTTAATAATATTGTTTTCTTCTTTATGCAATTGTAGTGAATACAATTTTGACATTAGTGCAATAAGTTCTTTCAGTAAAATTCCATTTGCTTCGTCTTTAAATTTTCCAAGTTTCTTTTTGTTCCGATCATTGTCATAATTTAAATGATCTTTTGGATAGTCACTAAAATCAAATTCATTTTTGTGAACAAATGTTCGAAGATCCAAATACATATCTTCAGTAAGAATCCAGTAGATGAAAGCGTCCGTATCCATGTAGGCGATTCCGATGTTATCTCTACCGTAGAAGGCGACCATTTTGTTGTAGTGGAAATCGTACATGTGGGTTTTGGAAATATCCAAGATTGACATTCCAACGTACAACGGACGATCCATTTTCACACTTGTCTTCTTCATAGATACTGCCACAAGGTTTTCATTGATGATAACGGATGTTTCAAAGTTTGGTTTTTGTACAAGTTTTTCTAGTTTTATAGGATCTGTAATTAATTTAACATTTTTGTGTTTTCTTTTGTTTTCCAATGTTTTTCCAAATATCGCGTTATTCATTAATTTAAAAAAGTCCTTTTGAAATGTTGATGTTGCAGCTGCTCTTCTTCTGGTGTTTGAATCAATGTACGGTTTTAACCAGCAAGATTGGGAAAATTTTAAAACTCTATGAATTTTGGTTATACGTAAACCCAATTGGAGTGCTTGTTGAACAACCCAAAAGTGAGCTACGTATCTTTGTTTATTTTCAAGAGTCATCATTAATTTTGGATGTTTGCCAATTGGTGAAACTTCTGTTTTTGCAAGGAGCGGAAGATCGTAATGAAAATCATGCAAGTGTTCTGGATATTCAAAGTCACAGTCCAATATGTATCCGGTGTCTCCGTCTTTTGAAATTTGCGAAATATCACCAATAGAGTCTGGATTAACCCATTCAAAGTTTCCAAAAGGAAGTGGATTAGACATGGCCCATCCGTATAAATTGTTGGCATCGAAATATCCTAAGAACACTGATGGTTTTTCTTTATCGTAGTTTGGAAGATATTTGTTGTTAGCTTTAACATGTCTAGTAACACTTTGGGTCAATCCACCTCTAACGCCCGATTCGATCATCAACACCATGTCAATATCTGTTAATAATTGAAGGTTGCACTTTGTTTCTTTTAGCATAGCTTGCCAAGCTAGTCCTGGAGAAGTATAAGAATGAAGAGGGTCTAATCCGTAAGCTTCAAAGCAGGTGTTTCTAAATTCTTCCATCACATCGCAGAGAAGGGTCACATCAAGTTTTACATAAAAGTCAGAATAATCTCCCAGAGTGTTCATTTCCAATTCGTCCCAAACTCTGCATGCGTGTTGATAGTCTTCAGGTGAAATGTCCAAATCGGTAAGTTTACTTTTGAAAGCTTCTGGTGGAGGAAGTGACGTTTCTTGAAATTTATGTAGTCCATCGATGTAATCATACGGGAAAACTCCTTTCCGAAGAACCAAATCCATTTTTTCTGCAGGTACAATTTTGCTTGTTTCTATTAAATTTTGTCTTCTTAAATTTTCAGAAAGTTTCATAAGACTGGAAGGCATAAATCGAAAAGAATCAACAAATCTAAGTTTAATTTTGCCCACCTTTTTTGAAAAGCTTATAAATTTTTCCATAGTTTGTGCTATAACGTCTATTTCACCGTTGTCTCTTGCTAATTCGGGAATGATAAAATGTCCATCGTATCCGCTAAGATTGTGAAAAACCACGGGAATAAAAGATGGTAGTTTGTAGTTGATGTTACATCCGTTGCAAGCTGCACCTCTGTAGGCTCCTGTCAGATGGTCATGGTCGCGAACTTTAACTTTAGTTTCTGTAAATTGATTGTTACACAAATAGCATGTTGTTGTCGAATCATAAAGATAAATTTCTTCCGGTGTCATAGGTGACATAGGAACCACATTGCTATACATTGCTTCCACTTTCCCAGCGATGTCGTATAAATCATCAACAAAGTATCGAGCTGCTTCTTCTCCACGATAAATCTTTGGTGTAGATGTCAAACCATATTCTTGAAGATGTTCTTCAGGCAGAGTGGATTTTACTATTAAACAGTAGCTGTTTGGTTTGTGAAGTTGATACTTTGTTCTGCTTGTAATTTCCTCTCCTTCTTCTTGTTCAAGTGGAAGCAATGAAGATTCAAAATCTGCATACACTACAACGGGAATTCTGTATTGTTGGATAACTTTATCAAATTTTACTTGTGATCTGCTAGGGTGTGGTAATTTAATTCTTACTTCATAGTTTCCATTGCATAATTTTTGATGTTCCATCAACCATTCTGAACCACCTCTTCGTAATGGTTTGTTTACAAAACAAAAACATCTTTTACAAGTGGTTTTTTCTACTTTATGTTTTGATAACTGTTTGCAAACTAGAGCTTCGAAATCTTTAATATATACATAATGTGAAATATCACCTTTTGTTATTAATAATAAATCGGTATGATCTCTGCGTTCGGTGGGTGTTATACGTAAGGGATAGACATTGTTGGATGAATCTAAGCCAAAGATGTTTACAGATGCAAAAGGATTTTTCTTTTCAAATTTTGATATGTCTTGAATTGAAACAGGATAAGTCATGCCTTGAAAGTTATACATATAGGAAACCTCATCGTATGCTCTACTCGGTCGTTCCACATGATCTTCTACATATTTTGCAAGCATTGCATACTTGAAACATTCAGCATTTTCATTTTGTACATTAACACAAGATTTGGTTACTCGAATCTTCCTTGGCAAAGCAATATAACTACTACCTCTCATTCCATATCCATGTTTATGAACTCTCACATCTAAGCTTGTTATACTTAACAAACTCCATCCAGAACCTCTTCCTTCATGTTCTTGTAATTTTGTTAAAAGTTCTTCAAAACAATCATCCACAATTGAGCTTATATCCGATGCAAACATGATGGTTTTGTTTTTAGTTAAAAATCCTCTTGGTGATGTTTCATTCTGAACATTTGTAAATACAGTATCTAATAATATTCCAAACTTTATAAAATTTAATCTTCTTAGTTCATTCTTCAATGTTTCTGTTACTAATGTTTTTGCTTTCAATATAAATTGTGCTAGTTGCAATTGAGCATTGTCAATCTTAAAATGAGTTACTACACTGCCTGGTAAAGCTCGGGCGTATAATTCCACATCCAAAGATGGTCCGGGTGCGTATTGAATAACACTTGGTCTTGAATTTAGTTGTTGTTGATGGGTAGCCAGCATTTGATCTAATTCTTCTAAATCTTCTTCTTCTGCATTGTTTCTTGTTTCGTTGTTATGGTACACTTCTTTGTGTATTTGTAGTAAGTTTTCATTTTCAAAAGATTCTTCACAACTGATGCAGTAATACATGACGTAGGTGTGCTCTCCACAAAAGTTGCAGTAATAATAAGAACCACTCTTAAACTACCCCTATTTATAGACTACCCCCACCACTTTTTCTGTATTAAACACAAAAAGTGTTAATAACAGTTAAATTTCTTATATTTCAAAACTCCTAAGTGTCAAGGTCAAATAATGCAAGTTTAAAAAAACATCTAAGTGTCAAATAATGCAAATATTAAAAAAATCTAAGTGTCAAGGTCAAATAATGAAAGTTTTAGAAAAAATCTAAGTCTCAAGGTCAAATAATGGAAGTTTTAAAAAAATTCTAAGTCTCAAGGTCAAATAATGGAAGTTTTAAAAAAATCTAAGTGCCAACGTCAAATAATTTAAGTTCAAAATAATACATATATTATGCGTCGTAAGTGTGATCATCATTGCTGTTGTTTAAATATGTTATTTCCAAATCGTTATCGCTTTCATCTTCCTCCATGTCCGATGCCGGAAACAAACGTCGCCGAACAAGAGCATGTATATATTGTACTGGATCATAGTTAATTGTTACAACATGTGTTAACGGTGTTTCTTCGCCTATTGCTACTGGTACTTCCAAAATATTTTCTTCATCACTTGTAGCATCAGACGTAGCATCGGATGTAGCATCGGATGTAGCATCGGATGTAGCATCAGATGTATCTTCTACAGGAATCAAACTATTTTCAAAAATACTTTCGTCATCCGTTAAGTCTTCTGGTTCAACTATTTTATATATTTTTTCACAAATTGTACATCCAAAAGGAAAATTGTTGTCTGTTGGAGGCATTATAAAAGAAACTTGATATTGTAAAATAAATGTTGAAGCAAATGTTTGAAAATTTTTCTAAGTCCGAAAGTATTAATTATTAGGAAGTTTTACAAGTCCAATGTAAAGTAAAAATAAAGAAAGAAGTGTTGTTGCCTGTTTAAACAGTTGCAAAAGAATGATAGGTTTGAAAATTTTTCAAAGTCCTAAAATATTAAATATTGAGAAGTTTTAACACTTAAAATATTTACAAATCCAATGTAAAGTAAAGAAAGAAATGTTGTTGCCTGTTGGAACAATGGCAAAAGAATGATGGAAACCAAACCCGCAGTAAGGGTCCTGTGGTTTGGGAGGGGGTAAGCGAGGAGGGGGGATGACCTCAAGCCGAGTTGGGGTCCGGGATCTGCGCGTGTGGTTCGGCATCAGTTGCTCGCTAGACAGTGAGGTGGTAACATGTTCAGAAGGCGCCCTGAACATTTTATCATTTTTGCTGTTTGGTGAAAATATCTTGGTGTTATTTGTATAATAACATCTTGACGTAGGACTGATTAATTTTAAGGCATGGTAGTTGTTTGTGCTTGTAGATACCCTAGGGTTTGTAGTTTGTTTTTAATTTGCTGGTTTGGTAGTTAGTATTATTTTAAAATCTTTCTTTTACTTACAATATATTTCTGCCTGGAATGTTTAAATTTAAAGTAAAATTTTTTGTTTTTAGGAATGTTATATGATATGTTTTTAATACCTTTCTATTCCAATTTCCTTTTTCCAACAAGCTTGTTGAGGGCATTCCCTCTCTTGTACTCCTTTTTAGTTAGGGACACCTTTCAATTCCAATTTCCTTTCCTTTTTTCCTTCCATCTTTTGCATGGTAAAACCAATAATGGTAAAACCGGCAACCGCTTTTGTAGTGATTACGCTCACCAAAGCGGGTCACTTACAACCTCTATACGTGCTGGATGGGTAGTTCGCCTACCTCCGGAGTTTCGCTAGACCTCAGTTGTTCTGCGTCGCTAATGGCGAGACACTGGCTCCTTTAGTGTTAGGAAATAAAAAACATATTTGTATAACATTTTTTCCTAAATTTAATTAAGCAACTTGCTATTTCAAAATAACATTTTTGTTTTAGCTTAGCGTTGTGCGCTTATGGTGAGGTGTGTGAGTTCGCTTACGTGATGATCACACTGTAATCATGATGTGCAGCGCTGGGCTGTCTAGCTATTTTTTTTAAACTAAATTTTATTTCTTTATTTTTTTATTTTTATTAATTCTTAAACTCTAGGCAGATTGTATTGTAAATTAGCTTTTCTTCTTTTAGGTTTCCGGGGGTGTACGGTTCTGTAAAACCGTACACCCCCATTTTCTTTTTAGTTATCGAATGACCTTGACCTACTTATTTTCAAGGTCAACAAAAAGACTTAGCGAAAATTTCTAAGTCTCAAGGTCATTTATATATAGGTAGATTTAGCTTTTCTTCTGTTAGGTTTCTGAGGTGTACGGTTCTGTAAAACCGTACACCTCCATTTTTCTTTTTAATTATTGAATGACCTTGACCTATTTATTTTCAAGGTCAATAGCAGTTAGCGAAAATTTATAAGTGTAAAAAGTAGGTCAAGGTCACCAAAAAATACCCTATGAACGGGGGAATAGACCGCTAAGTAATTCTTTTAGAATTACAAAGTGGTCTATTCCCCCGCTCCTATTTTTTTTTATTTCATTTTTTACACTAACCTCTCAGTTTTAACAAAATGAGGTATTTGTTGTGCGCACTGCATAATGTTTGATTTACACAACACATCTTTTACCCTTTTTTAATAATATACGAACATTGTTCTTTTTAGGACTAGATTGTAAAAAGTAAAAAGTCATTTTGTTATCCCGCTTTTATAAGTAATTAACCCTCCATTGTAAATTTTGAAAATAGGTCAAGGTCATTCAAAAATACCCTATGAGCGGGGGAATAGACCGCTAAGTAATTCTTTTGGAATTACAAAGTGGTCTATTCCCCCGCTCCATTTTTTTTGTCTTGTGTTTAATTTGACCATTTAACTTTATCAGATGGAGATTTTCTTACTAAATAATAATGAACATTACTGATATTTGGAATTTGAAGATTTACTGGTAATTTGAGCAAGTAGAGTTCATCACAACATCTAAGAACAACATCCCTGTTACTGATCTTTTTTACAAAAACATATTTGTGGTTTAATTTCAATCTGTTGATTTTAATTCTTTTATAGTTTTCAATTTTTTCCGGCAATTCACTTTTGGAAGGTTCAATTTTGACTTTTTTAGAAGGTTGAATTTTGACTTTTTCGGAAGGTTCACGTTTGTTATGCAAATTACACAATTTTTCACCTACACTACACAACTTCACACACCTTTCACCTTTGTTCGCTCCTTTTTTTAAAATATGAGCACATTGTTCTTTCTTAAAACAGGATTTTCTTAATTTTTGAAGTTTTTGAAGTTTTTCAGAAATTTTCTTAGGAGATTTTTTTGGTGAAGATTTTTTTGGAGAAGGAGATTTTTTCGGTGAAGATTTTTTTGGAGAAGGAGATTTTTGTTTCACAATAGAAACAACAGATGATGATGATGATGATGTTCTTGATGACGAGGAAGAAGACCTGGACGAAGACGAAGTGCCTGCCATAGCGCTGGATCCTAAGAAAGTAAAGATTACTCTGTTTACCCTGCCTTTATAACAGCTCCCCACCCATTTACCCCCTCTACTTTTCGACGTCAAAAAAATATTCATCCAAGCTTTCTAACACTGGCAAGGAAACAGTTTCAAAAGGTTGATACAAAATTTCATAAATGTCTTGGTTTAAATTATGCGAAGTTTGAAGATATTCTTCTATTTCCTGTACAAATTTCTGTTCGAATTGTTGGAATTCTTCTATATCCTGTAAAAATGTCTGTTCGGATTGTTCAAATTCTTGTTGTTCTAAGTTAAATGTTGGTGATTTCAAGTCTTCTTCCAATTTTTTAATGTAATCTATTGCATTTTGAACTATAGATTGTCTGTTAATTTTTTTTTGTTTTTGACTTTCCGGTACAACTAATTTTAATTTTTCAAAAGCTTTTCTTAATCTGTGTTGTCTTCTTTGTTCCCTTCGGTTTCTACTTAATCTTTGATCAATCGGGTATTTTTGGAAAGATTCCATAACGTTTTGTTGATTCAAAATGTAGCAAACTATTAATTCTATCCGCTCAATATATAGTGGAAACCCGGGGGAGGGGGAATCACCTTCGCCATCAAGGTGATTGGTACGTATTTAAAGCTTTGAGGTTTGCATAGCCAGACCATAACTATGAGCTCCTTGTACGAGTTGTGTTTGCAGCGTATCTGCTCAGACAACCCTATGCTTCGGCAAATTAGGGAGGTGTCAGAGCCGCTGCCGCAAATCTTGCAAGGCGAGCTCATTTATGAGCACAAAAAACGGTGTGTTTCTAAAACTAAAATTTGGTGGGAAATGCCAAATGCTGGCAAAAAAATATGCGGCCTATGTCACATGGTACGTTTTCATTAACTGAATTGTTTTTTCTATTTACAATATATTATTTTATTAATTTTCTTTAAATTAATATTTTTTTTTTAGCGGCTTCCTGGTGCGAATCCGGATCAAGAACTGTACAGATACCTGAAACATGCATCTGAAAATGTAGGATACAAATTGAAGACGCCAATAACGCAAGAATATTGTCATCTTTGTGGTTGGTTTCCTCTGGAGCAATATGATATTAAATGTATGTGTTTATAAACACATATCAATAGAAGAAATTAAATAGGAGCGGGGAACAGAGCAGCTTGTGGTTTAACCACTTACTGCTCTGTTCCCCGTTCATAGGGTATGTTCAGATGACCTTGACCTAGTTATTTTGAAGGTTTATTGTAACTTAACAAAAATTTTCTAAGTCCATAACGAGGTCAAGGTCATTTAAATCTTAGCGGAAGAATGAAAAGAATAGCTACCAACATGCATTGTTGGTATCTATTCTTTTCTTTCCTCCTAGAAAACCCCTTTAGTCCGTGTCAACTTTGATGTAAAGTTTTGTACAAAATTGTACATAATACAGGACCCATGATTCAAGTCCTTCGTAATCCATAGAATCCGAAGTGCAACAGATTTTTGTACCGTCTGCTTTAACAGCTTCAAGTACTCCACTGATGCAATTCAGATTGCTATGATACGTTTTTATGTACCATAGTACTCTTTTGGCTTCAACAAAGTTGTGCACAGCACCAAAGATCATGAGGGATTCCATGGCAAATATAACCACAAGACTGCAGCACACCTTATATATACTGTCGGTCCAAGGCGGCGGCCTCCTATGGCGACCTGGTTAACCCAATGGAGGGCGTTGTCCTTTGCCATCAAGGTGATTGGTACGTATTTAAGGCTGTGAGGTGAGCATAGTCAGCCCATAACAATGAGCTCCTTGTACGAGTTATGTTTGCAGCGGATCTGCTCAGACAACCCTATGCTTCGGCAAATTAGGGAGGTGTCAGAGCCGCTGCCGCAAATCTTGCAAAGCGAGCTCATTACTGAGCACAAGAAACGTTGTATATTTAAAACCAAAATTTGGTTTCAATTGGCAGATGGCGAGAAAATATGTGCCCTATGTGACTGGGTACGTTTTCATTAACAGTATTGTTCTTTTCTATTTACAATATATTATTTTATTAAATATCATTAAACTATTTTTTTTTTTTTTTTTAGGCTCTTCCTTCAGCCGAAGAGGGAGAACCGTTGCATAGGCAAATGATATACCGATTTGGAATCATAGGATACAAACTGGAAACACCAAGACCGCAAGAATTGTGCCAGCTGTGTGGATTCTTCCCATTTGCTAAATATCAAGTTAAATGTATGTGTTTATAAACATATATTATATGTTTATAAAGACATATCAATAAAAGAAATTAAATAGGGACGGGGAACAGAGCAGTTTGTGGTTTAACCACTTACTGCTCTGTTCCCCGTTCATAGGGTATCTTCAGATGACCTTGACCCACTTTTTAAGAACTCTATGGTGGGGGGAAATGCATATATATAAACCGTGGATTAAGTAAAAGACAACATTTCCCTCATCAGCATGGAAACTTTCCGGATGTCTTACAATGTTCATTGCACTCCTGTACAACATGTTCATTTTATGTTAAATTTAATCCATTTTCTTCAAAATGTAAATTTTTTTGCAATTTCTGTTACTGGAGAAAGATGGGTAAATTTAACATTAGAAACTGTCATGGTTACAATCAACCCTTTAATAGATCCTAATTGGTTTTCAACAGTGGAATCATATATTGATACTATGGCTTTCGAACAAGGATATCATTATCTTTGGGTTGATGTTAGTTACATCAACTTTCAAAACGAAACAGATGATGATGATGGATATGATTCTGCCACATAAAAAATAGACATTAACGGAACTTCTTTCCCTGCCTTTTAGGAAAAAAGAGAGGAACAGTGTTAATTAATAACACTGTTCCTCTCTTTTTTCCGCTTAAATGACCTTGACCTAATTTTTATAGTTAAGAAATATACGAAATAAAAAATAATAGAAAATGTACATTTTTTTAAGTTTTTGCGTTATAACTTTTACACCGTTGGTTATATCGAAAAATGTTACTGGACCTTTTTTGTTTGTCTTTTAATTCCGCTTAATTTGACTACCCGCACGATGGATTTGGAGCATTTTTGTTATATCCACTGCCATCGTGTACGGCGACGCAGTTCTAAAGTTGAACGGCGACGAAATCAAGTAACCGGTTTTGCCGGAGGGGGGAGGGGGCTTTCCGCGGGGAAGGGGGGGGAGGGGGGGAGGGGGGGGGAGGGGGGGAGGGGGGGAGAGGGGGGGGGAGGGGGGGAGGGGGGGAGGGGGGGGAGGGGGGGGAGGGGGGGAGGGGGGGGGTTTCGCGGGGTGAGGGGGGGGGATATAACAAAAAATGCTCCAAATCTATCGTGCGGGTAGTCAAATTAAGCGGAATTAAAAGACAAACAAAAAAGGTCCAGTAACATTTTTTGATTAAACCAACGGTATAAAAGTTATGACGCAAAAACTCAAAAATATTAATAACCAACGCGAAAACTAAACTCACCATCAACAGAAATTAAAACATTTACAAAAACCTAAATGTTAAAAATAATTATTTAATAAAAGATACAACACAAAACTAAAATCTTAGGTTATTTAAAACTTTAACAAAATATTTAAGTCTCAAAAGTAGAGTTTTAAAAT
Source organism: Flexamia atlantica (assembly GCA_035578135.1). Lineage (NCBI taxonomy): Eukaryota > Metazoa > Arthropoda > Insecta > Hemiptera > Cicadellidae > Flexamia > Flexamia atlantica. Next base: position 74,850,397 of record JAQJVK010000001.1, on the reverse strand, counting down.
CAATCAATATATAAGTCAAACAAGTAAGTCTTTTGAAATTAAAATATCTAAGTCTAAAAAATAGGTCATTTAAAATAATTCTAAGTCCGAAAGTAGAACAATCAAAACTAGGTCAAGGTCATTTAAAAATTATAAAAAAAAGGGGGTGGGGAAGCGTGGGGTCCCTACCTTATTCTACTACTTTATTTCTATACTACTTTATTATAACTTATGCTACCCCTTAAATGCTATCATGCATGCGGTTACGGTGTGATCATCACGTAAGCGAACTCACACACCTCACCGCCCTATCATATCTTAACCCCTACCTAACGTTCCCCCTATTCTATCTTATACTATGTAATATTACAGTTACGGTGTGATCATCACGTAAGCGAACTCACACACCTCCCTATAATATTACACCTAACTTAATATTACAGTTACGGTGTGATCATCACGTAAGCGAACTCACACACCTCACCGTAATATTAACCCTGACAATTAAACCACGCAGGAAATGGAAAGGTAGGTGGATTGCCATTGCGACCGACTATTATAGGAGGGCGCCTCTCCCACAATAGCCGAACGCAGTGTGTGCTTGACATAAGCCATCCCACACACCATGGCGAACATTACGTTACAGCATAACCCTCCACGTAAGCGGACCAGTTACACCTTCACCGTAATGCCAAAGAGAAACGTTGCGCGCTTGCTTATATCAGCGAGCTCGAGACTCGACCTCGCTAGCGAGCCTTGACTAGTAGGTCAACGTGTCGCTCTGCCGGGGCCGGTAGCCTTGGCCGGGTCGCTAGCCACCGCTCTCACAACTTCGTCTGGCCTACTTGGACCTGGTCGCTAGCCTCAGCTTTCACTACCTTGACTACAAGGTTGTTGTGTCTGCTGCCTATAAGAACCCCATTCGCCCGCCTTGTGTTATTCTGCCACTCGCCACCATCGCTGTTACTATCCATTCCCACGTTTTTTAACCATTTTTCCTATTTCATTATATTATCCATTTTATTATTCTTTTTATATCAACATGAACTCCTCTGCATCTTCTTCATCTACCCCCATTCTCCTGAGTCTGCTGCAGAAACCTCTGCAGCAGAAACCAACTACAATTCCGGTATCTATTGACCTTTCTTCTATTTCGACTGATTTTCTTCAAAAAAAACAAACTTCTCCCGTCCTCTCCTCCTCCATTAACGAAATAATAGCTGATGCTCTTAATGAAGATCAACCCCAATTATTTCAGAATCCCACACCAGTTACAGAAACATCAACGCCGCAAATTGAAGACATTCCGATCGCTCCAATTTGTGACGATATTTTAACTGAAGACTGGATGGAGTTGTGCGGACTGCACCCTTCTTCTACCCCCCAACAAATTCAACCCGCACCAATCAAAGAAACCCCCACCCCCCAAACAATTCATCCCGCACCAGTAAAGAACATCAGGCTAAAGGAATTAAAGAAAAACAAAAAATATAACCTGTACAGAATTGAAGAAAACAAAATTTATATCTACAACGAGGAGAGGACGAAAATTTATATCCTCACAACTCCAAAAACCAAACCACCACTTGTCCCAACAGATCCAAAATTTTTACTAGTAACAGCGGAGGGTGGAAAATTGAGAATAAATATATTAAATTAAACCTTATATTCCTTCCCCTCCTCAATCAAAGTCCACCCTGGTGGCAAAATCGGCCCTTCTAAGGGCCACCTAAGACTTTCAAATTTAGGCTTAAGTTAGGGCCTCAACCCTTGGTGACTACAAGCGGTTCATATACCTCTAAGTCCCAAAGGTTGAGTCAATAGCGGGGGGGCTTTCGCTAAAGCCTCAACCCTTGGTGACTAACAAGTGGTCTGTGTACCACTAAGTCACAAAGGGTTGGACGCTAAAGCCTCAACCCTTGGTGACTAACAAGCGGTTCACATAACTCTAAGTCCCAAAGGTTGAGTCAATAGCGGGGAGCTTTCGCTAAAGCCTTAACGTTTGGTGACTAACAAGAGGTCCGTGTACCTCTAAGTCCTATAGGGGCTTTCACAAACCACCCCTTGTTAGTCACCAAGGGTTGAGGCTTAAACTTAAGCCTAAATTTGAAAGTCTTAGGTCGGCCCTTAGAAGGGCCTTTTTTTTTGCCACCAGGGTGGACTTTGGAGGTGGGAAAAGGTTTTACTCGGTAATATTTATGTTTAACTTGGCACCTTTTTTATTTATTATCAAGTGTCGAGGGTTAAGGGGAATAGGAATTTTTTTGGGAATGTCAATGACATAAATTTTGGTTTTTTCAGAATTAAAAATGAAAATAGAAGAAGATAAATGTCTTAGGATTTCATATTTTCGGTTAAGTTTCAGTTTTTTTAGATGAAATTTTTGCTGGGGTACGTTTGAAGATACAGGTGATATAGGTGGTTTGGTGCGAATTTTGGGTGGTTCGGTGCGAATTTTGGTGCCGGTAAGAATGTTTTTCCAAACTTGCTGAAAAGGTTTTCGAGCAATAGTGGTTGTAACATCATACCAATCACGATTGTTGTTCGATTGAATAATTCGTACCCCAAGCAGTTGAAGATAGGAAAACCAGTTATACCAAATCTCGGTATACTCGGAGCGGTTCATTGTGAAATTGAAGTAGGTGTTGTTAGGACGGTGGCAAAGGAAAGAATAACTTGTCGAGTGTAGAGTGTAGAGTGTGTTAAGCAATCAAGGACAGGTGTGCCGGGTGATGCAACAAGGACGACGACCTGTATTCGCCGGCCGGCCGCAAGCGAAAGTGCGGCGCAAGGTCAACCAGTTGTATTGCTAACTGGTCGGCAACAAGCGAAAGCATGCGAGGTCAAACCCGGCCCACTCGGTCTCGTTTATCTTTTAAAACTCGCATGATAGGGTTTGCAAACATATTAATTCAAATATGTTGTAAAAATTTTCTTACGATATTTTGTTACAAATCTTTTTAAGGCAAATGTTAAGAAACCATGTTTCTATTTTAATCGCAACTACAGTTTCGATTTCTTTAACTAAATATTATAGCTAAGTATTAAAGTAATATAATAAAGTAGCATCTTTAAAAATATTGTAACTTGTACAAAGTTAAATAAGTATTTTAAGTCAAATGTTAAAAACAATTGTTTAGTACTGAGATGTTCACCCTACAACACCTACGTTAGAACTAACACTACAAATCCAAAAATTGCGAGGAGTCTCTCATGGTGGTGGGGGGAGGGCAGATGTTCCGAGCTGCACATGTCAAGGGAGGTTGCAACGCCGATACTGGCACATCAGTTTGCTAGTAGAACCGGCAGAGTAAACATCTAAATAAACATGAGTTCTGTTTTATATGTTTCTTTTATTAAAGATGGACTTTGCATTGAAACGCAAAGTTTTCCTATTGATGCAGATCCTATACAACAAATTTTAGTACATCCTCCAGAAAGTTATGATTCCATCTACATTTCAGTGCAAGAAACAAACGACCCCCCACCACCAACAACTCCTGATGCACAGTAAGACACGGCTACCACACGTCATTAAAGCTTCAGCTCTTTACCCGAGCACACATGGACTCTGAGCTTCAATATAATACTGTTTCTTCTACATCTACACCAACTTCCGAACAATTACCTACTACAAATGAAACTACTACAAGTCTACAAGTAAATGAAATTTCATCAACTGTTAGTTCTGATGCGCAAGCAATAATGTTATCATTAATTGGTTTCGACTAAAAATTCAACAATGGAAGAAGAAAGAAATTCGCTACTTTACAACTTGGTTTTTGTGAACCCGTCGAAATTTATTATTTGCCTACTTTCATTTTTATGTGGTTACAATTTTGGTTACCTTGTTCAGGAAATGCTAACAGATAAAAAGGAAGAACATTCGCTATATTTTAAAGTTTATGTTTATGTAATTGCATCTTTATTTGGATACTTTGTAGCAGGATATTTTCTTGTTAATTTGTCAATTCCATTTTTTACATGGTATTTTAACAGACGTGAAAATCAACAAAACAACAGTTTGTAAAAAGAAACAAAAATTATCTTGCATTTTCGGATTTTCCGAAAATGCAAGATCTTTTTTAAAAACATCCCCAAACGACCTTGACACACTTCCGGCCATTTAAAATTTAAATACCCAGCACAGCAGGGCATTTAAACTTTAAATACCCACCAAAAACACGTCACAGCTACGTCACAGCTGATGACGTCACTTCCGGTCACGTGACCGGAAGTAGCTGTCAAAAAATTGACTGCCTGTCAAAGTTTGATTGGGCCAGCAGCCCCACTATTGCACTACTGATCCTCAACTTCAATTTCAAGGGACTTAACTTTATTATTAAGCATTGTATTGGCAAGCCACGAGGCCTGAGCCTGCGCCGACATCGCCGTAAGTTTAGCTTGAGTCCTAATACGACAGCAGGTGGCATGGTAGAAAAGATTACACTCCACACACTTCGCGGAATTTCTCGCATTCGCATCCCGACCACACCCTGAACAGTTCATTGTGACAACAGCAACAGGCACAATATAAAGTAGATTATTGCGTACAACGCCACACAAAACCGCTCAAAAAATGTCCCGTAGGTAAGTCCAATTTAATTAAACAAAAAACACTTTCGATCGCGGCCAAACATAAACTTTATAAGTGCGTAAAGTCCTTAAAACATAATTCTAGACAGGTTATCGTGGGTGGACAGGCGGGCTTGTGCTATCACGCGCGGTTTATCGCATCGACCGTCCTCCTCGGCGGACTGATAACGACGAAACAGGTTACAGGTCGCAGCTAGTAACTTAACGGAAGGACAGACTGTTGCTGAGCCAGACTTCAACATTTCTAAAAATTTCTAAACTCTCATGATTTATTTTTTATTTTTTATCTTATTATTAACTGTTGTATTTAATTTTTAACATTTTATTAATTTCATTTCCTATTCAATTACTTTTCTCCAACATTTTCCATTTTTCTGCCATGTTTATAAAGGGATAAAGATTTTTTTTTTATTACAGCGGCTCGTGCTCAGGTTTGCAACCTATGTAGGCACTATTTCCATTGTACAGGGTGAGTCTTCTAAGCCGTCCACAACAAATTATAGGCAAACGGCTTAACATACAAAGACGAAACAAAACTTTTCCCCACTAAATCATACCCAAGGAACAACGTAAAAATATTTTTACCTTTTTAAAATACAGGGTGATCCAAAAACCAGGGGTCACGGATTCGAATCTCAGAATTTTTAAATGTAAACATATGTCATATAATACATCATTTTAAAGCTCTAAGCAAGACAAACAATTTGGTGAAAACAGAACTCATTTATCTTTATTATTTTAAAATTGGCGGCCGTTTTTGTGAAAAATATTAGTATTTACGGAATACCCTGTACCTCGAGAACTACTTAAGGTTTTTTCGTTCTGTTTGAAAATTCTTAATCCTTGTAAACTCAGCTCTAATTTGATATGCAATATGCCAACGTTAGAAGAAGTAGTGCAATAGTGGGGCTGCTGGCCCAATCAAACTTTGACAGGCAGTCAATTTTTTGACAGCTACTTCCGGTCACGTGACCGGAAGTGACGTCATCAGCTGTGACGTAGCTGTGACGTGTTTTTGGTGGGTATTTAAAGTTTAAATGCCCTGCTGTGCTGGGTATTTAAATTTTAAATGGCCGGAAGTGTGTCAAGGTCGTTTGGGGATGTTTTTAAAAAAGATCTCGCATTTTCGGAAAATCCGAAAATGCAAGATATTTTCTTTTTTTATTTATTTGTTTTTTTACAAAAGTATTATTTTTACAAGTTAGTAAAGTTTGCTCCTAAATTTGAAAAGTAAGTTGTTGTCGGTGCTGAAAGTTCTTGTTTATTTTCATTCTTCTTGTTGTTGTAAGTTGGCAAAAACACATTTTTTCGTTTTGATTGTTTGTTGCATAAAGTTCTAAAGATAAACCAAACCCAGTGGTTATAAGTTGTTTTAGTTCTTCACTAAAAATTTCCAAATCCTTGTAGGTTGTAAGATTGATAGTGTTGTAGTGAATCCCGCGAATGTTGAGAGACATGACTAGAGTTGTTTACTCGACGAGAGGTGTAGCAGGAATGACTATTGCAAAGCCGGTGCTGCAGGTACCTCCGATGGTAGTGGGGGTAGTGGTGGGGGTAATGGCAGGTGTTTGTTTAATCACTTTGAATTTAATCGTTGCCACAATAGACCGAGTCGATGTTGCAATTCTTCTAGTTTATCCAACCGGTTCTTTTGATATGTTTTGCAACTACATTTACAATAGCTGAAAGAATTACATTTTGTACAAGCTTTTCCGTCAACTTGATCTTCAGGTATTCTAAAACATTTTTCTTTGCAACAATAAGTTATAAGTGTTAGATTATTTCTTTTGGATGACATGTTGGTTGTAGCTTGTCTTAAACAGAACTGAGCCTCTCAACGTTAAAGTTTCGTATTTATGTAAAGTATTCGAATAAAACTATCGAATAAAATAATCGAATAATACTATCGAATAAAATAATCGAATAATACTATCGATTAAAAGTTCAAGGTCATCCGTTTGAGGTTTTAAAAAAATACAACATATCAGTATATAAAAACATATACTGATATGTTGTTTTTTATCTTTTTATTTAAAACATTTTTTTTTACAATGTTATTTTTGTGCGATGTGCAGAGTTAGTTCCGTAGAGTTGTTTCCGCTCATTCCGTGTGACACCAAATATAATGATCCTGGTTGAATTTCCCGCAGATCTTCATTTTGCAGCAACTGGACGAATCGTTTTGGAAGATATACTTGAAACTTTGGTTCATCACCCGGTGTATATGGTGCATCGGATAAAGATGCGACGACTGCGTCTCCATGCGTTGTATCAATTTTCTTCATTTCATGAACAATATAATGTTTCTGTTCTTTTAATTCTGAACATTTCTTGATAATTAGAGTATTTGATTTTGAATGCAAATTGAATTGTTCAACTAAACATTGGAGAAACTGTTGTGATGCCATCCTTCACAGGAGATGTTGTCTGTTCGGAGTATGGAGTTAGACTGATACTCGGGGTGTGTTGCCTCTTCGTTTATATAACCTTCGGAACCCCCACTACATTCTTCCGTTTGTTGTTGTAAGTAAGCAGCCAAGTGATACGCGTTTTGTAATGCGCATTGAGATTGGTTGTGTTTCGGATTTATTGTAGAAACACAAATATTTCTAGCATCAAAGTGAAATGTTTTGTCCACTTTTATGTTTAAAACTTCTTTGTTTGTGTACTGTCGTATCCAATTCTTTTTTTCCAATCCTCTGGTATATATGTGTGTAAATTGTTTGCAAAAATGAAACATAATTTTGTGTACATTGTTGTACGGTAGGAAACCTTCATACCAATGGATATGATGAAAATTATTTGTTAGCCATCTGTTTGTTATTTTAGCTTTTGACTTTAGTTCATGGACAGAACACGGTGCTTCAAATAAAAACGGGTATGCTACTTGTGTAAGCAAATCCAAAATTACCAATTCTTTTATGATAAATCTATCATCGTTTCCGCGAAATGCTTGAAATTCAATTACACAAGGTTTTGCTGCCATTTCTTCATCCTGTCTGCTCATCACGGTGTCTGCTGATCAACTGTTTTCCACACCACGGTAGGTTAGATATATATATATAAACCAGGCCGTACAGTTGTAGGCGCGTTGGTGTATGTTTAACGTGGGCACCATCCCCAGTAGGCCTACCCCACGGTTTATTCTTTTGTTAAATTACATTGTAGTTTTAACCTAGCAAAGTTTCTTCTTCTGTATTATTGTTGTTGGTGGTTTCTTCTTCTGTACTGTTGTTGTTGTTGTTGGTTTCTTCTTCTGTAGCCTCCGTTGCAACTTCGGTAAAAGGTTCAAAGTTTCTTAACTGCCTCCACATTTCCACTTCGTGAGGTATTCTATTAAAGATGGATGTATCTATTGGTCCGTATTGTAAAGTGCTTTCTGGTTGTTTTTCGCATGCATCTACCAGATATTCCTTAATAACAGAGCTTGAAAATACTAATTGTTTCATATACCTGGTAATAGGTGATGTTGCATAGTTTAAAATGTAAAATTCTTCACGTGTTAGAAGAATTTTATTTTCAAATTGTGTCGAGTCTCTAATTCTTACTTGTTGTTGACCACGATGTTTAATAATGTCAATTTCATTGTCACAATCCAAAAGTCGAATGTTAGTTTTTCTTCCAAAGAAACTGTTGGCTAAATAACATTCAATAAGATGTAGATGTTTTAAAAAGGAATCCCAAGCATTTTCTGAAAATAAAACCATCTTTGTTCCATGGCTTAGGATTACTGCGGGAGAGTAGTCTAATGATTTTACCAATCCTATCGACACACTTTTACTCATGCAAGATGAAATAGGATAAAAGATGCGAAGGAAAACTTCAGTTAAAATGTTTGGGGGAATATTTTCTTCAAGTTTTCTTTTCTTTCTTACGTTTGTTTTATTATTTTCCAACTTTTTATTTTGTTTTCCAAACTTTAAAAAGTCATCAATTTCCTTTACAATATTTTCTTCAAAATGTTTATCATCATTTTCCAATAAAGGTGCTGTTTCGGAAACGTCTTGTACAACTGATAAAGAACTCATTTTGTTTATAATGCTGTAGACGATGTTACCCATACAACTGTAGACAGTAAACTAAACAATTTTCGTTCCCGCTCCTGCTTTTATAACCGAGTGGTGGGGGTATTTTTTTTTCCTTTTCATGTTACAAAACTGCTTTTACAATTCCTGTTAAAGGTGTATTATGTAACAATTTTGTCATGTAAAATTAAACAATAAGCAGATGTATCTTTGGGTACATTTTGTTCAAATTCCATTTCTATTTTTATATCTACACTGGAAGATTTTACAGATTCGTTTTGTTTTGAACAATCAACTACAACAATCGGATAGTTAGATTTAAATTGGTTTGGCGTTAATAAGGGTGTGTTTGTTTTTCCATAATATGAATTTTGGAATCTTGCGTACATATCGTACAAAACGCTAAACCTGTCTTTTGTAAAGTTTATGTTAAAGTTGTCGTATGGAAAGAATTGAGAGTTTAGAAACACCTTAAAATTTGTAAGTTTGCAATGATCAAATTCACCAGCATGTTTAGTTATTTCATTTCTTCTTTTTGTTTGTAATCCAAATATTACATATCTTGCCTTTTCCAAATGGGTAGAAGTTTTTACAGTCCATGTATGACGTTGTGTTTCCGGTAAAACCGGATATTCATGAAACTCCCAACTTCTAAATGGTATTACGATATCACGATCTGATTTTAAAGTTCTTAATAATGAAATTCTATTCTGATCGTTTAACCGTACATGCGGTACTCTCCAAACAATCTTGTCTAATTGCATTTTCCATTCTAAAGTAGCTTCCGTTGTTCCATCAGGCGCCATAATAATATCTTTGTCGTTTGATGATCTTAACAAAACTAATTCTTGTTTTACGTTTATTATTATCTTTCGGTAATCTTCGGCAAAGCCTAAAAGTAATCTTAAAGGAATGTAAAAGTCAAAATTGCCTGAAGTGTTTGGAGTGATTGTACTGGAATCGGGTGCTACCCATCCTGCGGCGGCCAGCATATTTTTTTCACTCGGTGTTAAAGATGCTAATCCTTTTAATGTACTTGTAATTCCCACCTTTTTTGTTGAATCTACTGTAACTCCGGAAATTTCATATCTTATTTCATCAAACAAATATGCCATGGGGTTATTTATGAACGGAACAGTACTTGCAGTGCTTCCATCTCTTTTTGTTACTCTTCCTTCGATATACAAATAACTTTCACATGGAAGTGTATAAATATCCTGTTGTTGTATGGGAATTCTAATTTCATCATTATTATTTAATTTTGATGAAGCGTAAGGGTTGTGCGTATGATATTCCTTTTCCCATAAGGTTTCGTCGAATGTCGGACCCTGCGCTATATCCAATATTTCCATTATTAATAAGTTTTAATCCAATTTCTTCTAGAAAACGAATGTTATCACTTGTTAATCCTTCTATAGCTGAAGTGCTACTGACTTGTTTACCAGTCAGCTCTTTCTTTTTAAATGATAACCCCATTGTTATACGGTTGATTTTATATGTATTCGTATAGTTATAGGTTCGTCTCTAAAATCAATATGATTTCCGTCTTGATCTAGTATGTTCACCACAATGTCTGAAATAAAACTGGTGTTTAACGGTAGGTACACCAAGTTTTGTGGCTTTTCCACAATTTTAAAACCCGGAGCGACCGTTGGATAGAATGTGTGCAATATATGAGTATTTTCACCATCTCTATAAGAACCATGTATAATATTACATGTAATATCTATACTGTTAACTTTCATTATTGTTACAGTTCTAGCACCTGAATGGTTAATATTAGGTTCTAAAATTTTTGTTGTTTTAGGAAATCCTAATAAACTACCAATTGAATGTTCTTTGCTAAAATCTATATAATATTTAGATTTAATTTCAGCTTTCATAGTATTGTTATTTCCTTTTATTGTTATATTATCTTTTCCCATATGATTTTGTATCGCTTCATTTATATCATCAATTTCATATGCTCCAGTGGGTAAACTAAATACTTGTATATCTGAATATTTGTTTGTATTTTTATCTTTTGTTTTGTAATAATGTATTTTGTCATTAACATTTTCAGTAACGTTGGGAATAGAATTATAAGTTGTTATATCTAATAATGCGGCTTCCCATAATTTATCTTTTTCCAAACGTAACGCAGGGAAAAGAACACTTCGCAAAGTAGATGAAGTTCCAGTTAATGATACTGTATAGGAAGACATCTTAAAGTTGACTAACGCTTTTTGTTAAAAAATCTAAACATAAATGTCCACAGATTACCGTATCATCAGGTTGCTCTCTTTTATAATTGTATAGTACATTTTTAGCTGTTTTAAAGTAATATTGTAGTTCTTTTGGTGGTGGGAGATTACCAAAACTATCAAAGTAGTAAATAGTTGATCCTAGTTTCTTATAACATACCCAATGAGTGCCTGATCCTTTACTATTATCTAAATTTACTATTCCGGTTTCATTTTTCCATATTTTAACAGGTAATGCATCTTTCATAAACACTCCTCTAAAAAATGGAATTTTTAAACAAGAAACATAAGTAATTAATTCTTTATCTGTTAATTCTTTATTTGGAATTAGTAATTTTTTTTTCTGTTTAATACACACGATACGGTCTTAGGTATAATCCTCCTCCTTTTTTATCATTGACCATATTGTTTGTTTCTTTTTATTTTTACCTGCGGTGGATCGTCGTTTTCTTCTTATATTTCCTCCACGTTTCTTTGCAGGTTTTCTTCTCCTTTTTCCACCTCCTTTCTTCTTTCCACCTCCAAACATCGTTTTACCCTTCATTGCTGCTGATACCGCTAAAGCTGCTGCTTTTTCACCGATACTAGCGTCACTGGATGTTACTCTTTGCCAAGCTTTTTCAGCAAGTGCTCTATCCGCTATTGATCTATTTTTAGTATCTGCAAACTTTGAATATGCTATATCGTGTTGTTTGCAGGCTTGATCAAGTTTATTTATTCCAAGATCTCCTCTAGCAAGTCTTTTTTTCAATTTTGTTCCTGGACCGCAATATTGATAACCTCCTGGTAAATGTAGTTCTACAGGTAATAAATCGATAGCTTTGTTAACTATAGCTCCAACCGGCTTAGTAATAAGAGAAAGTGCTGTTGATGCTATTCCTCTTCCTCTCTTTATAACGTGTCGATTATGACTGATGCGTTGAACTTTCAACATGGTTTTTTATAGTGAAAGGAAATGCCAATACTTGTTTATTTTATAAATTCTTTATAATGAATGATGCACTTATCCTTTGACATTGTTTATTTATAATAAACATGTATTTTGTTTATGGGTAATAAACTTTTACCCAGTCTTTTGGTAGGATTGTATCCTTTTTATCAACATCAACTTGAGCAAATCTTAAATTTCCAGTTTTCATATTTAAAAAATATTTTTCTATAACATTTTTCTTAACCCAATGTAGTTTTTGATCAGCTTTTATGGGCTTTATCGTATTATAAACATCATATAACACTACACTTAAGAGTCTTATAATGTAATTTACATTAACAGCATCAACAATATCAATAGGGTCATCTAAGCTAGTCAATCGCAAGTTTTGACAATGAAAAAACTTTTTGTGTTTTTCTGTTCTTAAGCATCTTTCACGCCATTCTTTTACTCTAACTGCATCACTGTCATTTACTCCCATTCCAACATTAAATAGTGGTCTTTCTTTACAATCAAAGCCTTGTTGACCAAGTCTTGATGAAATTTCTTTTAATGCAGGAACTTGTCCAATTGTTGCTACATCAACATCATTCAACCCTTCTTTAACATTAGTAATTATTTTTGCATCCGCATCCCATTTGTTATTGTTTAATTTCATTATTTGACTTATTGTAGCTGCATCTGATTTTGCAGTTCCCTCCTTAACGTTAGTTAACACTTTATTTTTGCAATCAATTGACTTAATATCATGTGTAATACAATGATCTGTAACATATTGAAGGTTTACCGCATCTTTCATATCTTTAGGGTCTCCAATATCGTGTATTACAAAGTTGTAAAAGGAAAATTTATCTGTTTTTTCAGGTATGACTGAATGTAAATACTTTTTGGTAACTGAATCTTGATCATTAACAGGATCTGCTATATTGGCTATTCTAAGATCTTTTGCATCATATGCTTTATTATTACTTTTAGGATCATATCTTAAGGTTTGGTTTATGTACCACATTAAATATTCTTTATTTACCGAATCATTCTTATCTATTGGTTTTGGAAGATTTGCAATTCTATAAAAATTAGCGTTATACACTTCATTTTGAAGCTTTAAGCTAGGTAATGTTTCACTTTTTAAAGTTTTGAAATTTACTGCATCATTATCATCTTTTGGATCATTTACAAACTTTAAACGTTTGTTACTTATATCATAATCTCCATCGGATGTTAGTGGTAAACCACCTCTTTTTCCATAAGATCCTGATTTGCTTCCAGTTTCGGAATACCGTCCAAACTTATCCACACTCATGGTTATACTGAATGTTTAATCGGTTATGCTTGTATTCTATATACTCATATTTTTATGCAATTACTCCTCGATTTCGCAATTCGCCGACCAAAGCTACCCATTCATTTTCTAAACCACTATGTCCGGCTTGTTTAGCTTCATATATCAACTTCATTCTGTCAACCAATTTGTTTATATCGTTGTAGTATATTATATTAGTATCATACAAGTTTTTTAATAATCCTTTTCCTGATAAACTTGATTGATTTGTTTTTCTTCTTTTATGTAAAATATTTATTTCAGCAGAAGATAATGATTTTCTTTTTATGGGTTCCCTTCTTTTTGGTGGGAAAAGTTTAGCAATAATAGTTTTATATTTTTCTGATGCATTTCTATGAACATTAAAATTTTTAGAATAATTTTTCTTATGCGCATTTGTATCCTCCAATATTTGTTTAAAAATGTTTAAATCCTTTTTAGTATATTTATTAGGTTTCGGCTTAAAAATAAGTTCAAACAATCCTTTTGTACCCTTGTATTGTTTATTATTTATAATAATATTGTCATGTTCGTCTACATCAAGTTTGCTATCTCCAATCATTAGCCCATTTTCTTCTATTCTAGCACCAAAAGTATGATATTTTCGAGTTGGTTGTGCAGAATGTAACATTTTTAATACAAATTGTCTTGCAAGCGGCCCTTTATACGCGATATCCGAGCCCAATTTGCTCAAGTTGGATGGATTAATAGGCTCTTCTTCTTCTTGTTGTTCTTCGCTTGTAGAAAGACCTTCTTTTTCTGTTAAAACATCCGTTTCTTCACCTAGTTCGCTTTCTTCTTCAGTTGTTTCTCCTTGTTGTGTAAAACTTGTATCACTTTCATATTCTTCTTTTTGTTCAAATTTTGAAATGGGTAAAATAGCATCTCCGGAAAAATTAAATGTTGAATGTTTAACATTTTGTCCTAATTGTTTTAATGGCTCAGTAATAGGTTTAAATGTTGATTCCAGAAATTTCTCTCTTTCACTTATTCCTAATCTTAACGCTCTGTTTTTATGTCTAATAGAATCACTAAGTGATTTTATTTCTTTTAATAGCTTTTCCTGATTAACCATGTTTACACCATGAAGACTTGTACGATAATGTTGTTAATTAATGTATTAAAACAAATTTATCAAAACCTATGCGGTAACGACCATCTGTTATAGCTTTATCTTTCATAATTACCAAAAATCCATATTTTTCCGCCCAAGCTTTTCCACAAAGCTCTTTGAATTTATCAAATGACATATCAGCATTTACATGATCGTTGTATATATGTTTTAGGTTTGTATCGTCTTGTTTGAATAAAACTAAAATATTTGCATTGTCTCTAATTAGTTGTTTTGGAATTTTGCTATATGTTTGTCCGATATATATGCTATCAATATTATTATGTCTTCCCATGGCAAAATAGTTTCTAATAGTATCATGATTTTCACTAGATACATCATCAAATACAAATACAGAATACGGCTTAGCCTGGTCTGGTTGCATAACACTGTCACTAGCATTAAATTTGTAATAGTTAACATCGGGCACATCAGTCAGGATCTTTTCCAACAATTGATACTTTGGTTGATGTAAGGACTTTGAAAAAATATATAGGTTATTAAATCGCAATCCTTTTGTGTTTGTAATTAAGTTAAACACAACGTTAGTTTTGCCACAGTTTGAAGGACCGCTGACTATACATCGTACAGTGTTTGGAAATAAACTGCCGTGTTTACCATTGTTGATTTTAACGTTATCAACGGTTAAATCATCAATGTTATTAATATTAAATTTATCTTTATGGTGAACAATCTCCATCTTATTCAAAGGCAGAAGAGTAAATAAGTTTATTTAAAACTAAATCAAATCTTTTATAGGTATCCACGAATCTTCAGTTTTATCAAACCCCAACCAACGTACTTTAACTTGGTCTTTTTTCCTTTGCAACACCTTTTCAACAAGATAAACATCGCCTACTGTTGACTTTAACAATTCATGTCCGTAAAAACCGCCTTGTAACAAATTTCCTTTGTTATCTTTTAAAATATAAGTTTCCGGTACAGTAGGTTGTACTTTATACACTGTAAAAACTTCATTTGTCCAATTGGGCAGGTATTTTTTAGTAAACACTCCTTTGTATTTACTAATTCGAACTTTATCATTTACATTAAATTTTCTTGGTTTTCTTTGTTCCGCTTTTGGCTGTGTATTTTTTTTAATTCGTTGTAAAACTAGTTTAGCGTTTTTCTTATTCACTTTGTTAGGTGCCATACCGATAGTTCTATGAAACTTGTTGTTGTAATCGCTTATTAATTTTGGTAAGATATCAACCCATACGTAAGAACCTCTTTTCGAAAACATTTTATACATTGCACCTTTTAAGGTTCTATTAAATCTTTCAATTATAGCTGCCTTTTTCTCAGAATTTGTGGAATAATGATTTATGTTATATTTTTTCATTAACAAGGCAAAATGTTTATTAAAAAATTCTTTCCCATCATCAGTTTGTAAATGTTTAATTTTATTTTTATCTCTTTTTATAGCTACTTCCATAGCTTTTGTTATGCTGTTACCAGTTTTGTCTTTTAATGGCAAAGCATCTGCAACTTTAGTAAAACAATTAATAATCGTAAGTATGTATTTAAATCCTTTATTTATTTTACTATGCGGTTGCATTTCAATTAAATCTGCTTGATATAAATCATTTATTCCTTTTACAACAGTATTTCGTCGTGGAAACTTTATTCTTGCAGGTTTATGAAGTTCATTAACAATCTTTTCCTTTAAGTCTGTCATGATGATTTTACTAACAAAGTCAAGTTAGTATTGAGTGTTTCTTTTTCTGCATCCGCTTTTATAGTTCAAGGTCATTTCAACATATTTTAAAAAAAGGGGAAATCACAGCGAGCATGCTGTGATTTCCCCTTTTTTTCTTTTTTTCTTTTTTTCTTTTTTTCTTTTTTTTATTTTTTTATTTTTTTTTTTCTTTTTTTTTCTTTTTCTTTTTACTCATTGATAGGATTGAGAGAGTAGTGGCCGAATGGTAGAGTGTGAATTTTGTCTGGAAGAATGTGTCGTTTGTCATCATTGGAGCAGAGTGCTTTTTTCACTTCTGTTACGCTGTACAGTTGATGGTTGAAACTTCTGATGGTGTTGAATTTTGCAGTTATAGTCGTTTCTTCAAATAAGCATTGCTTGTAGTGTTCAAAATTTACATTCTTCTTAAGATACAAACTTTTTACTCCCTTAGCTTTTTTAATAATATTGTTTTCTTCTTTATGCAATTGTAGTGAATACAATTTTGACATTAGTGCAATAAGTTCTTTCAGTAAAATTCCATTTGCTTCGTCTTTAAATTTTCCAAGTTTCTTTTTGTTCCGATCATTGTCATAATTTAAATGATCTTTTGGATAGTCACTAAAATCAAATTCATTTTTGTGAACAAATGTTCGAAGATCCAAATACATATCTTCAGTAAGAATCCAGTAGATGAAAGCGTCCGTGTCCATGTAGGCGATTCCGATGTTATCTCTACCGTAGAAGGCGACCATTTTGTTGTAGTGGAAATCGTACATGTGGGTTTTGGAAATATCCAAGATTGACATTCCAACGTACAACGGACGATCCATTTTCACACTTGTCTTCTTCATAGATACTGCCACAAGGTTTTCATTGATGATAACGGATGTTTCAAAGTTTGGTTTTTGTACAAGTTTTTCTAGTTTTATAGGATCTGTAATTAATTTAACATTTTTGTGTTTTCTTTTGTTTTCCAATGTTTTTCCAAATATCGCGTTATTCATTAATTTAAAAAAGTCCTTTTGAAATGTTGATGTTGCAGCTGCTCTTCTTCTGGTGTTTGAATCAATGTACGGTTTTAACCAGCAAGATTGGGAAAATTTTAAAACTCTATGAATTTTGGTTATACGTAAACCCAATTGGAGTGCTTGTTGAACAACCCAAAAGTGAGCTACGTATCTTTGTTTATTTTCAAGAGTCATCATTAATTTTGGATGTTTGCCAATTGGTGAAACTTCTGTTTTTGCAAGGAGCGGAAGATCGTAATGAAGATCATGCAAGTGTTCTGGATATTCAAAGTCACAGTCCAATATGTATCCGGTGTCTCCGTCTTTTGAAATTTGCGAAATATCACCAATAGAGTCTGGATTAACCCATTCAAAGTTTCCAAAAGGAAGTGGATTAGACATGGCCCATCCGTATAAATTGTTGGCATCGAAATATCCTAAGAACACTGATGGTTTTTCTTTATCGTAGTTTGGAAGATATTTGTTGTTAGCTTTAACATGTCTAGTAACACTTTGGGTCAATCCACCTCTAACGCCCGATTCGATCATCAACACCATGTCAATATCTGTTAATAATTGAAGGTTGCACTTTGTTTCTTTTAGCATAGCTTGCCAAGCTAGTCCTGGAGAAGTATAAGAATGAAGAGGGTCTAATCCGTAAGCTTCAAAGCAGGTGTTTCTAAATTCTTCCATCACATCGCAGAGAAGGGTCACATCAAGTTTTACATAAAAGTCAGAATAATCTCCCAGAGTGTTCATTTCCAATTCGTCCCAAACTCTGCATGCGTGTTGATAGTCTTCAGGTGAAATGTCCAAATCGGTAAGTTTACTTTTGAAAGCTTCTGGTGGAGGAAGTGACGTTTCTTGAAATTTATGTAGTCCATCGATGTAATCATACGGGAAAACTCCTTTCCGAAGAACCAAATCCATTTTTTCTGCAGGTACAATTTTGCTTGTTTCTATTAAATTTTGTCTTCTTAAATTTTCAGAAAGTTTCATAAGACTGGAAGGCATAAATCGAAAAGAATCAACAAATCTAAGTTTAATTTTGCCCACCTTTTTTGAAAAGCTTATAAATTTTTCCATAGTTTGTGCTATAACGTCTATTTCACCGTTGTCTCTTGCTAATTCAGGAATGATAAAATGTCCATCGTATCCGCTAAGATTGTGAAAAACGACGGGAATAAAAGATGGTAGTTTGTAGTTGATGTTACATCCGTTGCAAGCTGCACCTCTGTAGGCTCCTGTCAGATGGTCATGGTCGCGAACTTTAACTTTAGTTTCTGTAAATTGATTGTTACACAAATAGCATGTTGTTGTCGAATCATAAAGATAAATTTCTTCCGGTGTCATAGGTGACATAGGAACCACATTGCTATACATTGCTTCCACTTTCCCAGCGATGTCGTATAAATCATCAACAAAGTATCGAGCTGCTTCTTCTCCACGATAGATCTTTGGTGTAGATGTCAAACCATATTCTTGAAGATGTTCTTCAGGCAGAGTGGATTTTACTATTAAACAGTAGCTGTTTGGTTTGTGAAGTTGATACTTTGTTCTGCTTGTAATTTCCTCTCCTTCTTCTTGTTCAAGTGGAAGCAATGAAGATTCAAAATCTGCATACACTACAACGGGGATTCTGTATTGTTGGATAACTTTATCAAATTTTACTTGTGATCTGCTAGGGTGTGGTAATTTAATTCTTACTTCATAGTTTCCATTGCATAATCTTTTATGTTCTGTTAACCATTCTGAACCTCCTCTTCTTAAAGGTTTGTTTACAAAACAGAAACATCTTTTACAAGTTGTTTTTGGTTGTTCACGTTTTGATAACTGTTTGCAAACTAGAGCTTCAAAATCTTTAATATATACATAATGTGAGATATCACCTTTAGTTATAAATAATAAATCAGTATGATCTCTGCGTTCGGTGGGTGTTATACGTAAGGGATAGACATTGTTGGATGAATCTAAGCCAAAGATGTTTACAGATGCAAAAGGATTTTTCTTTTCAAATTTTGATATGTCTTGAATTGAAACAGGATAAGTCATGCCTTGAAAGTTATACATATAGGAAACCTCATCGTATGCTCTACTCGGTCGTTCCACATGATCTTCTACATATTTTGCAAGCATTGCATACTTGAAACATTCAGCATTTTCATTTTGTACATTAACACAAGATTTGGTTACTCGAATCTTCCTTGGCAAAGCAATATAACTACTACCTCTCATTCCATATCCATGTTTATGAACTCTCACATCTAAGCTTGTTATACTTAACAAACTCCATCCAGAACCTCTTCCTTCATGTTCTTGTAATTTTGTTAAAAGTTCTTCAAAACAATCATCCACAATTGAGCTTATATCCGATGCAAACATGATGGTTTTGTTTTTAGTTAAAAATCCTCTTGGTGATGTTTCATTCTGAACATTTGTAAATACAGTATCTAATAATATTCCAAACTTTATAAAATTTAATCTTCTTAGTTCATTCTTCAATGTTTCTGTTACTAATGTTTTTGCTTTCAATATAAATTGTGCTAGTTGCAATTGAGCATTGTCAATCTTAAAATGAGTTACTACACTGCCTGGTAAAGCTCGGGCGTATAATTCCACATCCAAAGATGGTCCGGGTGCGTATTGAATAACACTTGGTCTTGAATTTAGTTGTTGTTGATGGGTAGCCAGCATTTGATCTAATTCTTCCAAATCTTCTTCTTCTGCATTGTTTCTTGTTTCGTTGTTATGGTACACTTCTTTGTGTATTTGTAGTAAGTTTTCATTTTCAAAAGATTCTTCACAACTGATGCAGTAATACATGACGTAGGTGTGCTCTCCACAAAAGTTGCAGTAATAATAAGAACCACTCT
Source organism: Flexamia atlantica (assembly GCA_035578135.1). Taxonomy (NCBI): domain Eukaryota; kingdom Metazoa; phylum Arthropoda; class Insecta; order Hemiptera; family Cicadellidae; genus Flexamia; species Flexamia atlantica. The sequence continues at coordinate 74,830,630 of JAQJVK010000001.1, read as the reverse complement.
TAAACTACCCCTATTTATAGCACTACCCCCACCACTTTTTCTGTATTAAACACAAAAAGTGTTAATAACAGTTAAATTTCTTATATTTCAAAACTCCTAAGTGTCAAGGTCAAATAATGCAAGTTTAAAAAAACATCTAAGTGCCAAATAATGCAGGTATTAAAAAAATCTAAGTGTCAAGGTCAAATAATGAAAGTTTTAGAAAAAATCTAAGCCTCAAGGTCAAATAATGGAAGTTTTAAAAAAATTCTAAGTCTCAAGGTCAAATAATGGAAGTTTTAAAAAAATCTAAGTGCCAACGTCAAATAATTTAAGTTCAAAATAATACATATATTATGCGTCGTAAGTGTGATCATCATTGCTGTTGTTTAAATATGTTATTTCCAAATCGTTATCGCTTTCATCTTCCTCCATGTCCGATGCCGGAAACAAACGTCGCCGAACAAGAGCATGTATATATTGTACTGGATCATAGTTAATTGTTACAACATGTGTTAACGGTGTTTCTTCGCCTATTGCTACTGGTACTTCCAAAATATTTTCTTCATCACTTGTAGCATCAGACGTAGCATCGGATGTAGCATCGGATGTAGCATCGGATGTAGCATCAGATGTATCTTCTACTGGAATCAAACTATTTTCAAAAATACTTTCGTCATCCGTTAAGTCTTCTGGTTCAACTATTTTATATATTTTTTCACAAATTGTACATCCAAAAGGAAAATTGTTGTCTGTTGGAGGCATTATAAAAGAAACTTGATATTGTAAAAATAAATGTTGAAGCAGATGTTTGAAAATTTTTCTAAGTCCAAAAGTATTAATTATTAGGAAGTTTTACAAGTCCAATGTAAAGTAAAAATAAAGAAAGAAGTGTTGTTGCCTGTTTAAACAGTTGCAAAAGAATGATAGGTTTGAAAATTTTTCAAAGTCCTAAAATATTAAATATTGAGAAGTTTTAACACTTAAAATATTTACAAATCCAATGTAAAGTAAAGAAAGAAATGTTGTTGCCTGTTGGAACAATGGCAAAAGAATGATGGAAACCAAACCCGCAGTAAGGGTCCTGTGGTTTGGGAGGGGGTAAGCGAGGAGGGGGGATGACCTCAAGCCGAGTTGGGGTCCGGGATCTGCGCGTGTGGTTCGGCATCAGTTGCTCGCTAGACAGTGAGGTGGTAACATGTTCAGAAGGCGCCCTGAACATTTTATCATTTTTGCTGTTTGGTGAAAATATCTTGGTGTTATTTGTATAATAACATCTTGACGTAGGACTGATTAATTTTAAGGCATGGTAGTTGTTTGTGCTTGTAGATACCCTAGGGTTTGTAGTTTGTTTTTAATTTGCTGGTTTGGTAGTTAGTATTATTTTAAAATCTTTCTTTTACTTACAATATATTTCTGCCTGGAATGTTTAAATTTAAAGTAAAATTTTTGTTTTTAGGAATGTTATATGATATGTTTTTAATACCTTTCTATTCCAATTTCCTTTTTCCAACAAGCTTGTTGAGGGCATTCCCTCTCTTGTCTTGTACTCCTTTTTAGTTAGGGACACCTTTCAATTCCAATTTCCTTTCCTTTTTTCCTTCCATCTTTTGCATGGTAAAACCAATAATGGTAAAACCGGCTACCGCTTTTGTAGTGATTACGCTCACCAAAGCGGGTCACTTACAACCTCTATACGTGCTGGATGGGTAGTTCGCCTACCTCCGGAGTTTCGCTAGACCTCAGTTGTTCTGCGTCGCTAATGGCGAGACACTGGCTCCTTTAGTGTTAGGAAATAAAAAACATATTTGTATAACATTTTTTCCTAAATTTAATTAGGCAACTTGCTATTTCAAAATAACATTTTTGTTTTAGCTTAGCGTTGTGCGCTTATGGTGAGGTGTGTGAGTTCGCTTACGTGATGATCACACTGTAATCATGATGTGCAGCGCTGGGCTGTCTAGCTATTTTTTTTTTTAACTAAATTTTATTTCTTTATTTTTTTATTTTTATTAATTCTTAAACTCTAGGCAGATTGTATTGTAAATTAGCTTTTCTTCTTTTAGGTTTCCGGGGGTGTACGGTTCTGTAAAACCGTACACCCCCATTTTCTTTTTAGTTATCGAATGACCTTGACCTACTTATTTTCAAGGTCAACAAAAAGACTTAGCGAAAATTTCTAAGTCTCAAGGTCATTTATATATAGGTAGATTTAGCTTTTCTTCTGTTATGTTTCTGAGGTGTACGGTTCTGTAAAACCGTACACCTCCATTTTCTTTTTAATTATTGAATGACCTTGACCTATTTATTTTCAAGGTCAATAGCAGTTAGCGAAAATTTATAAGTGTAAAAAGTAGGTCAAGGTCACCAAAAAATACCCTATGAACGGGGGAATAGACCGCTAAGTAATTCTTTTAGAATTACAAAGTGGTCTATTCCCCCGCTCCTATTTTTTTTATTTATAAAAAAAAGGGGGAGGGGGGGGGAGGGGGGGAGGGGGGGGAGGGGGGGAGGGGGGGGAGGGGGGGGGGTTTCGCGGGGAGGGGGGGGGGATATAACAAAAAATGCTCCAAATCTATCGTGCGGGTACTCAAATTAAGCGGAATTAAAAGACAAACAAAAAAGGTCCAGTAACATTTTTTGATTAAACCAACGGTATAAAAGTTATGACGCAAAAACTCAAAAATATTAATAACCAACGCGAAAACTAAACTCACCATCAACAGAAATTAAAACATTTACAAAAACCCAAATGTTAAAAATAATTATTTAATAAAAGATACAACACAAAACTAAAATCTTAGGTTATTTAAAACTTTAACAAAATATTTAAGTCTCAAAAGTAGAGTTTTAAAATCAATCAATATATAAGTCAAACAAGTAAGTCTTTTGAAATTAAAATATCTAAGTCTAAAAAATAGATCATTTAAAATAATTCTAAGTCCGAAAGTAGAACAATCAAAACTAGGTCAAGGTCATTTAAAAATTATAAAAAAAAGGGGGGTGGGGAAGCGTGGGGTCCCTACCTTATTCTACTACTTTATTTCTATACTACTTTATTATAACTTATGCTACCCCTTAAATGCTATCATGCATGCGGTTACGGTGTGATCATCACGTAAGCGAACTCACACACCTCACCGCCCTATCATATCTTAACCCCTACCTAACGTTCCCCCTATTCTATCTTATACTATGTAATATTACAGTTACGGTGTGATCATCACGTAAGCGAACTCACACACCTCCCTATAATATTACACCTAACTTAATATTACAGTTACGGTGTGATCATCACGTAAGCGAACTCACACACCTCACCGTAATATTAACCCTGACAATTAAACCACGCAGGAAATGGAAAGGTAGGTGGATTGCCATTGCGACCGACTATTATAGGAGGGCGCCTCTCCCACAATAGCCGAACGCAGTGTGTGCTTGACATAAGCCACCCCACACACCATGGCGAACATTACGTTACAGCATAACCCTCCACGTAAGCGGACCAGTTACACCTTCACCGTAATGCCAAAGAGAAACGTTGCGCGCTTGCTTATATCAGCGAGCTCGAGACTCGACCTCGCTAGCGAGCCTTGACTAGTAGGTCAACGTGTCGCTCTGCCGAGGCCGGTAGCCTTGGCCGGGTCGCTAGCCACCGCTCTCACAACTTCGTCTGGCCTACTTGGACCTGGTCACTACCTTGACTACAAGGTTGTTGTGTGCCTACTTGGACCTGGTCACTACCTTGACTACAAGGTTGTTGTGTCTGCTGCCTATAAGAACCCCATTCGCCCGCCTTGTGTTATTCTGCCACTCGCCACCATCGCTGTTACTATCCATTCCCACGTTTTTTCTATTTCATTATATCCATTTTATTATTTCCTTTATCTAATTATGGACTCCTCATCTGCCTCTTCATCCTGCCCTATTCTTCTGGGTCTGCTCAAGAAACCTCTGATGAAGCAACATTCCATCCCGGTATCGATCAGCCTTTCTGCTATCAACGATTTTATTCCGCAAAAATCTTCAACTCCCGTCCTCTCCTCCTCCATTAACGAAATAATAGCTGATGCTGTTAATGAAGATCAACCCCAATTATTTCAGAATCCCACACCAGTTACAGAAACATCAACGCCGCAAATTGAAGAGATTCCGATCGCTCCAATTTGTGACGACATTTTAACTGAAGACTGGATGGAGTTGTGCGGACTGCACCCTTCTTCTACCCCCCAACAAATTCAACCCGCACCAATCAAAGAAACCCCCACCCCCCAAACAATTCATCCCGCACCAGTAAAGAACATCAGGCTAAAGGAATTAAAGAAGAACAAAAAATATAACTTGTACAGAATTGAAGAAAACAAAATTTATATCTACAACGAGGAGAGGACGAAAATTTATATCCTCACAACTCCAAAAACCAAACCACCACTTGTCCCAACAGATCCAAAATTTTTACTAGTAACAGCGGAGGGTGGAAAATTGAGAATAAATATATTAAATTAAACCTTATATTCCTTCCCCTCCTCAATCAAAGTCCACCCTGGTGGCAAAATCGGCCCTTCTAAGGGCCACCCTAAGACTTTCAAATTTAGGCTTAAGTTAGGGCCTCAACCCTTGGTGACTACAAGCGGTTCATATACCTCTAAGTCCCAAAGGTTGAGTCAATAGCGGGGGGCTTTCGCTAAAGCCTCAACCCTTGGTGACTAACAAGTGGTCTGTGTACCACTAAGTCACAAAGGGTTGGACGCTAAAGCCTCAACCCTTGGTGACTAACAAGCGGTTCACATACCTCTAAGTCCCAAAGGTTGAGTCAATAGCGGGGAGCTTTCGCTAAAGCCTTAACCTTTGGTGACTAACAAAAGGTCCGTGTACCTCTAAGTCCCATAGGGGCTTTCGCAAACCACCCCTTGTTAGTCACCAAGGGTTGATACTTAAACTTAAGCCTAAATTTGAAAGTCTTAGGTCGGCCCTTAGAAGGGCCTTTTTTTGCCACCAGGGTGGACTTTGGAGGTGGGAAAAGGTTTTACTCGGTAATATTTATGTTTAACTTTGCACCTTTTTTATTTATTATCAAGTGTCGAGGGTTAAGGGGAATAGGAATTTTTTTGGGAATGTCAATGACATAAATTTTGGTTTTTTCAGAATTAAAAATGAAAATAGAAGAAGATAAATGTCTTAAGATTTCATATTTTCGGTTAAGTTTCAGTTTTTTTAGATGAAATTTTTGCTGGGGTACGTTTGAAGATACAGGTGATAGAGGTGGTTTGGTGCGAATTTTGGGTGGTTCGGTGCGAATTTTGGTGCCGGTAAGAATGTTTTTCCAAACTTGCTGAAAAGGTTTTCGAGCAATAGTGGTTGTAACATCATACCAATCACGATTGTTGTTCGATTGAATAATTCGTACCCCAAGCAGTTGAAGATAGGAAAACCAGTTATACCAAATCTCGGTATACTCGGAGCGGTTCATTGTGAAATTGAAGTAGGTGTTGTTAGGACGGTGGCAAAGGAAAGAATAACTTGTCGAGTGTAGAGTGTAGAGTGTGTTATACAATCAAGGACAGGTGTGCCGGGTGATGCAGCAAGGACGACGACCTGTATTCGCCGGCCGGCCGCAAGCGAAAGTGCGGCGCAAGGTCAACCAGTTGTATTGCTAACTGGTCGGCAACAAGCGAAAGCATGCGAGGTCAAACCCGGCCCACTCGGTCTCGTTTATCTTTTAAGGTAATTTTGGATTTGCTTACACAAGTAGCATACCCGTTTTTATTTGAAGCACCGTGTTCTGTCCATGAACTAAAGTCAAAAGCTAAAATAACAAACAGATGGCTAACAAATAATTTTCATCATATCCATTGGTATGAAGGTTTCCTACCGTACAACAATGTACACAAAATTATGTTTCATTTTTGCAAACAATTTACACACATATATACCAGAGGATTGGAAAAAAATAATTGGATACAACAGTACACAAACAAAGAAGTTTTAAACATAAAAGTGGACAAAACATTTCACTTTGATGCTAGAAATATTTGTGTTTCTACAATAAATCCGAAACACAACCAATCTCAATGCGCATTACAAAACGCGTATCACTTGGCTGCTTACTTACAACAACAAACGGAAGAATGTAGTGGGGGTTCCGAAGGTTATATAAACGAAGAGGCAACACACCCCGAGTATCAGTCTAACTCCATACTCCGAACAGACAACATCTCCTGTGAAGGATGGCATCACAACAGTTTCTCCAATGTTTAGTTGAACAATTCAACTTGCATTCAAAATCAAATACTCTAATTATCAAGAAATGTTCAGAATTAAAAGAACAGAAACATTATATTGTTCATGAAATGAAGAAAATTGATACAACGCATGGAGACGCAGTCGTCGCATCTTTATCCGATGCACCATATACACCGGGTGATGAACCAAAGTTTCAAGTATATCTTCCAAAACGATTCGTCCAGTTGCTGCAAAATGAAGATCTGCGGGAAATTCAACCAGGATCATTATATTTGGTGTCACACGGAATGAGCGGAAACAACTCTACGGAACTAACTCTGCACATCGCACAAAAATAACATTGTAAAAAAAATGTTTTAAATAAAAAGATAAAAAACAACAACATATCAGTATATGTTTTTATATACTGATATGTTGTATTTTTTTAAAACCTCAAACGGATGACCTTGAACTTTTAATCGATAGTATTATTCGATTATTTTATTCGATAGTATTATTCGATTATTTTATTCGATAGTTTTATTCGAATACTTTACATAAATACGAAACTTTAACGTTGAGAGGCTCAGTTCTGTTTAAGACAAGCTACAACCAACATGTCATCCAAAAGAAATAATCTAACACTTATAACTTATTGTTGCAAAGAAAAATGTTTTAGAATACCTGAAGATCAAGTTGACGGACAAGCTTGTACAAAATGTAATTCTTTCTGCTATTGTAAATGTAGTTGCAAAACATATCAAAAGAACCGGTTGGATAAACTAGAAGAATTACAACATCGACTCGGTCTATTGTGGCAACGATTAAATTCAAAGTGATTAAACAAACACCTGCCATTACCCCCACCACTACCCCCACTACCATCGGAGGTACCTGCAGCACCGGCTTTGCAATAGTCATTCCTGCTACACCTCTCGTCGAGTAAACAACTCTAGTCATGTCTCTCAACATTCGCGGGATTCACTACAACACTATCAATCTTACAACCTACAAGGATTTGGAAATTTTTAGTGAAGAACTAAAACAACTTATAACCACTGGGTTTGGTTTATCTTTAGAACTTTATGCAACAAACAATCAAAACGAAAAAAATGTGTTTTTGCCAACTTACAACAACAAGAAGAATGAAAATAAACAAGAAATTTCAGCACCGACAACAACTTACTTTTCAAATTTGGGAGCAAACTTTACTAACTTGTAAAATAATACTTTTGTAAAAAAAACAAATAAATAAAAAAAGAAAATATCTTGCATTTTCGGATTTTCCGAAAATGCAAGATCTTTTTTAAAAACATCCCCAATCGACCTTGACACACTTCCGGCCATTTAAAATTTAAATACCCAGCACAGCAGGGCATTTAAACTTTAAATACCCACCTACAACACGTCACAGCTACGTCACAGCTGATGACGTCACTTCCGGTCACGTGACCGGAAGTAGCTGTCAAAAAAATGACTGCCTGTCAAAGTTTGATTGGGCCAGAAACGCCACATCGCCACTACTAGAAGAAAATAAATATTTTCTTAAACATTTTATTTTTTGTAAATGTTGGTAGCACTGAAAATCAAAAATTTTAAATGGCAACATATGTTAAATAGGATATCATTTTAAAGGTCTTGCAAAAATCTACAACTTTTCAATTTATACTCACCTCCTATCTTAAGTAGTTTTGTAGTAATAACCAAAAAACGTCAATTCCCCATATAACGCCCATGCTAAATGTGCAGTACTCAAAGCATTTAAATCCGCATCCTTTAACATTGAGTACAGTAAATTTAACATGGGCGTTATATGGGAAAATATAGTTTTTTTGTTTAACTGAAAAACTACCAAAGATAGAAGGGAGGTTATAATTCATATTATAGCTACTCAATAAAGTAGCTCGCTACAGCTACAAGCTATACATTTTAAAAAGTAGCGGCGCTACGGCTTTCGCTGCTAATAAAGTAGCTCGCTACTGCCGCTACTTGTAGCGCGCTACTCCCCAACAGTGGGAAGAAGCTGTTACTGTAGTACTCATGATCATCACGAGTTCTTTTATAGAAAAATAAAAATAATCAGTAGTGGGCACTTGGGGCTGCTGGCCCAATCAAACTTTGACAGGCAGTCAATTTTTTGACAGCTACTTCCGGTCACGTGACCGGAAGTGACGTCATCAGCTGTGACGTAGCTGTGACGTGTTGTTGGTGGGTATTTAAAGTTTAAATGCCCTGCTGTGCTGGGTATTTAAATTTTAAATGGCCGGAAGTGTGTCAAGGTCGTTTGGGGATGTTTTTAAAAAAGATCTTGCATTTTCGGAAAATCCGAAAATGCAAGATAATTTTTGTTTCTTTTTACAAACTGTTGTTTTGTTGATTTTCACGTCTGTTAAAATACCATGTAAAAAATGGAATTGACAAATTAACAAGAAAATATCCTGCTACAAAGTATCCAAATAAAGATGCAATTACATAAACATAAACTTTAAAATATAGCGAATGTTCTTCCTTTTTATCTGTTAGCATTTCCTGAACAAGGTAACCAAAATTGTAACCACATAAAAATGAAAGTAGGCAAATAATAAATTTCGACGGGTTCACAAAAACCAAGTTGTAAAGTAGCGAATTTCTTTCTTCTTCCATTGTTGAATTTTTAGTCGAAACCAATTAATGATAACATTATTGCTTGCGCATCAGAACTAACAGTTGATGAAATTTCATTTACTTGTAGACTTGTAGTAGTTTCATTTGTAGTAGGTAATTGTTCGGAAGTTGGTGTAGATGTAGAAGAAACAGTATTATATTGAAGCTCAGAGTCCATGTGTGCTCGGGTAAAGAGCTGAAGCTTTAATGACGTGTGGTAGCCGTGTCCTACTGTGCATCAGGAGTTGTTGGTGGTGGGGGGTCGTTTGTTTCTTGCACTGAAATGTAGATGGAATCATAACTTTCTGGAGGATGTACTAAAATTTGTTGTATAGGATCTGCATCAATAGGAAAACTTTGCGTTTCAATGCAAAGTCCATCTTTAATAAAAGAAACATATAAAACAGAACTCATGTTTATTTAGATGTTTACTCTGCCAGTTCTACTAGCAAACTGATGTGTCAGTAGTGGCGCTGCAACCTCCCTTGACATGTGCAGCTCGGAACATCTGCCCTCCCCCCACCACCATGAGAGACTCCTCGCAATTTTTGGATTTGTAGTGTTAGTTCTAACGTAGGTGTTGTAGGGTGAACATCTCAGTACTAAACAATTGTTTTTAACATTTGGCTTAAAATACTTATTTAACTTTGTACAAGTTACAATATTTTTAAAGATGCTACTTTATTATATTACCTTAATACTTAGTTATAATATTTAGTTAAAGAAATCGAAACTGTAGTTGCGATTAAAATAGAAACATGGTTTCTTAACATTTGCCTTAAAAATATTTGTAACAAAATATCGTAAGAAAATTTTTACAACATATTTGAATTAATATGTTTGCAAACCCTATCATGCGAGTTTTAAAAGATAAACGAGACCGAGTGGGCCGGGTTTGACCTCGCATGCTTTCGCTTGTTGCCGACCAGTTAGCAATACAACTGGTTGACCTTGCGCCGCACTTTCGCTTGCGGCCGGCCAGCGAATACAGGTCGTCGTCCTTGTTGCATCACCTGGCACACCAGTCCTTGATTGCTTAACACACTCTACACTCTACACTCGACAAGTTATTCTTTCCTTTGCCACCGTCCTAACAACACCTACTTCAAATTCACAATGAACCGCTCCGAGTATACCGAGATTTGGTATAACTGGTTTTCCTATCTTCAACTGCTTGGGGTACGAATTATTCAATCGAACAACAATCGTGATTGGTATGATGTTACAACCACTATTGCTCGAAAACCTTTTCAGCAAGTTTGGAAAAACATTCTTACCGGCACCAAAATTCGCACCGAACCACCCAAAATTCGCACCGAACCACCTCTATCACCTGTATCTTCAAACGTACCCCAGCAAAAATTTCATCTAAAAAAACTGAAACTTAACCGAAAATATGAAATCTTAAGACATTTATCTTCTTCTATTTTCATTTTTAATTCTGAAAAAAACCAAAATTTATGTCATTGACATTCCCAAAAAAATTCCTATTCCCCTTAACCCTGGACACTTGATAATAAATAAAAAAGGTGCCAAGTTAAACATAAATATTACCGAGTAAAACCTTTTCCCACCTCCAAAGTCCACCCTGGTGGCAAAAAAGGCCCTTCTAAGGGCCGACCTAAGACTTTCAAATTTAGGCTTTCGCTAAAGCCTCAACCCTTGGTGACTAACAAGGGGTGGTTTGCGAAAGCCCCTATGGGACTTAGAGGTACACGGACCTCTTGTTAGTCACCAAAGGTTAAGGCTTTAGCGAAAGCTCCCCGCTATTGACTCAACCTTTGGGACTTAGAGGTATGTAAACCGCTTGTTAGTCACCAAGGGTTGATGCTTTAGCGTCCAACCCTTTGTGACTTAGTGGTACACAGACCACTTGTTAGTCACCAAGGGTTGAGGCTTTAGCGAAAGCCCCCCGCTATTGACTCAACCTTTGGGACTTAGAGGTATATGAACCGCTTGTAGTCACCAAGGGTTGAGGCCCTAACTTAAGCCTAAATTTGAAAGTCTTAGGGTGGCCCTTAGAAGGGCCGATTTTGCCACCAGGGTGGACTTTGTTTGAGGAGGGGAAGGAAGAAAAGGGTTTAATTTGTGATGTTTATTTTTAATCGTTCACCCTGCGCTGTTACAATCAGGAATTTTGGATTTAATGGGATGTTTATTCTTTTTGTTTTTGGTGTAGTAAGTACATAAATTTTCGTCCTCTCCTCATTGTAAACATAAATTTTGTTTTCTTCAATTTTGTAGATTGTATATTTCTGGTTTTTCTTGAATTGTTTCAGTCTAATGTTCTTTACTGGTGCGGGATGAATTGTTTGGGGGGTGGGGGTTTCTTTGATTGGTGCGGGTTGAATTTGTTGGGGGGTAGAAGAAGGGTGCAGTCCGCACAACTCCATCCAGTCTTCAGTTAAAATGTCGTCACAAACTGGAGCGATGGGAATCTCTTCAATTTGCGGCGTTGATGTTTCTGTAACTGGTGTGGGATTCTGAAATAATTGGGGTTGATCTTCATTAACAGCATCAGCTATTATGTCGTTAATGGAGGAGGAGAGGACGGGAGAAGTTGGTTTTTTTAGAAGAAAATCAGTCGAAATAGAAGAAAGGTCAATAGATACCGGAATTGTAGTTGGTTTCTGCTGCAGAGGTTTCTGCAGCAGACTCAGGAGAATGGGGGTAGATGAAGAAGATGCAGAGGAGTTCATGTTGATATAAAAAGAATAATAAAATGGATAATATAATAAAATAGGAAAAATTGTTAAAAACGTGGGAATGGATAGTAACAGCGATGGTGGCGAGTGGCAGAATAACACAAGGCGGGCGAATGGGGTTCTTATAGGCAGCAGACACAACAACCTTGTAGTCAAGGTAGTGAAAGCTGAGGCTAGCGACCAGGTCCAAGTAGGCCAGGCGAAGTTGTGAGAGCGGTGGCTAGCGACCCGGCCAAGGCTACCGGCCCCGGCAGAGCGACACGTTGACCTACTAGTCAAGGCTCGCTAGCGAGGTCGAGTCTCGAGCTCGCTGATATAAGCAAGCGCGCAACGTTTCTCTTTGGCATTACGGTGAAGGTGTAACTGGTCCACTTACGTGGAGGGTTATGCTGTAACGTAATGTTCGCCATGGTGTGTGGGATGGCTTATGTCAAGCACACACTGCGTTCGGCTATTGTGGGAGAGGCGCCCTCCTATAATAGTCGGTCGCAATGGCAATCCACCTACCTTTCCATTTCCTGCGTGGTTTAATTGTCAGGGTTAATATTACGGTGAGGTGTGTGAGTTCGCTTACGTGATGGTCACACCGTAACTGTAATATTAAGTTAGGTGTAATATTATAGGGAGGTGTGTGAGTTCGCTTACGTGATGATCACACCGTAACTGTAATATTACATAGTATAAGATAGAATAGGGGGAACGTTAGGTAGGGGTTAAGATATGAATCATGAGTCCTTTATTATGTACAATTTTGTACAAAACTTTACATCAAAGTTGACACGGACTAAGGGGGTTTTCTAGGAGGAAAGAAAAGAATAGATACCAACAATGCATGTTGGTAGCTATTCTTTTCATTCTTCCGCTAAGATTTAAATGACCTTGACCTCGTTATGGACTTAGAAAATTTTTGTTAAGTTACAATAAACCTTCAAAATAACTAGGTCAAGGTCATCTGAACATACCCTATGAACGGGGAACAGAGCAGTAAGTGGTTAAACCACAAGCTGCTCTGTTCCCCGCTCCTATTTAATTTCTTCTATTGATATGTGTTTATAAACACATACATTTAATATCATATTGCTCCAGAGGAAACCAACCACAAAGATGACAATATTCTTGCGTTATCGGCGTCTTCAATTTGTATCCTACATTTTCAGATGCATGTTTTAGGTATCTGTACAGTTCTTGATCCGGATTCGCACCAGGAAGCCGCTAAAAAAAATATTAATTTAAAGAAAATTAATAAAATAATATATTGTAAATAGAAAAAACAATGCAGTTAATGAAAACGTACCATGTGCGTAGGCCGCATATTTTTTTGCCAGCATTTGGCATTTCCCACCAAATTTTAGTTTTAGAAACACACCGTTTTTTGTGCTCATAAATGAGCTCGCCTTGCAAGATTTGCGGCAGCGGCTCTGACACCTCCCTAATTTGCCGAAGCATAGGGTTGTCTGAGCAGATACGCTGCAAACACAACTCGTACAAGGAGCTCATAGTTATGGTCTGGCTATGCAAACCTCAAAGCTTTAAATACGTACCAATCACCTTGATGGCGAAGGTGATTCCCCCTCCCCCGGGTTTCCACTATATATTGAGCGGATAGAAGCTTTATAGAATTAATAGTTTGCTACATTTTGAATCAACAAAACGTTATGGAATCTTTCCAAAAATACCTGATTGATCAAAGATTAAGTAGAAACCGAAGGGAACAAAGAAGACAACACAGATTAAAAAAAGCTTTTGAAAAATTAAAATTAGTTGTACCGGAAAGTAAAAACAAAAAAAATTAACAGACAATCTATAGTTCAAAATGCAATAGATTACATTAAAAAATTGGAAGAAGACTTGAAATCACCAACATTTAACTTAGAACAACAAGAATTTGAACAATCCGAACAGACATTTTTACAGGATGTAGAAGAATTCCAACAATTCGAACAGAAATTTGTACAGGATATAGAAGAATATCTTCAAACTTCGCAAAATTTAAACCAAGACATTTATGAAATTTTGTATCAACCTTTTGAAACTGTTTCCTTGCCAGTGTTAGAAAGCTTGGATGAATATTTTTTTGACGTCGAAAAGTAGAGGGGGTAAATGGGTGGGGAGCTGTTATAAAGGCAGGGTAAACAGAGTAATCTTTACTTTCTTAAGATCCAGCGCTATGGCAGGCACTTCGTCTTCGTCCAGGTCTTCTTCCTCGTCATCAAGAACATCATCATCATCATCTGTTGTTTCTATTGTGAAACAAAAATCTCCTTCTCCAAAAAAATCTTCACCGAAAAAATCTCCTTCTCCAAAAAAATCTTCACCAAAAAAATCTTCTAACAAAATTTCTGAAAAACTTCAAAAACTTCAAAAATTAAGAAAATCCTGTTTTAAGAAAGAACAATGTGCTCATATTTTAAAAAAAGGAGCGAACAAAGGTGAAAGGTGTGTGAAGTTGTGTAGTGTAGGTGAAAAATTGTGTAATTTGCATAACAAACGTGAACCTTTCGAAAAAGTCAAAATTCAACCTTCTAAAAAAGTCAAAATTGAACCTTCCAAAAGTGAATTGCCAGAAAAAATTGAAAACTATAAAAGAATTAAAATCAACAGATTGAAATTAAACCACAAATATGTTTTTGTAAAAAATATCAGTAACAGGGATGTTGTTCTTAGATGTTGTGATGAACTCTACTTGCTCAAATTACCAGTAAATCTTCAAATTCCAAATATCAGTAATGTTCATTATTATTTAGTAAGAAAATCTCCATCTGATAAAGTTAAATGGTCAAATTAAACACAAGACAAAAAAAATGGAGTGGGGGAATAGACCACTTTGTAATTCCAAGAGAATTACTTAGCGGTCTATTCCCCCGCTCATAGGGTATTTTTGAATGACCTTGACCTATTTTCAAAATTTACAATGGAGGGTTAATTTCTTATAAAAGCGGGATAACAAAATGACTTTTTACTTTTTAGAATCTAGTCCTAAAAAGAACAATGTTCGTATATTATTAAAAAAAGGGTAAAAGATGTGTTGTGTAAATCAAACATTATGCAGTGCGCACAACAAATACCTCCTTTTGTTAAAACTGAGAGGTTAGTGTAAAAATGAAATTAAAAAAATAGGAGCGGGGGAATAGACCACTTTGTAATTCTAAAAGAATTACTTAGCGGTCTATTCCCCCGTTCATAGGGTATTTTTTGGTGACCTTGACCTACTTTTTACACTTATAAATTTTCGCTAACTGCTATTGACCTTGAAAATAAATAGGTCAAGGTCATTCAATAATTAAAAAGAAAATGGAGGTGTACGGTTTTACAGAACCGTACACCTCAGAAACCTAAAAGAAGAAAAGCTAAATCTACCTATATATAAATGACCTTGAGACTTAGAAATTTTCGCTAAGTCTTTTTGTTGACCTTGAAAATAAGTAGGTCAAGGTCTTTCGATAACTAAAAAGAAAATGGGGGTGTACGGTTTTACAGAACCGTACACCCCCGGAAACCTAAAAGAAGAAAAGATAATTTACAATACAATCTGCCTAGAGTTTAAGAATTAATAAAAATAAAAAAATAAAGAAATAAAATTTAGTTTAAAAAAAATAGCTAGACAGCCCAGCGCTGCACATCATGATTACAGTGTGATCATCACGTAAGCGAACTCACACACCTCACCATAAGCGCACAACGCTAAGCTAAAACAAAAATGTTATTTTGAAATAGCAAGTTGCTTGATTAAATTTAGGAAAAAATGTTATACAAATATGTTTTTTTTATTTCCTAACACTAAAGGAGCCAGTGTCTCGCCATTAGCGACGCAGAACAACTGAGGTCCAGCGAAACTCCGGAGGTAGGCGAACTACCCATCCAGCACGTATAGAGGTTGTAAGTGACCCGCTTTGGTGAGCGTAATCACTACAAAAGCGGTAGCCGGTTTTACCATTATTGGTTTTACCATGCAAAAGATGGAAGGAAAAAAGGAAAGGAAATTGGAATTGAAAGGTGTCCCTAACTAAAAAGGAGTACAAGACAAGAGAGGGAATGCCCTCAACAAGCTTGTTGGAAAAAGGAAATTGGAATAGAAAGGTATTAAAAACATATCATATAACATTCCTAAAAACAAAAATTTTACTTTAAATTTAAACATTCCAGGCAGAAATATATTGTAAGTAAAAGAAAGATTTTAAAATAATACTAACTACCAAACCAGCAAATTAAAAACAAACTACAAACCCTAGGGTATCTACAAGCACAAACAACTACCATGCCTTAAAATTAATCAGTCCTACGTCAAGATGTTATTATACAAATAACACCAAGATATTTTCACCAAACAGCAAAAATGATAAAATGTTCAGGGCGCCTTCTGAACATGTTACCACCTCACTGTCTAGCGAGCAACTGATGCCGAACCACACGCGCAGATCCCGGACCCCAACTCGGCTTGAGGTCATCCCCCCTCCTCGCTGACCCCCTCCCAAACCACAGGACCCTTACTGCGGGTTTGGTTTCCATCATTCTTTTGCCATTGTTCCAACAGGCAACAACATTTCTTTCTTTACTTTACATTGGATTTGTAAAAATTTTAAGTGTTAAAACTTCTCAATATTTAATATTTTAGGACTTTGAAAAATTTTCAAACCTATCATTCTTTTGCAACTGTTTAAACAGGCAACAACACTTCTTTCTTTATTTTTACTTTACATTGGACTTGTAAAACTTCCTAATAATTAATACTTTCGGACTTAGAAAAATTTTCAAACATTTGCTTCAACATTTATTTTACAATATCAAGTTTCTTTTATAATGCCTCCAACAGACAACAATTTTCCTTTTGGATGTACAATTTGTGAAAAAATATATAAAATGGTTGAACCAGAAGATTTAACGGATGACGAAAGTATTTTTGAAAATAGTTTGATTCCAGTAGAAGATACATCTGATGCTACATCCGATGCTACATCCGATGCTACGTCTGATGCTACAAGTGATGAAGAAAATATTTTGGAAGTACCAGTAGCAATAGGCGAAGAAACACCGTTAACACATGTTGTAACAATTAACTATGATCCAGTACAATATATACATGCTCTTGTTCGGCGACGTTTGTTTCCGGCATCGGACATGGAGGAAGATGAAAGCGATAACGATTTGGAAATAACATATTTAAACAACAGCAATGATGATCACACTTACGACACATAATATATGTATTATTTTGAACTTAAATTATTTGACCTTGGCACTTAGATTTTTTTAAAACTTCCATTATTTGACCTTGAGACTTAGAATTTTTTTTAAACTTCCATTATTTGACCTTGAGACTTAGATTTTTTCTAAAACTTCCATTATTTGACCTTGACACTTAGATTTTTTTAATACCTGCATTATTTGACACTTAGATGTTTTTTTAAACTTGCATTATTTGACCTTGACACTTAGGAGTTTTGAAATATAAGAAATTTAACTGTTATTAACACTTTTTGTGTTTAATACAGAAAAGGTGGTGGGGGTAGTCTATAAATAGGGGTAGTTTAAGAGTGGTTTTTATTATTACTGCAACTTTTGTGGAGAGCACACCTACGTCATGTATTACTGCATCAGTTGTGAAGAATCTTTTGAAAATGAAAACTTACTACAAATACACAAAGAAGTGTACCATAACAACGAAACAAGAAACAATGCAGAAGAAGAAGATTTGGAAGAATTAGATCAAATGCTGGCTACCCATCAACAACAACTAAATTCAAGACCAACTGTTATTCAATACGCACCCGGACCATCTTTGGATGTGGAATTATACGCCCGAGCTTTACCAGGCAGTGTAGTAACTCATTTTAAGATTGACAATGCTCAATTGCAACTAGCACAATTTATATTGAAAGCAAAAACATTAGTAACAGAAACATTGAAGAATGAACTAAGAAGATTAAATTTTATAAAGTTTGGAATATTATTAGATACTGTATTTACAAATGTTCAGAATGAAACATCACCAAGAGGATTTTTAACTAAAAACAAAACCATCATGTTTGCATCGGATATAAGCTCAATTGTGGATGATTGTTTTGAAGAACTTTTAACAAAATTACAAGAACATGAAGGAAGAGGTTCTGGATGGAGTTTGTTAAGTATAACAAGCTGAGAGTTCATAAACATGGATATGGAATGAGAGGTAGTAGTTATATTGCTTTGCCAAGGAAGATTCGAGTAACCAAATCTTGTGTTAATGTACAAAATGAAAATGCTGAATGTTTCAAGTATGCAATGCTTGCAAAATATGTAGAAGATCATGTGGAACGACCGAGTAGAGCATACGATGAGGTTTCCTATATGTATAACTTTCAAGGCATGACTTATCCTGTTTCAATTCAAGACATATCAAAATTTGAAAAGAAAAATCCTTTTGCATCTGTAAACATCTTTGGCTTAGATTCATCCAACAATGTCTATCCCTTACGTATAACACCCACCGAACGCAGAGATCATACCGATTTATTATTAATAACAAAAGGTGATATTTCACATTATGTATATATTAAAGATTTCGAAGCTCTAGTTTGCAAACAGTTATCAAAACATAAAGAAGAAAAAACCACTTGTAAAAGATGTTTTTGTTTTGTAAACAAACCATTAAGAAGAGGTGGTTCAGAATGGTTGATGGAACATCAAAAATTATGCAATGGAAACTATGAAGTAAGAATTAAATTACCACACCCTAGCAGATCACAAGTAAAATTTGATAAAGTTATCCAACAATACAGAATTCCCGTTGTAGTGTATGCAGATTTTGAATCTTCATTGCTTCCACTTGAACAAGAAGAAGGAGAGGAAATTACAAGCAGAACAAAGTATCAACTTCACAAACCAAACAACTACTGTTTAATAGTAAAATCCACTCTGCCTGAAGAACATCTTCAAGAATATGGTTTGACATCTACACCAAAGATTTATCGTGGAGAAGAAGCAGCTCGATACTTTGTTGATGATTTATACGACATCGCTGGGAAAGTGGAAGCAATGTATAGCAATGTGGTTCCTATGTCACCTATGACACCGGAAGAAATTTATCTTTATGATTCGACAACAACATGCTATTTGTGTAACAATCAATTTACAGAAACTAAAGTTAAAGTTCGCGACCATGACCATCTGACAGGAGCCTACAGAGGTGCAGCTTGCAACGGATGTAACATCAACTACAAACTACCATCTTTTATTCCCGTGGTTTTTCACAATCTTAGCGGATACGATGGACATTTTATCATTCCCGAATTCGCAAGAGACAACGGTGAAATAGACGTTATAGCACAAACTATGGAAAAATTTATAAGCTTTTCAAAAAAGGTGGGCAAAATTAAACTTAGATTTGTTGATTCTTTTCGATTTATGCCTTCCAGTCTTATGAAACTTTCTGAAAATTTAAGAAGACAAAATTTAATAGAAACAAGCAAAATTGTACCTGCAGAAAAAATGGATTTGGTTCTTCGGAAAGGAGTTTTCCCGTATGATTACATCGATGGACTACATAAATTTCAAGAAACGTCACTTCCTCCACCAGAAGCTTTCAAAAGTAAACTTACCGATTTGGACATTTCACCTGAAGACTATCAACACGCATGCAGAGTTTGGGACGAATTGGAAATGAACACTCTGGGAGATTATTCTGACTTTTATGTAAAACTTAATGTGACCCTTCTCTGCGATGTGATGGAAGAATTTAGAAACACCTGCTTTGAAGCTTACGGATTAGACCCTCTTCATTCTTATACTTCTCCAGGACTAGCTTGGCAAGCTATGCTAAAAGAAACAAAGTGCAACCTTCAATTATTAACAGATATTGACATGGTGTTGATGATCGAATCGGGCGTTAGAGGTGGATTGACCCAAAGTGTTACTAGACATGTTAAAGCTAACAACAAATATCTTCCAAACTACGATAAAGAAAAACCATCAGTGTTCTTAGGATATTTCGATGCCAACAATTTATACGGATGGGCCATGTCTAATCCACTTCCTTTTGGAAACTTTGAATGGGTTAATCCAGACTCTCTTGGTGATATTTCGCAAATTTCAAAAGACGGAGACACCGGATACATATTGGACTGTGACTTTGAATATCCAGAACACTTGCATGATCTTCATTACGATCTTCCGCTCCTTGCAAAAACAGAAGTTTCACCAATTGGCAAACATCCAAAATTAATGATGACTCTTGAAAATAAACAAAGATACGTAGCTCACTTTTGGGTTGTTCAACAAGCACTCCAATTGGGTTTACGTATAACCAAAATTCATAGAGTTTTAAAATTTTCCCAATCTTGCTGGTTAAAACCGTACATTGATTCAAACACCAGAAGAAGAGCAGCTGCAACATCAACATTTCAAAAGGACTTTTTTAAATTAATGAATAATGCGATATTTGGAAAAACATTGGAAAACAAAAGAAAACACAAAAATGTTAAATTAATTACAGATCCTATAAAACTAGAAAAACTTGTACAAAAACCAAACTTTGGAACATCCGTTATCATCAATGAAAACCTTGTGGCAGTATCTATGAAGAAGACAAGCGTGAAAATGGATCGTCCGTTGTACGTTGGAATGTCAATCTTGGATATTTCCAAAACCCACATGTATGATTTCCACTACAACAAAATGGTCGCCTTCTACGGTAGAGATAACATCGGAATCGCCTACATGGACACGGACGCTTTCATCTACTGGATTCTTACTGAAGATATGTATTTGGATCTTCGAACATTTGTTCACAAAAATGAATTTGATTTTAGTGACTATCCAAAAGATCATTTAAATTATGACAATGATCGGAACAAAAAGAAACTTGGAAAATTTAAAGACGAAGCAAATGGAATTTTACTGAAAGAACTTATTGCACTAATGTCAAAATTGTATTCACTACAATTGCATAAAGAAGAAAACAATATTATTAAAAAAGCTAAGGGAGTAAAAAGTTTGTATCTTAAGAAGAATGTAAATTTTGAACACTACAAGCCATGCTTATTTGAAGAAACGACTATAACTGCAAAATTCAACACCATCAGAAGTTTCAACCATCAACTGTACAGCGTAACAGAAGTGAAAAAAGCACTCTGCTCCAATGATGACAAACGACACATTCTTCCAGACAAAATTCACACTCTACCATTCGGCCACTACTCTCTCAATCCTATCAATGAGTAAAAACAAAAAGAAAACAAAGAAAAAAAAATAAAAAAAGAAAAAAAGAAAAAAAGGGGAAATCACAGCATGCTCGCTGTGATTTCCCCTTTTTTAAAAATATGTTGAAATGACCTTGAACTATAAAAGCGGATGCAGAAAAATAAACACTCAATACTAACTTGACTTTGTTAGTAAAATCATCATGACAGACTTAAAGGAAAAGATTGTTAATGAACTTCATAAACCTACAAGAATAAAGTTTCCACGACGAAATACTGTTGTAAAAGGAATAAATGATTTATATCAAGCAGATTTAATTGAAATGCAACCGCATAGTAAAATAAATAAAGGATTTAAATACATACTTACGATTATTAATTGTTTTACTAAAGTTGCAGATGCTTTGCCATTAAAAGACAAAACTGGTAACAGCATAACAAAAGCTATGGAAGTAGCTATAAAAAGAGATAAAAATAAAATTAAACATTTACAAACTGATGATGGGAAAGAATTTTTTAATAAACCTTTTGCCTTGTTAATGAAAAAATATAACATAAATCATTATTCCACAAATTCTGAGAAAAAGGCAGCTATAATTGAAAGATTTAATAGAACCTTAAAAGGTGCAATGCATAAAATGTTTTCGAAAAGAGGTTCTTACGTATGGGTTGATATCTTACCAAAATTAATAAGCGATCACAACAACAAGTTTCATAGAACTATCGGTATGGCACCTAACAAAGTGAATAAGAAAAACGCTAAACTAGTTTTACAACGAATTAAAAAGAATACACAGCCAAAAGCGGAACAAAGAAAACCAAGAAAATTTAATGTAAATGATAAAGTTCGAATTAGTAAATACAAAGGAGTGTTTACTAAAAAATACCTGCCCAATTGGACAAACGAAGTTTTTACAGTGTATAAAGTACAACCTACTGTACCGGAAACTTATATTTTAAAAGATAACAAAGGAAATTTGTTACAAGGCGGTTTTTACGGACATGAATTGTTAAAGTCAACAGTAGGCGATGTTTATCTTGTTGAAAAGGTGTTGCAAAGGAAAAAAGACCAAGTTAAAGTACGTTGGTTGGGGTTTGATAAAACTGAAGATTCGTGGATACCTATAAAAGATTTGATTTAGTTTTAAATCAACTTATTTACTCTTCTGCCTTTGAATTAGATGGAGATTGTTCACCATAAAGATAAATTTAATATTAATAACATTGATGATTTAACCGTAGATAACGTTAAAATCAACAATGGTAAACACGGCAGTTTATTTCCAAATACTGTACGATGTATAGTCAGCGGTCCTTCAAACTGTGGCAAAACTAACGTTGTGTTTAACTTAATTACAAACACAAAAGGATTGCGATTTAATAACCTATATATTTTTTCAAAGTCCTTACATCAACCAAAGTATCAATTGTTGGAAAAGATCCTGACTGATGTGCCCGATGATAACTATTACAAATTTAATGCTAGTGACAGTGTTATGCAACCAGACCAGGCTAAGCCGTATTCTGTATTTGTATTTGATGATGTATCTAGTGAAAATCATGATACTATTAGAAACTATTTTGCCATGGGAAGACATAATAATATTGATAGCATATATATCGGACAAACATATATTAAAATTCCAAAACAACTAATTAGAGACAATGCAAATATTTTAGTTTTATTCAAACAAGACGATACAAACCTAAAACATATATACAACGATCATGTAAATGCTGATATGTCATTTGATAAATTCAAAGAGCTTTGTGGAAAAGCTTGGGCGGAAAAATATGGATTTTTGGTAATTATGAAAGATAAAGCTATAACAGATGGTCGTTACCGCATAGGTTTTGATAAATTTGTTTTAATACATTAATTAACAACATTATCGTACAAGTCTTCATGGTGTAAACATGGTTAATCAGGAAAAGCTATTAAAAGAAATAAAATCACTTAGTGATTCTATTAGACATAAAAACAGAGCGTTAAGATTAGGAATAAGTGAAAGAGAGAAATTTCTGGAATCAACATTTAAACCTATTACTGAGCCATTAAAACAATTAGGACAAAATGTTAAACATTCAACATTTAATTTTTCCGGAGATGCTATTTTACCCATTTCAAAATTTGAACAAAAAGAAGAATATGAAAGTGATACAAGTTTTACACAACAAGGAGAAACAACTGAAGAAGAAAGCGAACTAGGTGAAGAAACGGATGTTTTAACAGAAAAAGAAGGTCTTTCTACAAGCGAAGAACAACAAGAAGAAGAAGAGCCTATTAATCCATCCAACTTGAGCAAATATGGCTCGGATATTGCGTATAAAGGGCCGCTTGCAAGACAATTTGTATTAAAAATGTTACATTCTGCACAACCAACTCGAAAATATACTTTTGGTGCTAGAATAGAAGAAAATGGGCTAATGATTGGAGATAGCAAACTTGATGTAGACGAACATGACAATATTATTATAAATAATAAACAATACAAGGGTACAAAAGGATTGTTTGAACTTATTTTTAAGCCGAAACCTAATAAATATACTAAAAAGGATTTAAACATTTTTAAACAAATATTGGAGGATACAAATGCGCATAAGAAAAATTATTCTAAAAATTTCAATGTTCATAGAAATGCATCAGAAAAATATAAAACTATTATTGCTAAACTTTTCCCACCAAAAAGAAGGGAACCCATAACAAGAAAATCATTATCTTCTGCTGAAATAAATATTTTACATAAAAGAAGAAAAACAAATCAATCAAGTTTATCAGGAAAAGGATTATTAAAAAACGTGTATGATACTAATATAATATACTACAACGATATAAACAAATTGGTTGACAGAATGAAGTTGATACATGAAGCTAAACAAGCCGGACATAGTGGTTTAGAAAATGAATGGGTAGCTTTGGTCGGCGAACTGCGAAATCGAGGAGTAATTGCATAAAAAAATATGAGTATATATATAATACAAGTATAACTGATTAAATATTTAGTATAACCATGAGTGTGGATAAGTTTGGACGGTATTCCGAAACTGGAAGCAAATCAGGATCTTATGGAAAAAGAGGTGGTTTACCACTAACATCCGATGGAGATTATGATATAAATAACAAACGTTTAAAGTTTGTAAATGATCCAAAAGATGATAATGATGCGGTAAATTTTAAAACTTTAAGAAGTGAAACATTACCTAGCTTAAAGCTTCAAAATGAAGTGTATAACGCTAATTTTTATAGAATTGCAAATCTTCCAAAACCAATAGATAAGAATGATTCGGTAAATAAAGAATATTTAATGTGGTACATAAACCAAACCTTAAGATATGATCCTAAAAGTAATAATAAAGCATATGATGCAAAAGATCTTAGAATAGCCAATATAGCAGATCCTGTTAATGATCAAGATTCAGTTACCAAAAAGTATTTACATTCAGTCATACCTGAAAAAACAGATAAATTTTCCTTTTATAACTTTGTAATACACGATATTGGAGACCCTAAAGATATGAAAGATGCGGTAAACCTTCAATATGTTACAGATCATTGTATTACACATGATATTAAGTCAATTGATTGCAAAAATAAAGTGTTAACTAACGTTAAGGAGGGAACTGCAAAATCAGATGCAGCTACAATAAGTCAAATAATGAAATTAAACAATAACAAATGGGATGCGGATGCAAAAATAATTACTAATGTTAAAGAAGGGTTGAATGATGTTGATGTAGCAACAATTGGACAAGTTCCTGCATTAAAAGAAATTTCATCAAGATTTGGTCAACAAGGCTTTGATTGTAAAGAAAGACCACTATTTAATGTTGGAATGGGAGTAAATGACAGTGATGCAGTTAGAGTAAAAGAATGGCGTGAAAGATGCTTAAGAACAGAAAAACACAAAAAGTTTTTTTATTGTCAAAACTTGCGATTGACTAGCTTAGATGACCCTATTGATATTGTGGATGCTGTTAATTTAAATTACATTATAAGACTCTTAAGTGTAGTGTTATATGATGTTTATAACACGATAAAGCCCATAAAAGCTGATCAAAAACTACATTGGGTTAAGAAAAATGTTATGGAAAAATATTTTTTAAATATGAAAACTGGAAATTTAAGATTTGCTCAAGTTGATGTTGATAAAAAGGATACAATCCTACCAAAAGACTAGGTAAAAGTTTACTACCCATAAACAAAATACATGTTTATTATAAATAAACAATGTCAAAGGATAAGTGCATCATTCATTATAAAGAATTTATAAAATAAACAAGTATTGGCATTTCCTTTCACTATAAAAAACCATGTTGAAAGTTCAACGCATCAGTCATAATCGACACGTTATAAAGAGAGGAAGAGGAATAGCATCAACAGCACTTTCTCTTATTACTAAGCCGGTTGGAGCTATAGTTAACAAAGCTATCGATTTATTACCTGTAGAACTACATTTACCAGGAGGTTATCAATATTGTGGTCCTGGAACAAAATTGCAAAAAAGACTTGCTAGAGGAGATCTTGGAATAAATAAACTTGATCAAGCCTGCAAACAACACGATATAGCATATTCAAAGTTTGCAGATACTAAAAATAGATCAATAGCGGATAGAGCACTTGCTGAAAAAGCTTGGCAAAGAGTAACATCCAGTGACGCTAGTATCGGTGAAAAAGCAGCAGCTTTAGCGGTATCAGCAGCAATGAAGGGTAAAACGATGTTTGGAGGTGGAAAAAAGAAAGGAGGTGGAAAAAGGAGGAGAAAACCTGCAAAGAAACGTGGAGGAAATATAAGAAGAAAACGACGATCCACCGCAGGTAAAAATAAAAAGAAACAAACAATATGGTCAATGATAAAAAAGGAGGAGGATTATACCTAAGACCGTATCGTGTGTATTAAACAGAAAAAAACAATTACTAATTCCAAATAAAGAATTAACAGATAAAGAATTAATTACTTATGTTTCTTTTTTAAAAATTCCATTTTTTAGAGGAGTGTTTATGAAAGATGCATTACCTGTTAAAATTTGGAAAAATGAAACCGGAATAGTAAATTTAGATAATAGTAAAGGATCAGGCACTCATTGGGTATGTTATAAGAAACTAGGATCAACTATTTACTACTTTGATAGTTTTGGTAATCTCCCACCACCAAAAGAACTACAATATTACTTTAAAACAGCTAAAAATGTTCTATACAATTATAAAAGAGAGCAACCTGATGATACGGTAATCTGTGGACATTTATGTTTAGATTTTTTAACAAAAAGCGTTAGTCAACTTTAAGATGTCTTCCTATACAGTATCATTAACTGGAACTTCATCTACTTTGCGAAGTGTTCTTTTCCCTGCGTTACGTTTGGAAAAAGATAAATTATGGGAAGCCGCATTATTAGATATAACAACTTATAATTCTATTCCCAACGTTACTGAAAATGTTAATGACAAAATACATTATAACAAAACAAAAGATAAAAATACAAACAAATATTCAGATATACAAGTATTTAGTTTACCCACTGGAGCATATGAAATTGATGATATAAATGAAGCGATACAAAATCATATGGGAAAAGATAATATAACAATAAAAGGAAATAACAATACTATGAAAGCTGAAATTAAATCTAAATATTATATAGATTTTAGCAAAGAACATTCAATTGGTAGTTTATTAGGATTTCCTAAAACAACAAAAATTTTAGAACCTAATATTAACCATTCAGGTGCTAGAACAGTGACAATAATGAAAGTTAACAGTATAGATATTACATGTAATATTATACATGGTTCTTATAGAGATGGTGAAAATACTCATATATTGCACACATTCTATCCAACGGTCGCTCCGGGTTTTAAAACTGTGGAAAAGCCACAAAACTTGGTGTACCTACCGTTAAACACCAGTTTTATTTCAGACATTGTGGTGAACATACTAGATCAAGACGGAAATCATATTGATTTTAGAGACGAACCTATAACTATACGAATACATATAAAATCAACCGTATAACAATGGGGTTATCATTTAAAAAGAAAGAGCTGACTGGTAAACAAGTCAGTAGCACTTCAGCTATAGAAGGATTAACAAGTGATAACATTCGTTTTCTAGAAGAAATTGGATTAAAACTTATTAATAATGGAAATATTGGATATAGCGCAGGGTCCGACATTCGACGAAACCTTATGGGAAAAGGAATATCATACGCACAACCCTTACGCTTCATCAAAATTAAATAATAATGATGAAATTAGAATTCCCATACAACAACAGGATATTTATACACTTCCATGTGAAAGTTATTTGTATATCGAAGGAAGAGTAACAAAAAGAGATGGAAGCACTGCAAGTACTGTTCCGTTCATAAATAACCCCATGGCATATTTGTTTGATGAAATAAGATATGAAATTTCCGGAGTTACAGTAGATTCAACAAAAAAGGTGGGAATTACAAGTACATTAAAAGGATTAGCATCTTTAACACCGAGTGAAAAAAATATGCTAGCCGCCGCAGGATGGGTAGCGCCCGATTCCAATATAATCACTCCAAACAGTTCAGGCAATTTTGACTTTTACATTCCTTTAAGATTACTTTTAGGCTTTGCCGAAGATTACCGAAAAATAATAATAAACGTAAAACAAGAATTAGTTTTGTTAAGATCATCAAACGACAAAGATATTATTATGGCGCCTGATGGAACAACGGAAGCTACTTTAGAATGGAAAATGCAATTAGACAAGATTGTTTGGAGAGTACCGCATGTACGGTTAAACGATCAGAATAGAATTTCATTATTAAGAACTTTAAAATCAGATCGTGATATCGTAATACCATTTAGAAGTTGGGAGTTTCATGAATATCCGGTTTTACCGGAAACACAACGTCATACATGGACTGTAAAAACTTCTACCCATTTGGAAAAGGCAAGATATGTAATATTTGGATTACAAACAAAAAGAAGAAATGAAATAACTAAACATGCTGGTGAATTTGATCATTGCAAACTTACAAATTTTAAGGTGTTTCTAAACTCTCAATTCTTTCCATACGACAACTTCAACATAAACTTTACAAAAGACAGGTTTAGCGTTTTGTACGATATGTACGCAAGATTCCAAAATTCATATTATGGAAAAACAAACACACCTTTATTAACGCCAAACCAATTTAAATCTAACTATCCGATTGTTGTAGTTGATTGTTCAAAACAAAACGAATCTGTAAAATCTTCCAGTGTAGATATAAAAATAGAAATGGAATTTGAACAAAATGTACCCAGAGATACATCTGCTTATTGTTTAATTTTACATGATAAAATTGTTACATATACACCTTTAACAGGAATTGTAAAAGCAGTTTTGTAAAATGAAAAGGAAAAAAAATACCCCCACCACTCGGTTATAAAAGCAGGAGCGGGAACAAAAATTGTTTAGTTTACTGTCTACAGTTGTATGGGTAACATCGTCTACAGCATTATAAACAAAATGAGTTCTTTATCAGTTGTACAAGACGTTTCCGAAACAGCACCTTTATTGGAAAATGATGATAAACATTTTGAAGAAAATATTGTAAAGGAAATTGATGACTTTTTAAAGTTTGGAAAACAAAATAAAAAGTTGGAAAATAATAAAACAAACGTAAGAAAGAAAAGAAAACTTGAAGAAAATATTCCACCAAACATTTTAACTGAAGTTTTCCTTCGCATCTTTTATCCTATTTCATCTTGCATGAGTAAAAGTGTGTCGATAGGATTGGTAAAATCATTAGACTACTCTCCCGCAGTAATACTAAGCCATGGAACAAAGATGGTTTTATTTTCAGAAAATGCTTGGGATTCCTTTTTAAAACATCTACATCTTATTGAATGTTATTTAGCCAACAGTTTCTTTGGAAGAAAAACTAACATTCGACTTTTGGATTGTGACAATGAAATTGACATTATTAAACATCGTGGTCAACAACAAGTAAGAATTAGAGACTCGACACAATTTGAAAATAAAATTCTTCTAACACGTGAAGAATTTTACATTTTAAACTATGCAACATCACCTATTACCAGGTATATGAAACAATTAGTATTTTCAAGCTCTGTTATTAAGGAATATCTGGTAGATGCATGCGAAAAACAACCAGAAAGCACTTTACAATACGGACCAATAGATACATCCATCTTTAATAGAATACCTTACGAAGTGGAAATGTGGAGGCAGTTAAGAAACTTTGAACCTTTTACTGAAGTTGCAACGGAGGCTACAGAAGAAGAAACCATCAACAACAACAACAACAGTACAGAAGAAGAAACCAACAACAACAATAATACAGAAGAAGAAACTTTGCTAGGTTAAAACTACAATGTAATTTAACAAAAGAATAAACCGTGGGGTAGGCCTACTGGGGATGGTGCCCACGTTAAATATACACCAACGCGCCTACAACTGTACGGCCTGGTTTATATATATATATATATCTAACCTACCGTGGTGTGGAAAACAGTTGATCAGCAGACACCATGATGAGCAGGCAGGATGAAGAAATGGCAGCAAAACCTTGTGTAATTGAATTTCAAGCATTTCGCGGAAACGATGATAGATTTATCATAAAAGAATTGGTAATTTTGGATTTGCTTACACAAGTAGCATACCCGTTTTTATTTGAAGCACCGTGTTCTGTCCATGAACTAAAGTCAAAAGCTAAAATAACAAACAGATGGCTAACAAATAATTTTCATCATATCCATTGGTATGAAGGTTTCCTACCGTACAACAATGTAGACAAAATTATGTTTCATTTTTGCAAACAATTTACACACATATATACCAGAGGATTGGAAAAAAAGAATTGGATACGACAGTACACAAACAAAGAAGTTTTAAACATAAAAGTGGACAAAACATTTCACTTTGATGCTAGAAATATTTGTGTTTCTACAATAAATCCGAAACACAACCAATCTCAATGCGCATTACAAAACGCGTATCACTTGGCTGCTTACTTACAACAACAAACGGAAGAATGTAGTGGGGGTTCCGAAGGTTATATAAACGAAGAGGCAACACACCCCGAGTATCAGTCTAACTCCATTCTCCGAACAGACAACATCTCCTGTGAAGGATGGCATCACAACAGTTTCTCCAATGTTTAGTTGAACAATTCAACTTGCATTCAAAATCAAATACTCTAATTATCAAGAAATGTTCAGAATTAAAAGAACAGAAACATTATATTGTTCATGAAATGAAGAAAATTGATACAACGCATGGAGACGCAGTCGTCGCATCTTTATCCGATGCACCATATACACCGGGTGATGAACCAAAGTTTCAAGTATATCTTCCAAAACGATTCGTCCAGTTGCTGCAAAATGAAGATCTGCGGGAAATTCAACCAGGATCATTATATTTGGTGTCACACGGAATGAGCGGAAACAACTCTACGGAACTAACTCTGCACATCGCACAAAAATAACATTGTAAAAAAAATGTTTTAAATAAAAAGATAAAAAACAACATATCAGTATATGTTTTTATATACTGATATGTTGTATTTTTTTAAAACCTCAAACGGATGACCTTGAACTTTTAATCGATAGTATTATTCGATTATTTTATTCGATAGTATTATTCAATTATTTTATTCGATAGTTTTATTCGAATACTTTACATAAATACGAAACTTTAACGTTGAGAGGCTCAGTTCTGTTTAAGACAAGCTACAACCAACATGTCATCCAAAAGAAATAATCTAACACTTACAACTTATTGTTGCAAAGAAAAATGTTTTAGAATACCTGAAGATCAAGTTGACGGAAAAGCTTGTACAAAATGTAATTCTTTCAGCTATTGTAAATGTAGTTGCAAAACATATCAAAAGAACCGGTTGGATAAACTAGAAGAATTGCTACATCGACTCGGTCTATTGTGGCAACGATTAAATTCAAAGTAATTAAACAAACGCCTGCCATTACCCCCACCACTACCCCCACTACCATCGGAGGTACCTGCAGCACCGGCTTTGCAATAGTCATTCCTGCTACACCTCTCGTCGAGTAAACAACTCTAGTCATGTCTCTCAACATTCGCGGGATTCACTACAACACTATCAATCTTACAACCTACAAGGATTTGGAAATTTTTAGTGAAGAACTAAAACAACTTATAACCACTGGGTTTGGTTTATCTTTAGAACTTTATGCAACAAACAATCAAAACGAAAAAATGTGTTTTTGCCAACTTACAACAACAAGAAGAATGAAAATAAACAAGAACTTTCAGCACCGACAACAACTTACTTTTCAAATTTGGGAGCAAACTTTACTAACTTATAAAATAATACTTTTGTAAAAAAACAAATAAATAAAAAAAGAAAATATCTTGCATTTTCGGATTTTCCGAAAATGCAAGATCTTTTTTAAAAACATCCCCAAACGACCTTGACACACTTCCGGCCATTTAAAATTTAAATACCCAGCACAGCAGGGCATTTAAACTTTAAATACCCACCAACAACACGTCACAGCTACGTCACAGCTGATGACGTCACTTCCGGTCACGTGACCGGAAGTAGCTGTCAAAAAATTGACTGCCTGTCAAAGTTTGATTGGGCCAGCAGCCCCAAGTGCCCACTACTATAATCCAATTTTTTTGGGACCATTGAATTCAGCTCAAAAAAAACAAACAATTTTGTATCTTGAATCATTGCTCTATGTCCATTGGTTACTGAGATACTGAAAGTGGTAAACACAGTACGTTGTCCCTACGTTAACCTTATGGGAAAGAATTAAAATTCTATATCTTGCTTATTTCTCAACATATCTTGAAAATACCCCTGTTGCAGCAGACCTGCATACTCAGCGAATTTCAAATGCAAAACAAGATATTTTAATCCAACATAGCGAGATTTGACATGTTTTTGAAAGCTCCATAAGAATAATATGGGGAATGAGTATGCAGGTTTGCTGCTACAGATATGTTAAAACTGACGGGTTTTAATTCAATCTGAACTAGAAGAAGCCATTTACCAAGTTTTATCAAGATATGTTGAGAAATAAGAGAAATATAGAATTTTACTTATTTCCCATAAGGTTAACATTGAGACAACGTACTGTGTTTACCACTTTCAATATCTCGGTAACCAATGGACACTGAGCAGTAATTCAAAATACTGAATTGTTTGTTTTTTTTTTGAGCTGAATTCAATGGTGCCAACAAAAGTTTGATACATTTTATTTTTCTATGTGAAAAACTCAAAAAACCCATTTTTGGGGGGGTTTATCCCCCTTTACCCCCCCTTCCGGTGGTCCGATTGGGCTGGTTCACGAACTCGTCCGAGTGATTACCACTTTACACGTCTGTACCAAATTTCATTAAGATCGAACCATATTTACGGCTGCTATCGTGTTAACAGACATATATATATATATATATACATAAATATATATATATATATATATATATATATATATAAATTCGAACGAATGGTGTTTTTTGCTTCTGGGGACCCCTAAATGAAAAGTTAACATGGTCTCGGACTTAGGTCTTACCGTGAGTACTACCGTTATAGCTTATTCCTTTAAGGAAATTCGCTAAAACTTGGTAAATGGCTTCTTCTAGTTAAATCTATTAAATATTGAATTAAAACCACCCAGTTTTAATATACCCTTAGCAGCAAACCTGCATACTCATTACCCATGTTATTCTTATGGAGCTTATAAAGACATGTCAAATCTCACTATGTTGGATTGAAATATGTTGTATTGCTTTTGAAATTCGCTGAGTATGCAGGTCTTCTGCAACGGGGGTATTGGTTAAATACACACATCCGGTCGCCATATTGGATATAAGTTTTTTTTAAATGTAAATATAGGGTTATGACATATCATTTCAAACTGCTTTTTGACGACAAATACAATGCTGCAAACCATTTTTCAAAATCTCATTCCGTTCTTAAGATATTATTAAATTGTTTAATAAATTAATCTTCATTTTAGCGAATTTCTCTTACAGGAAAAAAGCGATTACCGTAAATCTCAAGTTAAGCCGGAACCATCATAATGTTTTGTTTTGGAACCCCCAAAAGCAAAAAACACCATTCATGTAAATTTAAAGATGTATCCAGCCTGATCGGATTACCGGAAGGGGGATAAAGGGGGATGAACCCCCCAAAAATGAGTTTATTTTAGATTTTTTCATAAAATATAAAAAATAATCCAATATTCATTAAACCATTGAATTCAGCTCGAAAAAACAATCAATTTAGTATTTTGAATCATCACTGTATGGCTAATGGTTACCGTGATACTGAAAGTGGTAAACACAGTACATTGTCCCAATGTTAACCTTATGGGAAATAAACAAAATTCTATATATCGCTTATTTCTCAAAATATTAAAACTTGGTCTGTGGCTTCATTATGATGAGTTCTAATGTATACTATTCTAAAATCCCCAATAATTACATTTTTGTGGCAGCAATCCTGCATACTCATTCCCCATGTTATTCTTATGGAGCTTACAAAAACATGTCAAATCTCGCTATGTTGGATTGAAATATGTTGTTATGGGAAATAAAAAATTCGATATATTCCTAATTTCTTAACATATCTTGATAAAACTTCGTTAATGGCTTCTTATAGTTCAGATTTAATAAACATTGAATTAAAACTACCCACTTTTAACAAACCTGTTGCAGCAAACCAGCATACACATTTCCCATAAGGATAACATGGGGAATGAGTATGCAGGTTTGCTGCCACAAAAATGTAATTATTGGGGATTTTAGAATAATATAAATTAGAGCAAAGTTGCACTTTAGTCTCTAGATGCACAAATAACTATTTTCTAATGATGTAGCTAAAATAAATGGTTTAAAAGCTAAATATAGCTCTTTCAATAACAGCTGTCACAGGGAAGAAAGGTCTTATAAGTATCTCTAGTCAGTGATTTATTTTATGTTCTATTCCTAACAGCTGGTTTGACATTCTACTAAATTTCTTGCTTTTTACATCTGATTAAATATAAACATTTCATCAATTTGTATTCTGTAAGGATAACATGGGATCTTTGAGAGGGTCCATGGCGGAGTCCAAGGGTCATAAGAGGATGAAAACCATTTAGTTTTCCTATTTAATGCCTAAAGAAACAGTGTACCAAATTTCAGCCTTCTGGGTTATTGGGAAGTTGGAGAATTAGTGATGAGTGCGTGAGGGCTTTGCCTTTCATAGGTATAGTGATGTTATGCTGGAAGAATGTAGTGTTGTGTCTAAGGGTGGGAATGTTTGATCGTGGTTGAAGTCAATAACTGTAGCTTTGGCAAAGAGGAAGTAAAGAAGGATGCTTTTTGAAAAATGTCAATGTCAGAAAGATATATAGACAAGGGAAAGTTAAAATCTTGATCTGACGAAAAATCAGTCTGCATGAATCACGCTTCCTAAGATTAAAAACAATGCGTAGAGCTTTTTTCTGAAGCCTAAAAATCTACATAGTGCATGAACTCTCAAAACTCCAAATCGGCAGAGCATATATCATATGAGGGTAAAAACATCCATCGTTTTTTGAGATATACCCAAACAAAGAATTTTCCCTATGCAACCCTTATGAAACTTATGTTTTAAGCTTTGAATATTTTAAAGGATTTATTAAATTATTTTCTTGATGTCCCCGGTTCTAATCAAAACATGAAGTCAATGATAGTCTTGAAACACTTAGCGATATAAACGCTTCAATTTGAGAAACTTGTAATTTGAATCAGAGTTAAAGGAGATTAGTTAAGTTATTCACCTGTCATTACTTTTCTCTCAAATACAAATTTCATCAACTCTGAAGTAAATAAAAAACTCCTTCACAATGGTATAACTGAAGAAAGTTTATCTCCCTGGCGTGGACAAGAATTGTTACTAAAAACTTGTCTCCTAAGGAGAGGTTTGGTAACAAATTCTCTATATTGAATATTTGTAGTGGTCCATTTATTTCATATGTTTACATCATTTGACTTGGTTTATTTAATTGTATGATGATTGTGTTACATGATGTATATGGTATGATTGATCATCATGATGATTGTATTATCTATTTGTTCTTCATGTCTAATCAAAATGATCTCTCAGTAAGATTTTCTCAAGGTTATTGTTCTTTTAAGAATCATCACCTGCTTTTGATTTGTAAGTCTTATATTACTGTTGTTTTAGTTACTTCTTCCTCAAGTTTTTCACGATAAAATGAACTACCTTTGGATTTGAAAAAATATCAGTATCCAACAAGGCTGTTGGAAATGAATACGCCATCTATATTGAGTGTTTTGCCAAATAGTGTTTGAGGGTGGCCTGGGATTGTTTTTTAAACAGATTTATGAAATGTTAAAGGGGCATTTTTTATTCTAGACTGGTAAATATATTTTAATGAAAATATATTTTTCT
This sequence comes from Flexamia atlantica, assembly GCA_035578135.1. Taxonomy (NCBI): domain Eukaryota; kingdom Metazoa; phylum Arthropoda; class Insecta; order Hemiptera; family Cicadellidae; genus Flexamia; species Flexamia atlantica. Next base: position 74,795,499 of record JAQJVK010000001.1, on the reverse strand, counting down.
TCTCTTCTCTTCTTGATTTTTATCATCAATTTGGGTAAAATAAATTTACTTAAGAGACAGATTTTCCTATATGCAGATGACACAGCCTTGCTGTTTGAGGTCGATAGCTGGGAGGAGGTCTTCCATCTTGCAGAGGGTTTGCTCCCTGTCAAGCGATGGTTCGATCAAAGTCGGCCGACGGTTATTTTATCCAAGACCAAATGCTTACCTATTTCTATTAGAGCCAACCAAGATCCTAACAACTATGATTTACACTTGCATGTGTGGTGGCATGCAAGGATGTATGGCGTGTGAATGTGTTGAGGTTGTGTCGGAGTACAAACAAATATTTAGGGGTGGTGTTTGATATGAGACTTAAATTAGCTGCTCACATTATGTATCTAAATAACAAATTGCAAAAATTTATATTAATTTATTCTTTGCTCGGTAGAATTCTTACTCCAGATTTGCTACGGACTGTGTATGATGCCTATATTCAATTGCTTCTTCAATACAGTAATCTTGCTTGGGGCGGCTTCTATCAAAGCATTGGTAATTCTCTTGAAATAAAAATCAATTATTAAAGCAGTTCTTCAAAAGAATCCTATGTTTCCAACCCACCTACTTTTTAAAGAATTCAAAAGTATTTAGCGTTTCTCAGCTCTATTTTAGGTCTTTGATATTATACATTTTTTTAAATAAGACAGTCTGAAGAAATAGCTCATCCTATTTAATAAGAGCGTAGGTAAACGTCGGAATACATCCCCCTAAACTAATTAAAAGCATCACATTGACCTCTTCTCATTTCATAGCTAAAACCTCACTATTTGAAAAATATTAAAGAACCCTGCAGTTTTTACAAAATTCAAAAGAATGTAGATAAATGGATTTTAGAAATTGGCAGGGAAAACATCAAAAATTATTTTTCTTCCCAGTATCGATAATTTCTGGAACAGTTGTCCTCCGTCACATTCCATAGTATGTGCATGTGAGCAGGATGAATCTGACCGGTGTGTGCGTGTCTGTGTGCTTGCCTGCGTGCGAGTGAATGTGTGGTCAAGTGGGGAGGGGGTATGTATTCTCGTTTGGTCCAGACGTCTATGTTATTTATATTTCATTATACATTGTAAATGAGATTGCCTGACCTGACTCATGGTGTGCATGCATGCATGCAGGACTGTTTTTTTATATTTGTTATTGTTTTGGATTTTTTTATTTTGCTGTATATTGTCGAGTGAACAATCTTTGAAGCAAGACGTTATTTAGACTGAACTGAAGGAACTCGTTCCCCACCCACAAGCTATGCTCATGTGGGGAACATTTCATGTTTTATTCATTTATACATGTTTGTTATTATTTTTTCCCAAAATAAACCAAATTTTCATTTCATTTCATTTTTCATTTCATACTGTGCTGCTTAAATTAATATGAATAATATCAAAATCACTTTTACATCATAATACACAGAAACATCTTTTCTCTACGTCTTTTTTCTTGGCTGGAAAGTTAGACTTCATTACAGTTCACTAGACTTCTATGTTTTGAAAAAGGTCTTGTTACTCACATTTCTGAACGGAATCTAAGATATAATATAACGTCCGCACTATTGAATATTATGTTCATAGGACCGTCCTAATAATTAGACCAGTTTGTAACATGTAAACCAGGCAAAATTGTGGTTCGGGTCCCACGTTAAAATGTAGGTCCCATAGTTGCCATTGGCTGTTGGGCTATTTATTAACAGTCCTGTCTAAGGAACATGTCGGCCTTAGTCAGTAACAAGACTACAAGATCATGCCACGATCGTCCTTCACTCATCTGTCATTCATACTTGGCTTAAAATACCTACCTGGGTAGGTCGCCATGTACCTAATGTACTCTTTGCCTATAAGAAAGTAAATTTACTGCCTATAAGTAAGTAAATTTACTGTGCAGTGCACTCAGAAACAGAAATAAACAAAAGAAATCAGCTGATTGCAAGAAACCGACTAGTAATGTATGTCACTTCAGAGGAATGTAGTAGCAGCACTGGTAGCAGTAGCAAATGTTTGTTCAACCGAAGAATTGAGAAATTTAATGGTTTATGCAAGGAATAAGTTTATGATTAAAAAATATATTTTTTCTGAGTAATATAATGTAAAGTATTGTGTGTCACACACCTACTAATTTTTACTGTACTTACATGAAAATCCCGCACTTGCCTGTGGCAATTATCATGCTCGTCCATTAAAAGAGTACTTATTGGTCTGTTAACTTAGTATACTATTATTTGCACCGCTTCAATTCCCATTCAGACCCATGAAACACACACACCAATTTAGGTCATTCTACAACACGTCAAGTGCCGGATTTACGCCCGCCGGGGCCCTCCGCCCAGGGGATTTACATGTCTCTACTGAGGCCCACACGGCCTTATAGACCAGGCGGTATATGTTTTGACTTGGGTAAATCATACAGTCTCCGAGATTTTTGTGTTTATGGCTTCGGAATATCATTAAAAAACAAAATTTCACTATGCGTACAAATATAAACCTGTGCAAAATCTTTTATCGAGGAAAATATTAAAAATTAAACAAAAATATCCACGTTTTTTGCCTGTTTTTTTAGGATATCTCCAAAACTAATCACTTTAGACAAAAATAAATGACACCAAACGTTTTGTTATAAAATTCTACATTGAAAAAAGTTATTTTCAATTTAGTTTTTCCTACAAAAAGTGCATTTTTTAATCGAAAAATTTAAAAAAATAGCAAAAAAAAATCTAAAAATTTACGTTTTTTGCGATTTTGTTGGAACACGACGATTCAACCAATGTCCTTCAAACTTTTCACAGCAATTGTTTGTATTATAAAAAATAATTACACCAAGTTTCATAAAAATCAGCCTAATATCTTCAGCACAATAGTCATCTAATAATCGTACTGCCAAAATATTAAACAATTTTCATATCCATCTAAACCGCAAAGTACGATCCGCACATACATGAAATTTGGACCAAATATAAAGGAAAAGTAGATCTTTCAAATAAATCTTAAAATATTAAAATCGGTTCACCAGGAGAGCCTAGGCAGGTGTTTAAATATAGTATTATTTTTGGCAGTTTCTAGCAATTTCATTAATTTGCATAATTTTCTATTAAAGTATATTTTTTAACCTCAAAAACATTTATTTCAGGCCTGAGTGGCCTTAACATCGAGTCTGACCTTCATTTGTCAAAGCTCGGCCCCCAAAACGCAAGGGGCACCTTTTATTAGCAGTGCTCGTACAACGCGATCGAACTGACATTCGCATGCATGAAGCTCGGCCCCCAATTACATAAATCCCTAGGGCCTCCCTTCGCCAAGCTCGGTCCCCCAAATTAAACATGTTGCCCTTATTAAATAATACTCAGCCCATATCATTGGACTTTTTTTATACGAAGATAAATTACCAAGTGAAAAGGTCCATTTCAGTTTCCTGTGGCCTTCTCTCATAACCGGAAGGTCTTTCTTGTCCACTTTTTTATGTCTGTATACGGGAGACGCTCTTTGTAAGATGAAAAGTGTTGTTTGTAAACAACAGAAATGTAAACATTGTAAATTGCGTTCTCACGTCAAAAATCTTTTAAGAGAAGAATTTTAACGACTAAAAGCATATTTTCACAGTATGATAAAGTCGCTCCTTGTAATGAAAACTGCTATTTTGAGCTCTACGTAGACAACTAAAAGAATTATAATTATTTATTTAGTAAAATACACACTATTGAAAACAAAAGTCTTCAGTGACTAAAATATCTCCCTACATAGTCTGTAGCAAGTATTCAGGGAAATAGAAATAGCCCTCATCTTAATCAAACCATTTACACTCGTGTAAAAAATTGTTCACTTTGAGATTTTTCAATCTTCACTGAAAAAAAAGAATAAAAGGTATAAAATACATATTAGGAAGAAAGTTTTTCTTACCAGCAAACATGACTTTTTTTACTTACATGCATTGTCTCACCATCTTAAGATGATGATCACCGTCCCACATATCATGCAGTTGCGTACAGGACACACACAATAACAGACACGCATGCTTAGAATGTACTATTTCCTCAGTGGTAGCCCTTTCACAATAAATCAAATAATCTTTTTTCCATAGTAAAATAACATTTTTTGTTCAAATACTCTCTTTAAATTAACATTACATGTTAAAGAATTCTGAACATCTAATCCTTAAAATCCAGTGGGAGTCTGTTCGTGTTGGCTTAAGTAAAATCATTAAGGCTTTAGAAATTAGCTTTAACTAAAAAATACTTCCTTATAAAAAAACTTCCTCTATGTGCATGAACATACAAAATAACTAAATTTTTGTTACAGAAAATAATTAAAACGCTTAGAGTCCAGTATATTGTTCTTTCCTATTATAATCTAAGGTATGTAGACAGTACATTTTAGACTTCAGAAGAAGGAGACAAAAAGATGTGTAGCACGTTTCTCTATTGTAAAAAGGTAGTTAAGAATAAACGTTTCGAGAAGAAAGTTTCGATAAAGAAGGAACTACCGAGTCTAAATTCCTTGAAAGAATTTTATAAAATTTGAACCAATTTCACGTGGGAAATAGTTAAAAAAACCATTAATTTTACATAAATTGCCTGAATATCTTTTACACGTTGTTTTAGCGAATTTCCCCTATAGGGAAGAAGCTATTACCGTAGGTCTCATGGTAAGACCTAAGCCCGAGATCATGATAACTTTTCGTTTTGAGGCCCCCAAAAGCAAAAAACACCATTCGTTTGGATTTTTAGATATATATATATATATATATATATATATATATATATATATATGTGTGTGTCTGTTAGCACGATAGCGGCCGTAAAAATGGTCCGATCTTTATGAAATTTGGTACAGACGTGTAAAGTGGTAATCAATTGGACGAGTTCGTAAACCAGCCGGATCGGACCACCGGAAGGGGGGGTAAAGGGGGATAAACCCCCCCAAAAATGGGTTTTTTGCGTTTTTCATATGGAAAAATTAAAGTGATCCGATTTTGGATTTCACCATTGAATTCAGATTGAAAAAACAAACAATTTAGTATATTTAATCATAGCTCTATGTCCATTGGTTACCGAGATATTGAAAGTGGTAAACACAGTACGTTGTCCCAATGTTAACCTTATGGGAAATAAGTAAAATTCTATATCTCGCTTAATTCTCAACGTATCTTGATAAAACTTGGTAAATGGCTTCTTCTAGTTCAGATCTACTAAATATTGAATTAAAACCACCCAGTTTTAATATACCAGTAGCAGCAAACCTGCATACTCATTCCCCATGTTATTCTTATGGAGCTTACAAAAACATGTCAAATCTCGCTATGTTGGATTGAAATATGTTGTTTTGCAATTGAAATTCGCTGAGTATGCAGGTCTGCTGCAACGGGGGTATTATCACAGTGTCATTGCATTAAACAAATGCAAAATATTTTAAATTGACATTTATGAAAACATTTGAAAAGTTCCGTATGTATTTAAAAGAAAAGAATCACAATTGAATAAATCTTTATAATATAAAATCATTTTGAATATGGGGGGGGGGGGGTAAATTTAAGGAATCGAGCTTAAGGAATATAAAATAAGGGTAATTGCAGCTTTCTGCAGATTGAGAATCAAGCTAAGGATAAATGAGAATGTGTACTAATTGCCCATGAGGGATTGTGCACTGCTCACTATCAGCAACATTTTCAGTTCGGGGACCGAGCTTGACGAAGGGAAGGTAGGGATAAGGGATTTATGTAATTGGGGGCCGAGCTTCATGCATGCGAATGTCGGTTCGATCGCGTTGTACGATGACTGCTAATAAAAGGCGCCCCTTGCGGTTTTGGGGGCCGAACTTTGACAAATGAAGGTCAGTCTCGATGTTAAGGCCACTCAGGCCTAAAATAAATGATTTTGAGTCTTAAAAATATACTTTAATAGAAAATAATGCTAATTAATGAAATTGCCAAAATAATAGTACATTTAAACACCTGCCTAGGCTCTCCTAGTGAACCGATTTTAATATTTTAAGATTTATCTGAAAGATCTACTTTTTCTTTATATTTGGTCCAATTTTCATGTGTCTCCGGATCGTACTTTGCGGTTTAGATGGATTTGAAAATGTTTTAATATTTTGGCAGTACGATTATTAGATGACTATTGTGCTGAAGATATTAGGCTGATTTTTATTAAACTTGGTGTAATTATTTTTTATAATACACACATTTACTGTGAAAAGTTTGAAGGTCATTGGTTGAGTCGTCATGTCCCAACAAAATCGCGAAAAACGTAAATTTTTAGATTATTTTTTACTATTTTTTTACATTTTTCGATAAAAAATGCACTTTTTGTAGGAAAAACTAAATTAAAAATAACTTTTTCCAATGTAGAATTTTATAACAAAACGTTTGGTGTCATTTATTTTTGTCTAAAGTGAATAGTTTTCGAGATATTCTCAAAAAACAGACGAAAAACGTGGATATTTTTGTTTATTTTTTAATATTTCCCTCAATAAAAAATTTTGCACAGGTTTATATCTGTTCGCATAGTGAAATTTTCTTTTTTAATGATATTCCGAAGCCATTAACACAAAAATCTCGGAGACTGTACGATTTACCCAACCAAGTGCTTTTTTTAACAGATACCGCCTGGACTATTACCAGAAAAAGAAAAGTGGTTACTTTGTTTAGTTAATCATTACATCCGAGGTCCCGGGCACTCGCCTAGTGCACCCTTAAGTAGATACGTGTCTGGGCATGACTTTTTTTTGGGTGGACAGCCGACTAAGGGGTTTTGAACTCGTGGCAACAGTTGTGAGGGGATCAGCTATTAATGTTGGACCATAAAGCCATATCTGTATTTCCCCAAATCATATGATTTTTAGATTCAATTTGAATTGTCATCTTTATGTCAAATCTCAGTTCAAAATTAAAGAAGATGACTGGCGCGAATTTCCACCAGCATTGAATTCGGATTTAATATTTGGCTATGTTTTAATCAAGGGTTACCCAAAAATAATATGATTGAAGAACCGGGAAAATCTGTTTCCATGGTGATATTGCAATCATATATACTTAAACGTAAAGTTTTTGGTAAAAACCTATTAATCACACAGATTCTATGACAAAAAACTTCAGTTACTGCATGTCTCTACATGAAAATAATTTATATTGCAAAATGCCCAGGTAAAGCGGAGGCCTAAGCGTAAAAATTAAATCTCTATTCGTCTTATTGAATTTGATTTAATCTGATGCATTTATTATGTCTGATTAAACTGAAATAAACTCAATTTTAATGATCAATTTTGGAATCTAATGTCAGTTAAGAAATAAGAGTAAAACTTCCTACATTTTTTTATGCATACATACAAGAAACTTACGATTCCATTTAAAAAAAGTGTGACCATACGATCAGGACAAGATATATCCCTTTGTTGTAATTTCGAAACATATGGTTTGATTTTTCAACATTGATAATTTATGGTCTTGATCATTTAGTCATATGGTTTCAAATGCAACTGGAAGTTTATCTTATCTATGCAGAAATATTTTGAGTCGCTGCCAGTTTGTTTGAGATTGACTTTTTGAGATCCGCTTTGTGGTGTTGTATTCTACTAATTTACGTTCAATTTGATGTACGTAACTACCTATGCTTATGTTTAAGATGGTACTCTTACCTTTTACCTTTTGGTTCTCCTCCTAGGATGGTAGAAAACAAATTAATTAATGGTTAAAAAGGATTTTTAGATTTTATGAATTATCTACATTGAATTATTACTCTATGTTCGTAGAAAACTTATTAAACCACTTTGGGACGTTGAGTTTACAGAGTTCAGAAATAGAAACATTAAATTGCTAAAATTTTGGACAGGGTGAAACTTTTTTGAGGTCTGGTTTGCGGCGTTGTATTCCACTAATTATGGCCTTTAATTTGATGTGTACCTCAACCTAAGCTTAGATTAAATTTTCTTCCTTGTGGAATCACCTCCGTCCCCCTGGAGGAGTAGGAAATTAATTTTGCTTAAAAATGTGGTTTTCATGATAAATATCTGGATACAAATAGTATATTGTAAAAACATTCTGTTAATGGTATACTAGTTTATGGTATTCTAGTATATGTAACAAGGGGTGAAAGTGACACTTTTCGTACGAGCTCAAGGTTTACGACCGAGCCAAAAGGCGAGGTCGTAATTTGAGCGAGTAACGAAAAGCCACTTTAGACCCGTGTTATGAACTTAATTTTTCGTCATACTGCTTAAAATATTGAGCTAACTACTTAAAAAAAGGTTTTACAGACGAAAGAGTTGTTTCCATTTTGTTCTTGCATTTTAAAATCAGCTGATTGTCTGTCAATTGTTTTGATGTTACGTCAGCTGATGATAACGATTGATATATCGAAGGCTGTGTATTAATGATTGCAACAATGAATGTTTTGGTCTACTAGTTATATATCATAAATCAGACTTGCCACTAACATCGTTATCTATCGCTCAGCTTATCTTCTCACTGAGGCAAAATTAAATATTTATTCAGCATCTTGACTATGAGTATTAATTATTTCTGATAGATGATTTGTTATGTCAGGTGTTGCAGAATAAATCTAAGTAGAAATTATTACAAAATAATAAAGGTAGTGTTTACCAACCATTTATTGCCTCATTTATTTATACAGACACACGGCAAAAATTGATTACAATTCTAGTGAAAATCATTAATATATTTAGTAACTTCTTGAAACTTAAACAAAAATTAACCCTTTTAGTGCCAGAGCAAAAAATTAATGTAGGTACATGAAATTCCGGACATTTTTTCATTGTTACCTGCAAGAAGTGCCAGGCCTTTTATAGAAAAAATGTAAGGGTTTAGGGAAAAAATCACTAAAAATGTATTTATTAACATTTTTTAACAAATCTTTTTTTATTTGTTACTAAATACTTCTATTATTTATAAATGACAAGAAGAAAGACAAATTTCAAGTTTCTGGTAAAAATAAATTTTAGTAAATTTTTAAAAAATTGTTCATCATACTAATTTTTTATGTTTACACTAAAAAAACATATTTAGGTTTTACTCTGATGCAATTTTTATTAGTTTTATGTGAAACTACGTAAAAAAAAAACAAGTAAAAACCATGTATAAAACATCAATTCACTGTAATAGGTTATGAATTAACAAAATAAAACGATAACCTTGCAACAATGCAGAGTTGAACAAAGCCACTAAGCAACCTACTTAAAACAGTATTCGTATTCCATATTTACACTAGAAACATCATTTAACATTTAAAAAGATCCACAATAACAAAATACAAACTATATTTCAATTATAACCCTATAGGTAAAACAAAAACGTAGCCTAAAAATTACACAAACGAAGTTGCATCACCGCCATACGAAATGCATGGTTATTTGTCTGCCAACAGCTGTTTGCATTTCAGTATGTCATTTCAGCTAACCATAAAGATAGTTCAGGAGAAAAGTCACATGAAACGAAAGATTTGATTATTGAAAGGCATTAGGCACGAATTCCAGCCAGTAAAAACGAAAAAATATATTTTACATGTATAAAAATGAAAACGTCTCGCTACGAGATCCCAGTATTTAATGCAGTAGGACCCGGGATATCGCTACGAGATCCTGGCACTAAAAGGGTTAAAGACATTTTTCTACCTTAAATTATTTTCTCCACGACTAAATTATTAAACATATGAAACTTCAGTCTAGTCTACTTAAAAGTAATGTTTATTGTACAATTTGCATTGTTTGAAATGTAAATGTCATGTTGTTCAGCGGTTTTCAATTTATTCTGGTTTACTGTTTGAATTTCCATATTTTCCATTTTGTTGGAAACTGCCGAGTTGCATCCAGCTTTGATACAGCACTTATTGTGTTTTCCCAACATTATGTGCAAAACATTTACCTTTTCTACACCCTACAAGAAGCCTAGAGCCATTCATGTCCTTAGGTCGCAAAGATATGTATTTACAAATGAAATCACAAGGCTTAAATGTACAGCCTTCATTGGTAATTACGAATCTCCTACTTTTATGAGTTTTGCCGTCACTGAGAAAAACAACAAAGTAGCTTCCATGGTCTTTGATATTTCCGATGGTAAGATTCAGAAGGTCGTCACATCGGCATGCTCCGAAAATTCTTAATTTTCCAAACAACTCATTAGGTGCTTCTAACATGAATTTGGTTATTTGATCAGCAGATAACACATTCGATTTTTTAGGCTTGAAGCTGAGATTTTGTCGTTTTAAAAATGCTGTGCATTTTGTAAATTGTTTAATATCTACATTGGCTTTTACGGCCAAAGTGCTTTCAATCATGGAGAATCTTCTCCATAAAGAAGAAGGTTTCACCAATGATGATAGTTCATGTAAATAAACCAATACCTCATCACTTTCTTGCAAAGTATTTACGCCTTGTTTCAAACACCATTCACTAAATTAATTATACTCTTCCTCGTAGCGTTTCTTAGATTTATCTGGTAACAATCCTTCTTGAATATCTTGCGCTTTTTTCAATATATATTCACTTGTTTTCTCGTTCACGTTGTCTAATTGAAACGCAGGAACGGAACGAATACAACTGCAACTGACAACAATGCAACGCTGACAACAATGCAACAATGAACTACTTGATAGTGATAATCGCTTGCCACTTTCGATACGATCGATAACTTAACATTGACATGCATGCAGTTGCATCTGTTCTACATTGTAATAACCAACAACTTATGGCCTTAACATCAGCTGATTTTTTTCCTCCCTAGGTTGGAAAAGAGCTACTTTCGCCTCGCAACGCATGCATTGAAAACAGTCCTGTTCGCAGCAGTATGACGAAAACTGTATTTTTGTAACCATCTTTGTTACAGAAACGTCTAGCCATTCCGGATTTATACAGGGTGTCCGGAAATTATGGTACCGTAAAATATTTTAGTATATAATAGTACAGATAAAAATAAGAAAAAAATTGCATATAAACATAGGTCCAAAAGTGCTTCGTTTTCCGTCTGTGTGTCTGTTTGTGATTTTTACATATTTAATCATATCTCATGAACCTCTTAACGTATGAACTTCAAACTTGGTACATGGATGACCACTATTAAGACCTATTTTTGTAAGAAGTATCAAATTTCTACTTTGTATCATTTCAAAATGGCGACTGTTTTTTGTTTTCAAAGCTAAATATCTTAAAAACCGTAAATTTAAAAAATTATACAGGAGACAAAAAAGTTGTGAAATTTAATCCAATTAATGCTGATATTAATATTATGATGATCGGACTACTAATAACGGAGACATTTTAATTTTTCCAAATAAAAATATGGATTTTTCTGACAGTTTGATCTAAAGGGCCATGTTTTTATTCTGAAAAGTAAATATTTCTCCGTTATTAGTAGTCCGATCATCATAATCTTAATATCAGCGTTAATTGGATTAAATTTCACAACTTTTTTGACTCTTGTATAATTTTTCTAAAATTTACGGTTTTTAAGATATTTAGCTTTGAAAACAAAAATCAGTCGCCATTTTGAAATGATACAAAGTAGAAATTTGATACTTCTTACAAAAATAGGTCTTATTAGTGGTCATCCATGTATCAAGTTTGAAGTTTATATGTTAAGAGGTTCATGAGATAAGATTAAATATGTAAAAATCACAAACAGACACACAGATGGAAAACGAAGCACTTTTGGACCCATGTTTATATGAACTTTTTTTCTTATTTTTACCTGTACTATCATATACTAAAATATTTTACCATAATTTCCGGACACCCTGTAGAGCCCCTCATCTAAAGCTGCCCCGGGCCCCAAACTATGTAAGTACGCCACTAGGTCGGGCCCACTAGGCCTATTAAGAAATCCAACACTGTGTAGAAAGTGTTTTTACAATACCCCCGTTGCAGCAGACCTGCATACTCAGCGAATTTCAAGTGCAAAACATATTTCAATCCTACATAGCGAGATTTGACATGTTTTGATAAGCTCCTTAAGAATAACATGGGGAATGATTATGCAGGTTTGCTGCTAAAGGTATATTAAAACTGGATGGTTTTAATTCATTATGTAGTAGATCTGAACTAGAAGAAGCTATTTACCAAGTTTTATCAGGATATATTGAGAAGTAAGCAATATATAGAATTTTACTTATTTCCCATAAGGTTAACATTGGGGCAACGTACTGTTTTTACCACTTTCAATATCTCGGTAACCAATGGACATAGAGCAGTGATTCAAAATACTAAATTGTTTGTTTTTTTAAGCTGAATTCAATGGTGCCAACAAAAATTCGATTATTTTTATTTTTCTATAAAAAACAAAAAACCCATTTTTTGGGGGTTTATCCCCCCCTACCCCCCTTTCCGATGGTCCGATCCGGCTGGTTTTCGAACTCTTCCGAATAATAACTACTTTACACGTCTGCCAAATTTCATTTCAATCGGACTATTTTTGCGAGCGCTATCGTGCTTACAGACACATAGATATATATCTAGAAATTTGAACGAATAGTGTTTTTGACTCGGGCACCAAAACGAAAAGTTATAGTGGTCCCGGGCTTAGGTCTTACCACGAGACCTACGGTAATAGCTTCTTCCCTATAGGGGAAATTCGCTAAAAAAAACAATATAATTAAATAAGAATATATAATCACATCTATCTTTGGGGCCGTCCATAAATTACGTAACGCTAAAATCAGCCTTTTCAGAGCCTTCTCTCTTCCTGTATTAGGCTTGTAACGTGTCACAAAGCCCCCCCTCGAAAATTACATAACGCTGTACTGTTAACCATCCGCTCACAATTAAAAAACTGTACTTTGAAGACAATTTACAATTTTTGAAAGAATTTATTAATTATTAAGGTTTAATAGATACAGAACGTTGCATTGAACTCCCCCTCCCTCCCTAGCAATGGTGCAAAACACTGACGAACTCTCCTCCTTCCTCCCTAGAGGTACATAATTTACAGTTGGCCCCTTATTTGGTAAAAATGCTGTGAAATAATTTTAACAACCTTAACAAACTTATTTATAATATTATAATAACATAAATATTTAACAAATAGCAGAAGGTACTTATCAGTTCAATAATTTTACCACATGTTAAAAACAGTTATTGAGCCTACAACCCAGTCAAAGCATACCATTTTGGTGCAAGATTTATTATGGTAAATCCTACTTTCGACATGCTTCCCAAAAAGGATTGATTCAAAACATTTTCTTTTTGTCTTAGTATCCCAAATTTCCAACCCGAATTCTTCATTACAAACTATGACAAATATTGATCCTAGCAAGTCTAATGTCTGCGTTATGCAGTATGCAGAGTCATGATTAACCATTGAAATTGTGTCCAGCGTTTTTACATCTATTACTTCTAGAGCATCTTCGCTAAGGATTACAAACTTTCCATTTACAATTTTAGTTTTCTTCACACCAGCATTTTTGCCAGCATCATTCAGGTGCCTCTCTTTCAATTTCTGAGAAGTTTGATAGTTAAAAAGTGTACAAACTGTATAATTTTTAGAGTTATCTTCCTCATGATTCTGAGTAAAGATAACAACATAACCATTATCTATGAGCAAAAGAGTTATTTTACCTTGAAGATGCAACTGAAAGCCATTAAAGGTCTTTCCTTCAATATTAAATCCTACAAAATAATGGGAATCATTAGGCAAAGATAGGCATAAAATAATATTATCACTTGAAGAACTCTCAACTGACAATTTATGATCCATTAAAAACTCTATGTTTTGTGATTCAAATAATTTGCCTGTATAATCAAGTAAACTAAAAATACCTAATTTTTTTGGTTCTGATACATTCCAAATATGAAAAAATATCTGACCACGTTGATGAGAAACCAAGTAATGTTCAGTAATAAAATGATGCCAGTGAATACTATGGGGGTGTACTGTGTCATTTCTCAAAGTTTTTCCTAATGCCCCATAAACTACTTCTCCCAGATGTACCAGAAAAGAGTGTTCCAGAGAAATTGATTTCTGTGGAACGGATATTCCATACACATTAACTTTACAACCATCAAGAAAAACCAAGTGACTTCCTGCAATTTGATAATATTCATCAAGCAGCAATGACTCAAACTGCAAAGACGCATGAACTATAGGTTCTCTCTCTATATTCCACAGTTCGATAGCTTCAAAGCGCCCAAAATAAGCACTTAAAAAAATGTAGTTTTCACTGTAAATTAATTGCTCTCTACTTCTGATCGTACTTCTTATACCATCACGAATGAAACTGCTTTCACACGTGTCTTGCAAAATTTGAGCTTTAAAGTTTCCATTCCTCCAGTTGTTCAAAATATAAACTTTCTTAAAAAAGTTCAGTTTGTTCCGACAAAGTGGTGTCAAGGACGAAGGAGGTTGAAACAAAGGCTGAACTTGCTGCTCCTGGACATCCAAATGTGACAGGTCCTCTTCAGGAAGGTATCTTTTCCAGACTGAGTTGTCATTCAGTAAATTTCGGATATGATGACATGTCAAACTAAGAGAGGAGATATCGTCAACTTCAAGATAACCACAGATACGTTGAATCAGTTCCACTGGCAACAGCATAAGATCCATTTCATCGCCACCTGAAAACCATAGCATTTGAGATATTACCCACAGTATATAAATTTCTGAGTTGAATTCAATAAATGAAAAAATCTTTATTTACACATGTTGTACACCTGTACAGTGAATAGCATCAGATATTAACCTAACTAGAACATAAAAAGACAATTAATACTTCCAAAATATCCATATCCATACATTTTACCTAAGAAATAGGCAATTGAAACTTATAAATAATAAGTTATCCTCCACTGCATATAGTTATTTTTCTTTAAAATATTAGTTTCAACTTAAAAAAAATTTAATAGGCCTATAAGTTTTGTTTTTTAAAGCATCCGGCAATCTTATCATAAACAATAAACTAGTATATGTTAGTTTTACTTTCTCCCCCCTTTTCATTTTACTAGTAAACCCGTTGCTCAAAATCGAGCAATTGTTATGTATTGATTTCAAAATAAAAATAACTAGTGGCTTGTAGGGGCAAAAGCCCCTAAAAATAAAGTACAAATGCTGGATATTTAATGTTTCCTTCACACTCATGGCTCGGTAACAGTTTGACGGAATTAAACGTTTAAAGAGTAATGTTTAAAGATGTTTTGACATTTGCTAGTAAGTATCAGAATTTTAAGAAAGGGCGTTACTTCAGTATAGTAAAGGGCTGAATTTTTTGGAACAGTGGCGCTATCCGTCGTTCTCAAAACAAACTCAGTCCACTTTGTTTACAATTAAACATATGGACATGGTTTGCAGAAATTCTTAAGGTTAACCACAGACTGTAGCACTTAAATTATTTATTTCCCAAAAGAAAAGAAAATAAATAAGGATGAAATCAGAAAATGGTCTCCCGTTGACGACTCCACGCTCCACGTTGGAGACTTTGGCTCTACTTCATGAGGAAGTTAGGTTTGGAGACCATGAGTTTGGTAAATAGTTAATATTAAAGATTTTTATGGTTGCCCGGGAGTAAATACCGCTTTGTCTTTGTAGATCCAAGATTAAATATACTTTTGATTATCCAAATTTAAATGTGAACCTCTTTGGTAGGGTCAAATTTAAAGTTTATGTTACATTCAATAGCTTTTAGTGCAGCACACTGTTGTTTCTCAGTCAAAACTATGACCATTTCCGACCGCGCATAAAACCGGTAGAGCTGGGCCCTAAAAGTGATGAATGAGGTCTTCTCTGTACCTATAGCCTGCGCTTATTCGATTGTGTAAATGTTACAAATCACTTGGCTTTAAATCAGCATCAGCTACTACTACATGATACAGTGTAAAGGTCGAATTTAATTTGTCTGGCTTTTTAAGGTTGAGATCCCTAAATTATAAGAACGGAAAATTTAAAAGTAAAAAAAACAGTCATGTGTTATAGTACGTTCAACCTATTTTGCTGGATTTTAAACAAACCATATATCAACATCTAGCTCTAGCACGTGGTTTTAAATCAAGTATAAGCAACACATGTTTTAATGTAAACAAAGCAGACGTTTTTAGATTACAATGATCTTATTTTCTGATAAACTTTAAGAAATTTCCGTACTTCATGGGTCCCTGGCATCAAGACCTTCTATTTGAGCCCCCTCCTATTATCCTGCGACTTTCCAAACTTCTACAATTTTGCCTACATATATATTTATATCGACCACTTGGCATTGTATCGGTTTGAAATCGGTTATAACGTAAACGAAACAAACACACTTAACTCTTTATAATTTTAAATTGTAAATGTATACTCAAAGCCGTAGTTATAAGTCTGAAAATCTTAAAGTTAAAGTATTTATTTGTTATAGTACATTGAACATAGTTGGCTGCATCTTGAAAAAAACCAGATGTCAACATCTAGCATATGTCTTTGAATAAAGCATCAGTACCACATGTTTGAATGTAAACAAAGCAGACTTTTTTAGATCCCAATGCTTTTTAAATGGCAGATTTTTTACGTTATTTCTCGATTTCTGGTTAATTTCAAGCAATTTCAGTATTTTTCCCGCCATCACGGAATAGAGACCTTTAATTTGAGCCGTCTCCCATCTTTCTACGACTTGCCAGACGCTCACAATTTTGACGCAAAGAATCGCCTTACGAAATTAAATATATGATGCAACTCTGTGGCACAGCTGTTTTAATTTCAAAAGATGTAAACAAATTAAACCCCATGTTGTTTTAATGGGAAAAGTTTTATTCTGTTGCGAATTTATGGTAAAAAAATAAGAAAAATGAATAGTTTTCCCTCAAAATTCACGTCAAGACCTTTAAAATAAGACCCCTCCCATCCTTCTACGGCCATCCAGTCACTCACAATTTCTTTACAAAAATTTGACTTACGGAATTATATATATAGATTATGGTACAATATTCAAGAACTATTATATTGATTATACGGTTGAACTTCCTGTTATACTGAAATCTTTACAAAAGCTTTTTTAAACTAAATTTCTTGTGAATACTCTTAGGAGATGTCCATTTTTCTATTGTGTTTTCTACGAATATTATGAGCCTCTCAATGGAGTTGTGGTTGACCTGTCGCTATATATTTAGTAGTCCATGAGAAAGTACTGGGGAGCGAAGGTAATTTCCAACTTTTGCAATGGACTGACCCTGAACTATACCTAGTTATAGTGAGTGCTGAAATTACTGGAAACTGGGTTCTTTTTATTGTAGAACATCACTAAACACAAAAAGAATTGCTTAAATTATATTATTTACATCATTCATGGTTAGCATTTCATAGTTGAACTAAATTAAAGTAATTTACATTTTCATGTAGTGTTATTTAGGTACCCTAATTGCTTACAAACGCTTCACATTAACATTCACCAAAAACTCCAATCGAAGCGTATACTCAACCAAATTCATCAAGATGAAATTGTCATAAATAAATTAATTATTAGTTGAGATCCCCCATGCACCATATGAAAGAAAATGAACCAAAACTAACTGTTATTTGAAAATTGACAGCAAATTCGTTGTCACAATTTCGTTTTGACAGCAAATTTGTTTAAATGGGTTGTTAGAATTAAACCACCTGATGGGTAAAGAAGAATTAAATTATGTTTTTTAAAAAAAAATTAAGTTAGGCTATTTAATTTTGTGGGTTTTACGTTATTTTTGTAAAACTTTGTGAAATTCAGTATATATGTGGCTAAGAGCTGCTTTCCCCAAATTAGTTTTATTTGAACTTCAGAAACTTAAGTTAAGTAAAATTTGTATTTTCCTGATCAAGTAGCGTATGACCCGTCTTAATCTCAAACCAAACTAAAATGGTTCAGTAAATCTACTCATAATGAATATTAAGTCTGCTTCTTTTTCTTTTATTTATATTTATAGAAATTTATACATAAGAATGTATTTTTTCTTTTAGTATTTTTCTTTGGAGTATAAACATATGTGAATATTAAGATCTTCACATATGTGATTCAAAATCAATGTTTTTAAAACTGAATTCTGACCTTAAGTATGTATTAGGATAATAGTTAATTTATTTACATCTTCCATCAACTGAAATGCCTCCAGCTCTACATGCAATGGTTTCAATCCCATTAACAACATATGGCTTTGCTGAAAAATTTTGTTTGCTCCAATCAGCTACTTTATTTGAAATTCCTATTCCCATATTAAATCTTATGGACTAATATGAAACTTTAAGGGCGTCTAGGGCTCTTCCCTTTGGTCAAACCTTTTTAAATTTTATTTCCTGCAAAACTTTACACCAAGCCCTTTCCAATGTCACCTAAATTATTAAAATCGGCCCAGAACTTTAGGAGGAGAGGATAATGACAATAAAACCCCTAGCGTATTAAATAAGTACCAGAGGCGGATTTGAAAATTTGCCGCCTCTGGGCTAAATAGGAAGAGTAGGCCGCCCGACGGCAGGATTTCCGCCTCGGCAAAAGTGGTGACTTTTTTTTTTACTCGCACGTGTGCTTTTTTGCCCCGTTGTGGCCCTTTTGGACCGTTTATCCCTGTTCCGGACCCTAAGCAAGGCTATTTCTACGATTTCAGAGGCCGATTGTGATTTCTCTCTCAAATTTGCCGCCCCCCCCCCCCCCCCCCCGAATTCTGCCGCCCTGGGCTATAGCCCTTTAAGCCCATATGTAAATCCACCCCTGATAAGTACTAGTGGCTTGTAGGGGCAAAAGCCCCTAAAAATAAAATGCAAATGCTGGATGTTTAATGTTTCCTTCACACTCACAGCTCGGTAACAGTTTGACGGAATTAAACGTTTAAAGAGTAATGTTAAAGATGTTTTGACATTTGCTAGTACGTATCAGAATTTTAAGAAAGGGCGTTACTTCAGTATAGTAAAGGGCTGAATTTTTTGGAACAGTGGCGCCATCCGCCGTTCTCAAAACAAACTCAGTTCACTTTGTTTACAATTAAACATATGGACATGGTTTGCAGAAATTCTTAAGGTTAACCACAGACTGTAGCACTTAATTTATTTCCCAAAAGATAAGCAAATAAATAAGGATGAAATCAGAAAATGGTCTCCCATTGACGACTCCACGCTCCACGTTGGAGACCTTGGCTCTACATCATAAGAAAGTTAGGTTTGGAGACCTTGAGTTTGGTAAATAGTTAATATTAAAGATTTTTTATGGTTGCCCGGGAGTAAATACTGCTTTGTCTTGGTAGATTCAAGATTAAATAAACTTTTGATTAGCCAAATTGAAAGGCGAACCTTTTTGGTAGGATCAAATTTAAATTTGATGTTTCATTCAATAGCTTTTAGTGCAGCACACTGTTCTTCCTCAGTCAAAACTATGACCATTTCCGACCGCTCATAAAACTGGTAGAGCTGGGCCCTAAAAGTGATGAATGAGGTCTTCTCTGAAACTATAGGCTGCGCTTATTTGATCGCGTGTCACAAATCACTTGGCTTCAAATCAGCATCAGCTACTGCTACATGATACAATGTAAAAGTCGTATTCAATTCCTCTTGCTTTTGAAGGTTGAGGTCCCTAAATTATAAAAACGGAAAAATTAAAAATAAAAAAAAACAGTCATGTGTTATCGTACATTCAACCTATTTTGCTGGGTTTTAAATAAGCCATATATCAACATCTAGCATGTGGTTTTAAATCAAGTATAAGCAACACATGTTTTAATGTAAACAAAGCAGACGTTTTTAGATTACAATGATTTTTAAATGGCGGGTATTCAACGTTATATCTTATTTTCGGATAAACTTTAAGAAATTTCCGTATTTTTCCCGAGTCCCTGGCATCAAGACCTTCTATTTGAGCCCCCTCCCATTATCTTGCAACTTGCCAAACTACTACAACTTCGCCGCAAAAATTCGCCAGCATATATATTTATATCGACCATTTGGCATTAAATCGGCATCGTTATAACGTAAACGAAACAAACACACTTAACTCTTTATAATTTTAAATTATTAATGTATACTCAAAGCCGTAGTTATAAGTCTGAAAATCTTAATGTTAAAGTATTTATTTGTTATAGGACGTTGAACATAGTTAGCTGCCTTTAAAAAAAAAACCAGATGTCAACATCTAGCATATGTCTTTGAATCAAACATCAGGACCACATGTGTGAATATAAACAAAGTAGACGTTTTTAGATCCCAATGCTTTTTAAATGGCAGATATTTTACGTTATTTCTCGATTTCTGGTGAATTTTAAGCAATTTCATTATTTTTCCCGCCATCACGGAATAGAGACCTTTAATTTAAGCCCGCTCCCATCTTTCTATGACTTGCCAGACGCCCACAATTTTGACGCAAATAATCGCCTTACGAAATTAAATATATGATATAGAATATAGATATAGATATGGAAAGAGTAATGTTTTCGTCAAAATTTGAGTTGGTGGATATATATTTTTTTTAGGGCTCCCTGAATCCAAAAATATGATTTTCGGAGTGGTGTCTGTCCGTGCGTGTGTGCGTGCTTGTGCTTGTGCGTGTACGTGTGTGTGTGTGTGTGCGTGTGTGTGTGTGTGTGTGTGTGTGTGTGTGTGTGTGTGTGTGTGTGTGTGTGTGTGTGTGTGTGTGTGTGTGTGTGTGTGTGTGTGTGTGTGTGAACAAAGCTAGAAACACCAGTCGTCCGATTTTTTTTTTTATTTTGCCAGGGCCGCCACGAGAAGATTGGGGGTCTGGGGCAAAAGTTCTGGCAGGGGCCCTTGCTGTTATGTCGAATAACAATCACATTTTACAAATGCAAACATTAGCATCAATGAAACATATTATCACAGATTACACATTGTGTAATCTGTGATATTATATTTTAGCGAATTTCCCCTATAGGGAAGAACCTATTACCGTAGGTCTCATGGTAAGACCTAAGCCCGAGACCATGATAACTTTTCGTTTTAGGGCCACCAGAAGCAAAAAAAACCAAATGTTGTTTTGCATTTGAAATTCGCTGAGTATGCGGTCGGCGGCAACGGGGGAATTTGTGCTGTGCTTCGGTAATAATTTTTAAAAAAAGTATTGTACTGTATTGTATTGAGTTTAATCATGGTAAACTCGTTTACTCATTTTGTTGTTAAAACGTAAATCCTAAGATAAATAATTTATCTGAGAGTTAATTTAAACCAGAATAATATTTGTGAAGGGAAAGGTTGATTTTGCGTCGACCTTAACTTAACGTCATAAAGTACAATGATATTCATTGCATTTTGCTAAAATTATTCTCATATTAACATGTAATCATATGATTCCAGGAAAAGAACATGTAAAATACATTAGATCTGTCCTAACTTTATAATGTAATAAGGAAAGTTATGGTGTAAGCCTCTAAATAATTCCTTTTACGGCCTTAGCCATTGAAAAATAATTTATTACATCATAAACGTTTATTGATTTGACATAATCTATATACATAATTCCGTAAGTCAAATTTTTGTAAAGAAATTGTGAGTGACTGGATGGCCGTAGAAGGATGGGCGGGGTCTTATTTTAAAGGTCTTGACGTGAATTTTGAGGGAAAACTATTCATTTTTCTTATTTTTTTACCATAAATTCGCAACAGAATAAAACTTTTCCCATTAAAACAACATGGGGTTTAATTTGTTTACATCTTTTGAAATTAAAACAGCTGTGCCACAGAGTTGTATTAGTTGTATTTCTGAAAATCTGTGTACTCGTAGCCTTTGATATAGATACCAGCTGTACTTTTTATGAATTTCAGTTTGTTTACTACAGCAATGTATAATTTTTAGTTATGGTGATCTATAGTTATCTTATCGTATTTCTTCTTTTATACCTAAATATAGTAATGAACAACGGAGGAAGGCCGCGTCGCCGAGGTGTTGGCTTTCGAAATCAGCATGACAGACGACAGCGTAGGCGAGAAATTTATAATGAGGAAAGGAATGAACAACCACATCATGACGTCGGAGATACTCCTATTTTTAGATTACCACTTATAAACGAGATACCAACACACAATTTGGGCCTGATGAATGATCAATGTATGCATTGTGGTGCGTTGCACTTTGTTGAAGAGTCTACAAATGGTCACTACAACTCTTGCTGCCATAACGGTCTCATACATCTACCACAACCTGAAAATAACAATGAACTACAACAGTTGTTTAGGAGTGGACATTTTATTAAAAACATAAGACAGTATAATAGTGCTATGGCATTTGCCTCACTCTCTGCCACGAAAAAAGAAGTTCAAGGCAATGGACCATATTGCTTTAACTCCAATATCAAAGGTCCAAGGTCCAAGGTCAAATTCACCGTTTTATTTCGGACTTATTACCAGGTGATGAACAAGCCCCTTCATACGGTCAGTTATATTTCATTGATACTGCAGTCGCAAATAATCTTAGACTACAAAGAACCGAAAATAGTGCCCTCAAGTTGGAAATAGTAACTCAATTGTCTGACATATTATCAAATAACCCATATTCCCAGACTTATAGGAAAGCTAATGAAATGATGACTAATGAAAGCATTAAAAACATTGAACTTCGATTCGTAGACAACATTTCGATGGATATTAGACGATTCAACAGACCTTCCGCAGATGAAATTGCTGGAGTGTTTAATTCAGAAGAAGGTGAACCTCCACACAATCGTCATGTAGTAATTTACAACCGCCAAAGTGGGCCTAAGCTTTTATCAATATTGAGCCCACACTGTGATCCAATGCTGTATCCTTTGTTATTTCCGAGCCGCGAACCTGGGTGGGACGCAGAAATGACTCACAATGGACAACGACGTCAAAGACTGCGTGAGAAGCTTACCATGCTACAGTTCGCCAGCTATAGACTTGCTGTTTGGCCCGGCTTCTCAAATATCCATGCTGCTAAAAAACTATTTCAACAATATATTGTAGATCTATACACCAGAGTTGAAAGTAATAGACTAAATTATATTAGACATCACCAATCGCAGCTTAGAGTTGAACACTACCACGGATTGCAAGATTTTGTTTTGAACAGAGCACAACTAGAAAGCGTCACTGCGGGTAAGATTGTTGTGTTGCCATCAACATTTGAAGGTAGTCCGCGTAACATGACTCAACGTTATCAAGATGCAATGGCTATCGTTCAAAAATACGGAAAGCCTGATTTATTTATAACAATGACATGCAACCCTAAATGGACTGACATACTATCTTCACTGAAAGACAATGAAGCACCAGCCGATCGACCAGATATCGTTTCCAGAGTATTTAAATGTAAATTAAATGAGTTGAAAAAGGACCTCCTAAAAAATAATGTATTTGGAAAGGTTATTGCTTTTGTGTACGTCATAGAATTTCAGAAACGGGGCTTGCCCCACTGCCACATACTTTTAATCCTTGACGAAGAATCAAAATTTCGTGAACCAGCCCAAATAGACCGATGTGTTTATGCAGAGTTGCCTAATCCCAATGAGTTCCCAAGTCTCCATGACAAAGTTGTGCGGAACATGATTCATGGGCCATGCGGAGCGCGAAATCAGAATTCACCTTGCATGAAAGACGGAAAATGTTCAAAAAAATATCCTAAAGAGTACGTGAATGAAACATTTGAGAACAGCAATGGATATCCACTTTATCGTCGACAAAACAACAATACCACAGCTCAAAAGGGGGTTAACCTGGTTGACAATAGAGATGTTGTGCCATATAATCCTTATCTATTAATGAAATATAACGCTCATATAAACGTCGAGGTTTGCTCAAGTGTCCGATCAGTGAAGTATTTATTCAAATATGTATATAAAGGATATGACTCAGCTTGCCTAGAATTTGTAAATAGTATACAAAATGAAACTCTAAACTTTGATGAAACGACCCGCTTTGCCAACATGAGGTATGTTAGTTCTCATGAAGCTATTTGGCGTCTCCACTCTAATGACATGCATGAACAATCTCATACAATTATTTGCTTAGCTGTTCATGAAGAAGGATATCAAAATGTTTATTTTCATGCTGGGAACGAGGAGCACGCACTTCAAAATTCAGCCGAAAAACACACAACACTTACAGCATGGTTTGTTTTAAACAACCGAGACCCCAATGCACGTCAATATCTATATGCAGAGATTCCACAGTACTACAGATTTGTTTCAAACCAATGGGTACGTCGACAGAGATGTGGATCGAAAGTAATAGGTAGAATGTACGGTGTTGCACCAAAAGATCAAAACAGATTTTACCTACGTATTTTACTACTACATATCAGAGGAGCTATGTCATTTGATGACATACGACTCTACAATGGTACTGCATATAACTCTTTTAAAGAAGTTGCAGTTGCAAGGGGACTCCTTCACGATGATGCAGAGTGGCATCGTTGTTTAGAGGAGATGCAAAATAGCAAAATGCCTAAACAGTTAAGAGGTTTATTTGCATACATTTGTTGCTTCTGTGAGCCATCCTCTCCATTAGCACTCTGGAATAGTTTCAAAGAAAAACTTATCGAAGACTTCCAAGAACTTGGTGCAGATGAAGCTGAAAATGTAGCGTTACAACAAATAGACTTAATCCTAAGAGAGAACGGATTTAATTGTGCCAGTCTGAATTTACCAGTACCACGGAACAATAACCATCATTTGAATAACAATAATAATATAGAATACGAGTCTGTTGTAGGTGCCGAAATGTACTCAAAATTAAATTATGGACAAAAATTAGTTGTGGATGAAATTCTAGATTCTATATCAGGAAATTCTACGGATAATCTGTTTTTTTTAGAAGCTCCAGGAGGATATGGAAAAACGTTCATTTACTCTTGCCTTCTACATATAATTCGAGGACGAGGTCAGACTGCATTAGCTACAGCTTGGACAGGAATAGCTGCTCTGCTCTTAGAAGAAGGAACAACACTTCATCGATTATTTGGACTACCAGTCCCCGTACAGCCCGGATCAGTATCTTCAATTAAAATTAATTCAGAGAAAGCTAAAGTACTGAGAAAATCAAAAATTATTATAATAGATGAAGCATCAATGGTCCCTGCCGCCACTATAGATTGCATTGATCGTCTGTTAAGAGATATAATAAAATTTGAAAACCAAATCAATGAAAACATTCTAATGGGAGAGAAAATTGTATTGTTTGGAGGAGACTTTTGACAAGTGTTACCGGTTGTTCCCATGCAAGGAAAGGTTCAAACATTGGAGGCATGCTTGCAGAACAGTAAAATTTGGGAAAAGTTAAAATTTCTTAAACTAACACAAAACATGCGAGTCAACCCTGGTGAAAACGAGTTTTGCAATTGGCTTCTCGAACTTGGAAATGGCACATTAAACAAAGGTTTCGATGTGATTGACATTCCTGAACAGTTTATCCTCAGAAATCAATCTATTATTAGTTTTACTTTTAATGAACAAATTAATGTAAACAATGTCAAGACATTTTCTAATAATATAATAATGTGTCCATTGAATGAACAGTGTCAAACCCTCAACAATGAAATCCTACAAACAATGGAGGGGGAAGCGAATGATTACTTTAGTGTGGACGAAATAATCAGTGACGACCCAACCGAACGTTTGAATATTCCTATTGAATATTTACACTCAATAACTCCCTCAGGAATGCCACCTCACAAATTGACATTAAAAGTAGGTGCCATAGTAATGTTAATCAGGAATATAAACCTAGGGTCAGGTTTGGTTAATGGCGTGCGGTTAATCGTATTAAGCATGTTTGAGAAATGCATAAAATTAGAAATTATTACGGGATCTGGAAAGGGAAATATAATATTTTTGCCTAGAATAAAGCTTATTTCAACAGATCCTAACATGCCTTTCCACATGTCAAGACTGCAATTTCCCTTACGACTTGCCTTTGCTATAACTATCAATAAGGCACAAGGCCAAACCTTCCAGAAAGCTGGAGTTTACTTAGATAAACCAGTTTTTACACACGGACAGTTATATGTTGCATTTAGCAGAGTCAAGTCATCAGATGGAATTAGAGTATATATGGCAAATACAAGAGAACAGAACAATACAGAAAACAATTCATATACAAAAAACATAGTTTATCCAGAGGTTCTGACTAATTATCAAATGCAATAAGTAAGTAGTGATTTCTATTCATGTAAAAACTATATTATAATGCTAGAAAATCAGTGCTTATTTATAAATTACCAATGAAGGTTGATAAAAAATTTATGTATTTTGGTTTTTTAGGGGCTTTTGCCCCTACAAGCCCCTAGTCATGTTGAATTCTTAAAATTAATAGTCCAAAGTGATTTAAACGATTTTTGCCCAATGCGGAATGTAGCTTCTAGAGGCAACTGGCAAAACTATCATGAATCTTTAAGGCAACACAATTTTGAGGACATCCAGGTAAAGTCTTTAATCAAATATTTGATTAAGGATCTTTAAAGCTGAGTTCACTTTTCCATTTAGTTTTATTATACCACTATTAACTGTTTTCTGTTATATTATTAATTCTTGGCTTAATTCAGCTTGGTCTAGATCCTTTAGGTTAGATTTTTCCAAAGGTTCTGCAGTGCTGATAAAAAGTCTTGATTCACTGTTTACTATCGTTTTACTTTATATCAAACCCAATTCTTTAATCATACAAAAATCCATATCATCCACTATAAGCAGTAAGCAGCATCAGTAATATAGTTACAATCAGACGACACACGGTCCCAGCACAAAGTGATGCTGCAAGTCAAGAACGTGTGGGAAACACTGAGCTTAGCGATAAGGACTGAGTCAGTGAATGGTACCAGTCAAAACGAAACTAAAAAAACTATTTCTCTGAATAATCCAATGACTGAAGGCTATCCCAGATCTGCTCACTTAAATCTTCTTAAAGGCAGGCTAATTGATTTTTTGCTAACATTTATTTCCAGTATATGAGTATATGCATATTTCTTCAATTTTTTCAACTGCTCGCTGCAGCGGTATTCCGGTATTTGTAGAAACATGTATAATTCCTATGGGGCCGGGGTCCCTGAGAACCGGGGGCCTGGTGCAAACTGTCCCCCTTGCCCCCCCCCCCCTTGTGGCGGCCCTGAATTTGGCATGTAGTTATCAAACCATGATAACTCGAGGCTTTTCTCATTTTTTTGAATTCTTGATTTTTAAGGACATTTACCCCCTAAAAACCCAAAAAAACAAAAAAACCCACATTTCTAAAAATCGGCTCTATCAATTTTGATAAAAATTTCATAGTTTCTGGTGCTTAACACGTTGACTGTGTTCCACCAATGGCGGGCATTTGTGGTTTGCAGCGGCAGTTTCCACAAACCTGATTGGCACAGACAAATTCAAATATTTTGATCTGGAGAATCACAAAACACTGTGCGGTGATGTACTGCATTACCACGAGTGTGTACATAGTTGAAACACCCACAGATAGCAGCAATGCCTGGATCGTAGCCCATTCCCTTGAGACGCTACCGACCGGTCGGCGCGCCGCCAAACTACCGTTACCTAGTCGGTAGTTTGGCCTGCGAAGCGCCAAACTACCGACCGGTCAGTGGCACACAGGCAACGTGTTAAGATGGCAAACAAAATGACATCACCCTCATATATGTGAAAATTCAGGTTCAAAAGTTATTGGGATTTAAGTGTTAAAAAAATCAAATTTACCTAAAATTGTAATAGTTAGTTAAAATATACTTGCAACCATTAAATTTTGCTTGAAAAACTAAATAAT
Organism: Flexamia atlantica; assembly: GCA_035578135.1. NCBI lineage: Eukaryota > Metazoa > Arthropoda > Insecta > Hemiptera > Cicadellidae > Flexamia > Flexamia atlantica. The sequence continues at coordinate 74,767,852 of JAQJVK010000001.1, read as the reverse complement.
CCAGTATTTTTAATTATTTGTCTACATCACCTGGTTGCAGAAATAATTGATATTTTAGTTTGGTGCTAAACAGTACCGTTGTGTAGTGTTAATAATAATAATAATTCTTTATTTTCATTTATCACAAGGAAATAGACAACGTCATGCACATATAAATCATTAAACATGCAGAAATTTCTCAATCCTAATAAATAATCATGCCATTAGCAATTTAAAAAATACAATTTAACTACAAAGGCTTTACATGCTGGAAAATTTCAGAGAGACCAAAATAATTTAATTTGCAAAGTAAAGAAGCATGATTAACTTTTCGCAACACTACACTAGTAAGTAGCCGGTTTCCGCTTCCGTTTCAGTGTGGGAAGTCGCCGTTTACAAAAGAGTACGGCAAATATCAGCTGTAGTGAGGTAACAAATCAGCTGGAGTGCGGTAAAGAGTTTGAACTGAGCATTTACCGCACGAGTGCGGTAAATGCTCAATGTTGCCAACTCAAGAAAAAAAATATTACATCACACAATTTACATACATTATACATAAACACAACATACACATTTTAACTATGACGACCATATCTCAATTGTAACTAAACTGGTTTCCCAGGTTACGACTACTTGCAGTTAATAGCGATAAGTTAATAAAGAGCAGTGTTATTTAATCAATTGTTGCCGTCTGTGTGACGATAAGACGTATTCCTAGAAAGGCCTACTCGGTCGCTGAACAGCAGAGATAACGCTTTTTGTTATATCCCCCCCTTAGATAAATATAGTTTTGTTCGTATTTTCTTTCTACAATTTAATTAATATTTTTTTAAATCTTTTAACTTTTATAGATGTGTTGTTTTTTACTTACCCTGTATATTTGTTGCTGGTAGTGTTGCGAAAACTATCGTACGCAACTCATCCGGGAAGGTGTTTACGTTGCTCGCACGTAAACACCTACTTCCCGCACTAGTTGCGTAATATACTATTATCAAACGCTTTCTCGAAATCAGTATATACAACGTCAACTTGACCTCCAGTATCCAAAACTGGGATGCAATATTCAGGAAAGTTCAGTAAGTTGGAGTTAATTGATCTGTTAGTAAAGAAACCATGTTGATGAGGACTAATAAAAGAACTGACATGCCTAAATAAATACTTATAAAGAATCGACTCAAAAACTTTAACAGGAGCAGATAATATTGTCACGGGCCTGTAATTCCGAACGTTGGCTCGGTCCCCTTTTTTGAAGATAGGTACAACTTTACCGCACCGCCAAGCAGAGGGAAAATGATCTTGCTTTAACGAGAGATTGAATATAAATGACAAAGGACGTACAAATGATTCAGCACAAGCTTTGAAAATATAAGGAGGTATGCCATCAGGACCACATGAACGTTTGGGTTTGAGATCTTTAATTGCAGCAAGCACTTCAGTTTCAGTAAATAGTAAGCGACATACAAGGAACGTAGGGCATGGTCGGTGATTGAAGCGCGCGGTGTCAGAGTTCGCCGTTGTCCAGACCACATGGTTCGTACACACAGGGGTACCCATCCCCCCAAGCCTCATGGCACCCTCCCCCCCAAATTTAGCAAATAAGATACCTCCCCTCCCAAGTTTAGTTAACCCTCCTCCCCGAATTTGGCCAACCCCCCTCTTCTTCGTTACCAGATAAACTGAAACTGAGTATGTAGGTCTGCTACAACGGTAGTATTAATTTTTTATTATATAGTTTTTGCAGCTCTTACTTGAATGAATATAATTTTCAACGATAAAACAATAAATAGTTTCGTTTGCATAATATGAAATATGAGTAAATACCTCACGAAATACATTTTTCTGAACCTTAATGAGATACGAATTATATCTTTAAAATTTCAGTTTCCAGTTAGGAAATCACAAGAAATCCGTTTTATAACATTTGTTAACTGCGTGAAAAACAGTTATTTCTTCCGATATTACGTGTGATTGTCGCTCTTCAAAGCATTTGCAAAGTTATTTACGCTGTTTTTCACATTCAGTAAATATTCGAGTGGATAGAGTATAATACTGAGCGTGATATCAGTTAATGATTGTTAAATAACAATAAATTTGTCAATATTATTAGTAACGGTCGTCCTTCTGAACATAATTGAGTTTTCAATTACTATATTATTATGATCAAGAATTTCCATATTTTTAATGGTTCGAAAAACTTTATTTGAAGGCGCCCTGAGCGTCATATCCCCCCATTCTGGGCACCCCTGCATACACAGAACTGAAATACGAGGAAAATTTGTCCGCTATCGCCTAGCCCCCCTCCGCCTCCTCGCCATCAAGCATCATGACAGTCGGGGTATTGTTTACATTCCTAAGCTTTTTAATAATACCCCAAAATGATTGGGGATTATTACATATTTGATTTTCAACGACATTAACATAATTATTGTAAGCAGTTTTTATACTTAACTTAATTCTACTTCTTATTTTTTTATACTCAGGCAATAAACTTTGCATTTTAAATTTGTTATACTGTCTTCTTAGTTTTTCTTTTCTTTTTATCATTGAAATTATATTGTAATTAAACCATGGTGGGTACTAAGATTTGTTACTTCTCGATAAAGGCACAAATTGACTAACTGCATCGTACAAAACACTATAAAAATAATCTAAAGCACCATCTACACTTGTAAAATTCATAATCTTGTTCCAGTTTAAATCTCTAAAAAAGTTATATAATTCTAAAAATTTGCTCTTCGAAAATTATATGAACCACTATTAATATTGGACTTATTATGCAACCAGTAAGTTCAAAAGCAATTACTAGTGGTGGATGATATTTATCTACTTTCACAAGTGATACAGGCTATTTAAAAACATTCAAATCGTCAACATCAGATATAACCAGATCAAGTGTCTTGCCGAGCTCATTTTTAACATCATTTTTTTAAATATACAAATTGAATTGCCTGTGCTCAAATCAAAATTTTTCCCATTAATTTCTGGTAAGTTAAAATCACCAACAATTATAACTTTTTCATTTTAGCGAATTTCCCCTATAGGGAAGAAGCTGTTACCGTAATACTCATGGTAAGACCTAAGACCGAGACCATGATAACTTTTCGTTTTGGGGCCCCCAGAAGCAAAAAACACTATTCGTTCATTTTCATACATGTATATATATATATATATATATATATATATGTGTGTGTGTGTGTGTGTGTGTGTGTGTGTGTGTGTGTGTGTGTGTGTGTGTGTGTGTGTGTGTGTGTGTGTGTGTGTGTGTGTGTGTGTGTGTTTAAGCACGATAGCAGCCGTAAAAATGGTCCAATCTGAATGAAATTTGGCACAGCCATGTAATGAGAAATGTCCGTATTCTCGGCAGTTAAAAGGTCGGAAAAAATAGCATAAAGCGCGAGCCAGTTAGTAACCGACAGTGAGTCAGACGTCTGAAGTTTCTCTCAATCAATTTCAATAAATTTGCAACGTTGAATACTAAAGGACGGAGGGAATCAGCATGCGGACCATAGGTAAGGGTGATGTGTCTGGTGACCGTCTTTTTGCCGAGTATTTTTTTGTTGATGATGATGATGATGAACTAATTATTATTAGGCCTGTAATAATAAAAATATTCTTATTACTATTAAAAGATGATTTTGTTTTTTATAGGTGTGTAGTGTTTCTATTCAAAAATATATTAGGATTTAAGAAGGGTAATTTTGTGTTTGTATTTAAGTTATGTTTTTGTTAATAGATTATGTAAACCATATGTATATCTTCTGTACTAGAAAACCCTGATGTGTAATTGACGTACTTGAAATAATTATCAAATAAATTCTTTTGCACTGATTTTTCAATGTATGAGAGATTTAAGTATTTAACAGTAGAATGTTGTTACTATTGTGTGATTAAACATAGAATATTTTTATAATTTATAAAATTATTTAGATGTTTTAGGCTATATGTTGAAAGTGAAATAAGATTAAACTACAATGATTTGATGAGTTCATAATTAAATTACAAGTTAACAATACAAGTTTGTTGTTTTTTGTTGTGATTATGTTTTCAATAAAATTAGCTACTTATGTTTAGTGAACATTACTTTTTCATTATTTGAAGTTCCTTTTGCCAACTTTTACAAAATATGTTACGATAGCTGATGAAAATTTAACTGCTAAAATTGCCTAAAAACGAACCATTTTGCTTTAAAATTTCTAAATTTTCCGGGGGAGGGTCCCCGGACCCCCCGGTGTGCTCACCCTCATGTGTCCGTATTTTTGTTCTGAGAATTATGGCAACCCTATGTAAAGGGTGTTGTGACGCATCATTATGGACTAGAATTTTACCCTGAACACAATGCTGAAATCCGTTTTTTAAAATATACATTCGTTAAAAAGATATGCTCAAATAAAAATTCATCCCTATACATTTCTTATGGACGTTTAATTTTTTTAAGGTTTTTTTAGAATTATCTCTTATATCTCCAGTTCTAATTAAGATATGTAGTTCGTTTAGGTCTTAAAATACTCAGTCGTTTAAAGGCTTTTATATGAACTATTGATCATTAAAATCGGACGACCGCTGGACGAGCTATAAGGCTAAAATCGACACGAAAATCCATTTTTTAGAAATTTGTTTTTTGTCATATAAAAGCCGTTAAATGACTGAGTTAAGACCAAAACGAACTACATGCCTTAATTAGAACCGGAGATATAAGAGATAATTCTTAAAAAATCTTTTAAAAAATTAAACGTCCATAAGAAATGTATAGGGATGAATTTTTATTTGAGCATATCTTTTTAACGAATGCATATTTTCAAAAACGGATTCCAGCAGTGTGTTCAAGGTAAAATTCTAGTCCATAATGATGTGTCACAACACCATCTTTACATTTGAAAAAAAAATATTTATATCCAATATGGCGGATCCAAGATGGCGGCCGAAAATGTAAACTCTGTCAAAATTTAGAACCAATGACCCAACGATGATTGGCGGCAGTCCAAAGTCAATATCTCGAAAAACGTTGATACAAAATGCAGTTGAACGTCTTTTTTCAAAAATTTTTGTATGGTGGGAAAAGCCGCCATTTTGAAACGTGAACTAGCGAACCACCAAGTGTGAGCGTGACTTGATTATTTACCCGAAATATAAGCTACTTAGAAGAGTACATATTCTTCAATTTTGCCTCGACTCAATGGCTGACCTGTTGCTTTTTCCATATTTTCCATTGAAGGAAGTGCACACCGAACATCGCTTACAATGCTGCAAAACGCATCCTAATGAGTGGCTATTAGAGACACTTTCAGCATGCTACATCGTTCCGAAAACCTATTTTTGCAGAAGATTGACGACATATGTGCGCATAGAAGGCAGCCGATCATTTATAATTTAATTAAATCGTGCGAATTCGCACGGGTTCACCTAGTTTTTCTTATTTCCCTTAAGGTTAACATTGGGACAACGTACTGTGTTTACCACTTTCACTATCTCGGTAACCAATGGACATTAGAGCTATAATTCAAAATACGAAATTGTTTGTTTTTTCAAGCTGAATTCAATTGTGAAATCCAAAATTGGATCACTTTAATTTTTCCATGTGAAAAACTCAAAAACCCCATTCTTGGGGGGGTTTATCCCCCTTTACCCCCCCTGGTGGTCCGATCAGGCTGGTTTACGACTCATCCAATTGATTACCACTTTACACGTCCATGTCCAAATTTCATTACGATCGGGCCATTTTTACGTGAGTTATCGTGCTAACAGACACATATATAGGGCCATTTTTACGTGAGTTATCGTGCTAACAGACACATATATATATATATATATATATACTAGCAGAACCCGTGGCTTCGCTCACGATAAAAATTATAGTCTAACCTTGATATGAAGAATCTAAAGGATTGGATAAAAAATTTTTAAATCAATGAATATGTGATGTAGAGATATGTTTATATTTTATGGCGGAGTGTAGGTTAAAAAATATATACCACAGTAGATAGTCTAAATTTTCCTTTCACCGTTACAATTCGAAAACGGCCGGACAGGTTTTAAAATCAAATGTGTCGAATTTAAGGTACTTATTTTTATATTTACTATTACGTCTCTGAATTGTCTAGCAGGGCATCAATTAAGTACAGTAAAGGGCTGAATGTTCGGAGCAGTTATGGTGCTATCCGTCGGCAGTGTTTCATACTCGATTCACTTTGTTTTTAACTTAACATATGGGCGGTTAGTATTAGTTTTAAAGACAAACTACTGATCGAAGCATTTATTTTTTGTGAAAAACCAGATCACCGTCGAATTAGATGAAAAAGGAATTTGCCAAATTATTGTAACGGGCATGATTGCAATTAAAAACATAAGGGCCGCCCTAAGGAAATAACTATAGCTCCCGCTACTTAAATAAAGATGGTATCACATAATGAGCTTATGATTAAACAACATATAAGGTATGAAACAAAACCAAATGTAACTTTTATATAGTACGAATGACCTAACAAAATCATCAAAACAACCATAATACCCCGTTGCAGCAGACCTGCATACTCAGCGAATTTCAAATGTAAAACTACATATTTCAATCCAGCATAGCGAGATTTGACATGTTTTGGTAAGCTCCATAAGAATAACATGGGGAATGAGTATGCAGGTTGGATCCTTTGTTTTTTTAAGCTGAATTCAATGGTGTGAACCAAAATTAGATTATTTTAATTTTTCTATGTAAAACATCCAAAAAACCCATTTTTGGAGGTGTTTACCCCAGGCTGGTTTTCGAACTCGTCCTATATATTTATGAAAATGAACGAAAGGCGTTTTTGGCATCTGGGGACAAAAAAGTTATAATGGTCTCGGACATAAGTCTTACCATGAGACCTACGGTAACAGCTTCTTCCCTATAGCGGAAATTCGCTAAAAAGCAGGATATAGAATTTTAATTTCCTATAAGGGTTAACATTGCGGCAACTTACGGTATGTCCTGAGTGCATGCCGATTCCGATTCAGATTCAGTTTCAGATTCTTGGCCACTGTTTAATCTGAATCAGATTTTTTTTATACGGCCCATAGTGGGGGCATGAAATGCTTCACCGACTCGGCTAGCAGGCAGTAGTGTCGCTAATGTTGCCAATGTTGTGCATATTAATTTTACCATTAAGTATATAGCTATTATAATAATAATGTAAACAATTTAATTACCTTACATGGCATATTGGTAATTTAGTAGGCCTCTGAAGGTAGGATTGGGAGTGGTAAAAGCCACATGGTAAATAATAATTTTACAATAGGCCTAATGGAAAATGTAGCAAAGCAAGCTTAAAGATAAAAAAATTCTTAAATCTGTCAAATTCGATTAGTCTCACAAATTCAACACAGTCAGGATTATATTTGTAGTGTATTTGCCTGGAATCTCTACAATTCGTGGAAATCAACAAAAAATATATCGAGATAGTGTGATGAGCAGAAGGAAACAACAATGGACAATAAATCTGAGGCGCGTGAGGCACAGTCAACTGCCGACTTTCAACCAGAAACACACTGTACTATTACCGGTAAATAGTATTATCTACAAGGCAAACAAAAGCTGTAGATTTTGTATGACAATGTCTATGAACCCTAATGTTTATGGTGACATGTCCACTTTGAATTGAGTAACAAGTTAAATCTACTAGGATAGGGACTATATGTTTGAAAATTTGATGATGTGTTATGGTTGTTAAATTTATATCTACTTTTATATCAAGGTTATTTATTTGAATCCACAACTGGGAGCTCCCAGGGTGTTTAGTATCCGTAGGCCTAAGTAACGAAATTCATTCTCCTTTCATTTTAGCTCATTCTGATCATAACCTAAAGAAAATTTGAAATTTTACTTTTTGACACTGTAAACCTAACCCAGGCCACTATATTATATTTATTTAATTTCAGAATAAGTTTTTGTTTATATTTAAAATCAACTAGATTTGATGCACCAGTAAGTTAGATTAATTTTAGGCTACATTATTTTCAGCACCAAGCTCTTGTGTGATGGTTTTTGAACACTTGCTTCAATCTCTGTGTGACTAAGCTGTTTAATCTTTTATCCCAAACTGAAGGATTCCGTAGAACACTCTTATACTTGTGACTGTGTGTCCACGTTCACGAATTCACTTATAAAATAAGCATAAGGTATAAAAATGCACTCTGTTAGGAGAGAGACAAATATGCGAAAACGGAATCTGAATCTGAAACCAGAATGAATTAATGGTATCAGGATGAAACTGACACATACTTTCTCCCTTCAAGTCATTTAAAACCAGAAAATATATTAAGTGAAATAAAAAAATTAACAATTAATTATCGCACAAATATATACCAAATGTTATCAAAATCGGTTAGTAAATAACAGAGATATCGGTTTTTAAATATTTGCCATAAGAATAACATTGGACAAAGTACTGCATTTCCCGCTGAACTAGAATATCAATTATCTCCGCAACCAGTTGACGTAAACTAATGATTCAAAATATAGATTATATAGTTTTTCAAGTCAAATTTAATGGTTGCAAGTATATTTTCTTTAGAGGTCACAGATTTTGTGAAATTTGAAAAACATGAATTTTATAATACTTAAACCCCCATAACCTCTGAACCTGAATTTTTACTGACATGCGGGTGGTGTCATTTTGTTTGTCATCTTAAGCACTAAAAACCATGAAACTTTGGTAAATGTTCACTTTACGGTACTCCACCCAAAATTGAAATTTTTTTTCAAATTGTAGGAAATTTTGCGCTGATTCCGGAAATGATAGACGTTTTCCACGGAAAATGTCAGAAATGCCGGAAAATCGGAAAAACCCGAAAAAACTAATCAAAATCGCTAAGGCGTTTTTGAGAAATTTGGATTTTTGTCATTTTTTATGGGTTTGTAAAGGAAATAGGCCTACCCTTAAAAATCAAAAAAACAAAAAAATTAAAAATATGCCTGGAGATAACACGGCTTTATACTTACATGCCAAATGTCATGAAAATCGGACCACTGGTGTCGTCTTTAGCTTTGTTTACATCCACACACACACACGCACGCACGCTCGCTCGCTCGCTCGCACGCACGCACGCACGCACGCACGCACGCACGCACGCACGCACGCACGCACGCACGCACGCACGCACGCACGCACGCACGCACGCACGCACGCACGCACGCACGCACGCACGCACGCACGCACGCACGCACGCACGCACGCACGCACGCACGCACGCACGCACGCACGCACGCACGCACGCACGCACGCACGCACGCACGCACGCACGCACGCACGCACGCACGCACGCACGCACGCACGCACGCACGCACGCACGCACGCACGCACGCACGCACGCACGCACGCACGCACGCACGCACGCACGCACGCACGCACGCACGCACGCACGCACGCACGCACGCACGCACGCACGCACGCACGCACGCACGCACGCACGCACGCACGCACGCACGCACGCACGCACGCACGCACGCACGCACGCACGCACGCACGCACGCACGCACGCACGCACGCACGCACGCACGCACGCACGCACGCACGCACGCACGCACGCACGCACGCACGCACGCACGCACGCACGCACGCACGCACGCACGCACGCACGCACGCACGCACGCACGCACGCACGCACGCACGCACGCACGCACGCACGCACGCACGCACGCACACACACACACACACACACACACACACACACACACACACACACACACACACACACACACACACACACACACACACACACACACACACACACACACACACACACACACACACACACACACACACACACACACACACACACACACACACACACACACACACACTGACAGACAGACACCACGCCAAAAACCACTTTTTTGGATTTGGGGAGCACTAAAATGAATAAATCCACTAACAACTCAAATTTGAAAGTTTGAAAACAATACTTTCTCCATATATACTATGAATAGGGGGGAGAAAGTAAAAATTCCATTCCAGTTGGCAGGCCGGCAGGCGCCTGCGCGCAAGCTCAGATTCCGGCGGCCAGTATAGCCACTTCCATTAAGATACAAGTGTCATTCCTGCCTCCGAAAATCGGAATCGGAATTGGCGTGCACTCAGGACGTACCTCGGTTGTCAATGGACATAGAGATATTATTCACAATACTTAACCTCTTAAAGTCCGGGTATTTTTACTACCATATACATGCCCGGTCCAGGTTATTTTGGAGATTTTTTGAGATTGTCAATCGGTGAAAATAGCACTTCATATTCATGATCACTTTCACTACACTCAGATTCATCACTAAATCTATCATTAGTTATAAATTCCGCTATTTCACAATTGCGAACATAACGCCGGTTACGTGAAGCCATTTCGTTTTGTTTACGAACTGAGCAACAGCTGACGACGCAACTAAATGTGCAATTCATTTCGTTTCCCAGTGTTCCCACCCGGGAAAATAACAAAACCAAATATGCCATTAGAAAGCTTGTTTTCTGACGAAAAAAACATTAACTTGTGACCGAAAATTTGTTAGTCTGTGAAATCAAGGACTGCTGTAACCGAACTATGATCCCGCCTATAGGCGGGCATGGACCAGTGGCGGGCTGGGGGTCATCCCGCATATGTGCGGGCGTGGACTTCAAGAGGTTAATTGTTTATTTAACTTAAGCCTAGTTTACACTAGCATCTAAAAGTGTCGTCACTTGGTCACTCTAATTAACATTGTTGTTATGCCGAAACAGGTTTACCAAAAACAGCTGTGTTAACAATTCAATTGTTACAAAACCTTATTTATCATTGGAGGGATGCAGTCTTGAGTGACGACACAAATATTTGTGTCGCCACTCAGGATTACCAGTGTTATCAATGAAGCGATAATACTTGAATTGTTTACGCAGCTGTTTTTGGTAAACCTGTATCAGCATAACAACAATGTTAATTAGAGTGGCCAAGTGATGACACTTTTAGATGCTAGTGTAATCTTAGCTTTATTCAAGCTGAATTCAATAGTGCTGACCAACATTGGATTATTTTGATTTATCATTGAGAAAAAACTCAAAAACCCATTTTTGAGGTGGTTTATCCATTTTAACCCCCTTCAGATGGTCCGAACAGGATGGTTTATGAACTAGAATAGGGTAGTCTAAATGATTTCCACTTTGAAAGTCTGTACGGTACCAAATTCATTAAGACCATTTAAGGCTGCTGCTGCTATCATTTTAACGTGTGTGTGAGCTAACGGACTCACTGATTTAATGTGTGGGCCGATAAATAGAATTATATCATAAATTTGAGTTATATCACATTAAACCTACCTAAACTTTGTAAAACTCGCAATAAATCCCAAATAAATTAAACATAGTTCTTCAGTGAGATCTCAAATTTCAATGTTGGAGGTTGGTTAGGTGATAGAAGTTGACTGACTTGACAGGTCAACAAACAAAGTAAAGACAGCAGAGGACAGAGTGGCATGCATTGTTCCGAAAGTCATAACTCCGAAAGGTATATCTCCGAAATAAAATATGTAATTTTTACGGCATAGTTCCGAAGTACAAAACTCCGTAATTCTTAATTTCGAAAGGCACAGCTCCGAAAGCATATTTCCGACCGAGCAGATCTCCGAAAGTCTTTACTCCGAGTTGTTTCGGAACAGTGTCCTTCGGAGTTATGACTTTTGGAGTCGTGCTCTTTCGGAGATAGGCTTTCGGAGTAGTATTCTTCCGGAGATATGCTTTTTGACCATTTATTTAATTTGTAACTAACCTTTAGATATTTTTCTTATTTCTAACTCTATCATGTGTTTTCAAGAGCACAATTCCGACAGGCACAACTCCGAAAGTCATAACCCCGAAAGAGCAAAACTCCAAAAGCATATCATTCTCCGAAAGAACACTACTCTGAAAGCACATCTCCGAAAGAGCAAAACCAACAACGCCCTAACAAATTGGCCATAGAGTTTGCTCAGGCGTCGAGGTGTCACTCAGTACGTCGTATTTCCGAAAGGCACAACTCCGACAGTCATAACACCGAAAGAGCAAAACTCCGAAAGCATGTCTCCGAAAGAGACCACTCCGAAATTCATAATTCCGAAAGGCAGTGCTCCGAAAGCATGACTCCGAAAGGAACTGTTCCAAAAGAACTCGGTGTTAAGATTTTCGGAAATGTGCATTTTCGGAAATATGTTTTCGGAGTAGTGCCTTTCGGAGTTATGACTTTCGGACTAGTGTGTTTCGGAATTATGCCTCAAAAATTCGTTTGAAAGTTAGAAAAATGATATCAATGCCGAAGAATTATAAATACATTACAGTATTAGAAAAACATATCACCGAAAGGTCACTATTCCGAAAGCACAACTCCGAAATAGTACTACTCCGAAAGCATAACTCCGATAGAGCACTATTACGAAATTTTTTTGAGATATGCCTTATGGAGTTATGACTTTCGGAGCAATGAGGGCTTCCGTGCATAACAGTCAGCTGTTGGGTCGTAATTTTTCCAGTGCCAAAATTAATTAGTCGGCTTGGAATGTCCAGAAGCAAGGCTGTATGTTTCTCTAAGGCTGTACTGAAAAATTAGGCCATTCTGCAGCGGAGGCCCGCATTGTTCCGAAAGTCATAACTCCGAAAGAGCACTGTTCCGAAGTTTTTTCGGAACAGTGTTCTTTCGGAGATATGCTTTCGTAGCAGTGCTATTTCGGAGATACGCGATTTTAACCGTTCTCTTGGCGACTGACTTGAGTCAATCTCTTAGTCTGAAAGATTCTTTCGGTTTTGTATAGTTCTTCGTTCTTATTTGATGCAATTAATCGGATTTGAAGTTACATACTATTAGTTCTTTGACGTGATTTAGGTTATTTAACCTTCTGAACATTTTATACGTAATTTATTGAACATAAAGTGAAGATGTGAGTAAAAATGAACTAAGTTAAGGTTTTTAATACTAGTTATTTATGTCTAGGACAAGAAATAGGTTGAGCATCTATTTTAATTATCCCCTTAGTCCTATTTAACATTTATAAATTCATTTTCAACTAGGATTAATAGACTTATTACAAAACTAGTAGCTTGTAGGGGCATAAGCCCCTAATAAGGGAAAATTTAAATTAAAACAATTCTTATTTCATATAGTAAGATCTACCTTTATTAACTGGCTTTTAGATCTACCATATGATAATATCTAGAACATGGTTTAAAATAAAATAACAATATCACATGTTTTATGTAAACAAAGCAGCTCCCAATGCTTTTTAAATGGCACATATCTTTATATTAATAGGCAAGCATTTTTTCCATAAGGTTTTTGTACTCCTTTTTTCTCAGCCTGTGTGCATCGTAGCGAAAATCTAAGCACACCGATAGAATTGTATTTTCCTGTAGATGTGCAGAATCCCTTTGAAATTTATATTAGTCTTTTAGACAAGTAGAAAATTGAATTTAAAATTTCAAAAAATTAACATTGGTTTTATGAGTTGCTGTTTTGGTGATAGAAAAACAAAACAGAACTGTGCTTTTGTCATCATATGTAGCTGTTATCACATGCTATTTTTCGTAGAGTAAAGATTAGATGTAGAAATATTATGTGAGGGCGAAAAGTGGGCAAAAATTTACGCTGTTTTTTCTGTCATCTGATGAGGTATAAAACCCAAACAATAAGTTTTTATCAAGCAATAAACAAATGTAAGGAATTCATTAATGACACGAGTTAGTATTTGTCCAGTAAAAAATCCAAACAAATTATTATTTTAAAACAATTTCAAGCCTCATGTTTTAGTGGGGCATGAAGTAAAAATATAGTATTTGATTGAAATCCAGGGCTATTTAGAGAAGATTGAATTTGTTTCAAATAAAGTTGCTCACTTCAATAAGATTAAGAGATAAAAATTAGCTGATAACAAGGGAAGAAAAACGAACATGAAGTTGAGTCTCTAACATCCAATGTACTGTCGTGCAACTACAGTATAGATGGACATTACATTCAAATTGTGAGTTTTATTGGTAGAGAATGCGTAAAATATGTGTAATATTTTTGTGATAATGATAGGGAGAGAGGGAAGGAGGGGAAAATGTCCTAAGGGTATGGAAGGAGAGAAAAAGTTTTGAAGGGGAGTTTCAGGTCTCAAATAATAACTAGGCACATAAATGTTAGGTGTTATTATTTCAGACCTAAAAGGTAGGAAAGAAGGGACGAGAGATGGGAAGAAGAGGATGAAGGAGAAAAGGGCTGAAAAGTAGAAAGAAGGTCGAAAGGAAGGAAGTACATAGAGAGTAAGGGAAGGAATTAATGGAGGGAGTGGGGGAGAGAACTGTAGTAAGGGGTGTATGGGATAAACTGATTTGATGACTGAATTTTTACCGTCCTCTGAATCAATAACCAGCTCAGTGTTAAAGAAATAAACATGGAATCTTAATATTGTACAATACTAATTACTAAAAACCATGTCATAAATCCAGTGGTGAGGCAAAATAATTAGTCAAAGATTGAGTCTTTCTCTTTTGCTTTTGGTTCCCATTTGGTTCTATTATGTGTTTACGTGGAAAATGTGTACTATATGAAATGTATTGTGAAACGCATTGGTGTATGCAAAGATTAAAATTAGCCATCCCTATTTCTTGATTTAAAAAAAATTAAAAACAAAGTTCTTGATTTAAAAAAAAATTAAAATTGGTCGAATTTTCGACCACTGGCGATCTCTAGTTTTACTTATTTCTCATTTTCTAGTCAGCTTCAGGCAAATTCAGTATTTTTCCCGCCATCACGGAATAGAGACCTTTAATTTGAGCCCTCTCCCACCTTTCTAAACAGGTGGGAGAGGGATGCAAGGGCAATCCCTAAATAAAGTCGCCATTTACCTGCCAAGACCAGTGTTTACTCATGGACAACTTTACGTAGCCTTGAGCAGGTCAACATCTTTTGTAGGGATAAAAATTTATCTAAAAGAAAGCCCAAGCCAAGGAAAACTATCAAACGGAGATTTTTCCACTACAAACGTAGTTTTCCAAGAAATATTAAATATTGTTTCATTTGTTGATTTTTTTAGTAATAATTTTGTAAAATAACGTTTTTATTTATATTAACTATAAAAATAATTAAATAAGAAGTAGATAGTTGTTTAAGAAGTAAAATTACATGCTATGAAAAACATGCAGCGCATTGCGCTGCTCGGGTATTCCTAGTATTTCTTAACTACACGTGCTTTTTAAGAGTCCCTTATCAGGAATCGTGAATACAGATGTGATACATCGAACCTCATGTGCCCACAAGATGAAACGGTGGAAGTAGTGGTTGCTGCACTCAGAGTTTTGGACTCCATGTTGAAAAAGCAAAAAGACAGTCATATTAAAAACCAAAAGATGAATTTTTAAGATGCATCCCTATTGGCTAAAATGCAACACGGAATCACGGAATGCTTCAAGCATCTGGAATGCATCATAAACAAAATCCTAATTGCCAAATTAAAAAGAGGTTTGCAGGCCATGTCAAAGAATCTGCGGAAACCCGGTGGGAAGTATAATGGTTACTGGGAAAAAATGATGAAAATCAAAAAGAAATTAATTAACCTGAATCCCGTATGAAATATAAATAAATAAGTAAATTAGTAAATAATTCAAAATTAAAAATTGATTCTGTTGCCTTTAATGGCATTTTTTTTATTACCAAGTTTAACTGTGGCAACCAATCAAAAATTTTTGGGAGACGAAAACGGAGTTATCTATGTCCCCGCCATGTCTCCTGGGCGTCCAGTCGATATAATGAAAAAAGTGAGGGTAACTGGAAAGTATTCCGAAGTTTATGGAATTTTTACATGTAGTCTGGGGTACTCTGGGATGTATATCCTGAGTTGTCAACATTTAGTACCCTGTGCTAACTTTGGGAGGGGCCAAAAACGTCAACATTTTCGGTTTTTTTTATGTTTTAGCGAATTTCCCCTATAGGGAAGTAGCTATTACCGTAGGCGGCACGGTGAGACTTAAGCCCGGGACCATGTTATTTTTTCATTTTGAGGTCCCTAGACCCCAAAAACACCGTTCGTTCATTTTCATATATATATATATATATATATATATATACCTGTCCGTAGGCGCGATAACTTTTGTAAAAAAGGTCCGATCTTGATAAAATTTGGAACAAACGTGTAAAGCGTGATTCATGACTTTGAGTTCGAAACCAGCCAGATTGGTTTACTCCGAGAAGGTTTTTTTGACAAAATAAAATTTATTTTCAAAATTTAACACCTTTTTACTAATAATTTTTAAATTTAATTGTCAGAATTTTATTCAGCTTAAAAAACAAACAATTTAGCATTTTGAATTATTGTTCTATGTCAATCCTTTGCTTAGATATTGGATGATATTGGATGTGCTATACTTCTAGTCTAAGAGCCAGTGGCCGGCTGACGACACATATTTTAAGAAAGCCTATAATTTTCTCATTTACTCTATTCCACCTACCATTCATGAAAATGGGGCCCTTTAAGCCCACTTGCGGTAGGTTCGGGCTCACCCATGAGTGAAAGGGGTGACAATTTGACATGAAACGAACATATTTTAAGAAGGCTGCCGTTTTGATATGTCACAGTATACACTTAAAGTAACTCGAAAACGGAAATGGCAGACGTCTACCGCGGTTGTGTCGTCACGGCAGACGCTTTGAAAATGGCCAAAAAAATTAATTTTTTTCTGACATAGTGCAAGAAAGCTGTCATTTTGATATATCAAAATATACCACTATTGTAATATGAAAACGGACATGGCAGACGTTTACCATGGTTGTGACGTCACGGCAGATGTTTAAAAATTTAACATATTCAACATAGTACAATGTAAAAGTATATGGCTACAATCTTGAAATTATGCTAGATAATAACACGTTACTACCGTTGGTCATTGTTGAGCCATCTCCACCTGGTTTTGACCAAAATAAAACTTTCATCCGCCATCTTGGATCCGCCATATTGAAATAAGAGAAGTTATTTTAGATGTAAAGATAGTGTTGTGACCAGGGTTTAAGCTGGGAAAAAATTTCTTTGAGCAAAAATGCTACAAGCTCTTGGAGCCTTGTAGCAAAATTATTTTCCTTTTAGCATTTTTATCGCATGCCATTAAGTTATGGCACATGTCATCAAACAAAAACAACTTAATCGAACAACATAACATCAAACTATATTTCGCAATACCGTTTTCGAGACGTCTGTTTTCGCCAGTGTTGCCAGACTGGCCATGAGATTTTACCCACCGTGAGTTTCGAAAATCCCCGCTTTTACACGGTAGTTTCTTTAAAAATTCCCGCATACTCCACGGCACCGTTTCTTGCCCCTTAAATACGGTATTCATGACTTGAAACTAAAATTATCGAATGAATATATTGATTATTCGACTCCATATCATTCCAAGCGGCGGCGAACTAGCCCCGCACATTCTCACATTCGCCATCGCTCGGCTAGACTCGGCGACTCGCCCACTACAGAGTGCGCCCCACCTGCTCTTTAGCACAGAGAACGTGTAGAACGTCTACACGTTCTCTGTGTCTATCTATAGTCTTCTTTTTGACTGTGGGTCTTAATGACGCCGCACCTGATCGAGGGTTACGTTGACGACTACATTCTATAATTAACTCTTAATTTATTTTATCTACGACCATTGCAATAAGCACCAATTATGGTATTACAATAAACATTATAATGATATACATTAAAACACCAAAAACCAAGCAGTACTCTAATGACGACTTTAGAGTACTAGAGTCACTTTAGAGTACTGGTTCTAGACCAATGAGAGCTCGGCATTTGACGGAAGTAGTGTCAAAATAACAATTACGCAATTCGCACATCAGCTGATTGTTGCATTACGATTCATGTTTGAGTTTACTTATCCCATCAGCTGATTGTTCCACAACGATTCATAGTTCAGTCTGCTTATTTGCCTAACCTCAAATTTTAGTTGACCTATTCCATCATCAGTAAAAGTCATGAGTTTTGTTTAACTCCGGGGGAAATTTTGTCGTATATTGTTGGTCGTAGATAAAATAGTGTATGCAACGATTGTATTATGCCTTTAAGCCACTCGTGAGATATTTAGAACACGAGCGAAGCGAGTGTTCTAACTTACATCTCACTCGTGGCTTAAAGGCATTCATTATACAATCGTTGCATAAACTACTATTAAAGTCATACAAAGTAATTTGTGGAAGTAAATGTACTTTTACTGAGATTTGTATTGGTTAACTTTGTTATTGGTTAACTTTATTTTCTGCAATAAAGTTAAATAATTTACACTCTTTACTTTGTAGCAAAAAGGCGACAGACTGTCCGAAAATTGTCGCATTTTCGTGGAGCATGTCGCATTTTGCGACAAATGCGACCACAGCTTAAACCCTGGTTGTGACCCATCATTTAGAATTAGTTTTTTACGCTGAATTTAATGCTGCTACCCAATTTCAATTATGACCTTTTACTTCTGAGATATGTAATTTTTCTTTATATAACCTCAAAAAATGGCATTATATAAGAAAATGAATGGTTTTATTGAAAACGAGTTGTAGCATTGAATTCAGCGTAAAAAACTAGTTCTAAATGATGGTTCACAACACTATCTTTACATCTAAAATAACTTCTCTTATTTCAATATGGCGGATCCAAGATGGCGGCCGTAAGTTTTGTTTTGGTCAAAACCAGGTGGAGATGGCTCAAAAATGACCAACGACAGTAACGTGTTATTATCTAGCATAATTTCAAGATTATAGCCATATACTTTTACATTGTACTATGTTAAATATGTTAAATTTTTAAACATCTGCCTTGACGTCACAACCATGGTAAACGTCTGCCATGTCCGTTTTCATATTACAATAGTGGTATATTTTGATATATCAAAATGATAACTTTCTTACACTATGTCAGAAAAAAATTAATTTTTTTGGCCATTTTCAAAGCGTCTGCCACGACGTCACAACCGCGGTAGACGTCTGCCATTTCCGTTTTCGAGTTACTTTAAGTGTATACTGTGACATAACAAAACGGCAGCCTTCTTAAAATATGTTCGTTTCATGTCAAATTGTCACCCCTTTCACCCATGGGTGAGCCCGAACCTACCGCAAGTGGGCTTTAAGGGCCCCATTTTCATGAATGGTGGGTAGAATAGAGTAAATGAGAAAATTGTAGGCTTTCTTAAAATATGTGTCGTCAGCCGGCCACTGGCTCTTGGACTATTCATTCTGTGAGTGTGTAAAGTAAAGCCCCTCCCCTTAAATAACATTTGTATAGAAAAGAACCAATCAGAGAAGAGGCAGTCCATATGTTCCAAGGGATGGTTCACAGCCATTCCCCTTAGTGATTTCAATTGAATGAATACTATATGATATGAATAATAATTAAAGCATTGTGTGTGGATGCATTAATTTATCTTATGAACAATTTATTTACTTATTGTAAAGCTCACGTGCATTTTACGTTCACTGCAAACAAACATAACCATAATTGGCTTTGTCAACAGACATCCAGTTCCAGCTCCAGGTTTAACTAAAGCTCTTTGGAGATTTGTAGCTATAACATCAGGTACTCATGTGACACAGCCTGCCAACATTACAGCTGATGAAGGAGGTGTGGCTTTACTTTACACTCTCACTGAATGAATTATAAACACAGTACGTTGTCCAATATTATTTTTAATTTTTCCCTCCAAAAAGTATAGTTACCCTCATTTAAGATATTTAAAAGAATACAATTTTGAACATATGATTAAATTTTCAGGTGATGAATATTTTATTTGTGTTTATTTTCAATAGTTAAAGTTCATTGATCAAGATTTTGCAGAAAATATACAGGGTGTCCCATAAGTAAAGTGCCAAACTTCGGGAATAGGTTATATGGGTCAAAATAAAGATAAAATGAAGAATAAATTTTTTTCCAAAAACGCTTTGTTTACCGGATATCCGCCATTTTGTATTTTTAACCAAATATTTTTATCTCCCAAGCTTTTGAATAGATTTTTTTGAAACTCGGTATGCACCTTTATCTAGTCAAGCTTAGTTTATGAAAAAATAATGAGCATGATTAAATAATAAATTTCAAAATGGCTGCCGTTTAAAATTTTTAAGTTGAAATAACGAAAACATTGTACGTTAAAAAAATAAATAAAGGATAACAATTTTTAGAAAATTTTATCTCCCATCTAATGACACCAAATTTATGAAAATCGGTTAGTAAACAACTGAGTTATGATTGTATTTAGCTAGTGAGGCAGCATTTTTTGAAGCAAAATAGTCCATTGTTGCAATGAGCCATGCGCTAATTCGACCATAACTCAGTTGTTTGTGAATCGATTTTCATAATTTTGGTATCGTTGGAAGGGAAATAAAATTTTCTAAATATTATAGTTCTTTATATTTTTTTGTAAAATGTACCATTTTTTCGGTATTTCAATTTAAAGGTTTTAAACGGCCGCCATTTTGAAATTTACAATTCAATCATGCTAATTATGTTTTCATAAGCTAACCTTGACTAGATACAGGTGCATACCGAGTTTCAAAAAAATCGATTCAAAAACTTGGGAGATAAAAAATATTTGGTTAAAAATACAAAATGGCGGATATCTGGTAAACAAAGCGTTTTTGGAAAAAATTTTATTCTTCATTTTATCTTTATTTTGACCCATATAACCTATTCCCGAAGTTTGGCACTTTACTTATGAGACACCCTGTATATACTATATAAAAAATACAAATTATTTTTAAATTTAATAAAGAAAGTATGAGCATTTGGAGGGGGATGTCTTGTTCTAAACTGCCTGAAAGTGTAGCATAATATATGGTATGTTTACAATGATGAGGATTGATAATATTATGTTTGATTGAAATTGGCTGGAGATGTAGGTCTGCTGCATCAGGGATATTTTAATTATAAAACTGACCATATGATTGAATTTAATTTTTTCATGAGATTGTGTTATTTGTTTGTTTTGAGTGTTTTCAATTAATTGATTATATGATTTTTGACATTTTTGTACTATAACAAGATTACAATTATTATATATTTAATTTCGTAAGGCGATTCTTTGCGTCAAAATTGTGGGCGTCAGACAAGTCGTAGAAAGATGGGAGAGGGCTCAAATTAAAGGTCTCTATTCCGTGATGGCGGGAAAAATAATGAAATTGCTCGAAATTCACCAGAAAACGAGAAATAACGTGAAATATTTGCCGTTTAAAAAGCATTGGGATCCAAACACGTATGTTTTGTTTACATTAAACATGTGATGCTGATTCTTGATTGAAAACCATGTGGTAGGCTAGATGTCAATATAAAGTAGATTCAGTTTGTTATGAAGGTATTTTGTACTATAATAAATAAGGATTGTTTGAATTTTCCTTCATTAGGGGCTTGTAGCCCCTTCAAGCCACTAGTTAAAAATTAAAAGACTAGGAATGATATAAAATACAAAAGTGTATGTATTACTAATGAAAACAGGTCTCCTTGTTAATTTTCCTAATGTTTAAAGCTCATGAATGATTAAATATGTATACGTTTTTAGTATATTATTTACTTAACGTATTCCTACAGTACTTTCCTTTAAATAAGTTGAATGCTCACATATACAAAATAAATCCTATGGAAATTCGTTGAGTACGCAGGTCTGCTGCGACGGGGGTATTTTGTGTATATGTTGTAAATTAAGCACATTTTGTGTACCCTGAAGGTCGGCGATGCCTTTCAAGCCTCCACTATGGCCACCTTCAAAAAATCTGATTCAGCCTAAACAGGCACCGATAATCTGAAACAGAATCGGAATCGGAACCGGCGTGCACTCAGGACGTACCGTAAGTGTCATTCCTGTCGCCAAAAATCTGAATCTGAGTCGGAATTGGAACCAGCGAGCACTCAGGTCGTACCGTTACTTGTATTTTAACGGAAGTGGCCATTGTGGCAGCCGGAAGCAGAGCTTGCGCGCAGGTGCCTGGTCACAGGAATGTATGAGGGCCTGTTTGCACGACGCCCAGTACAGTGGACAGTAACACCTTTGAACAAAAGAGAACAAAAGAATTTTTTTCTACTGTCCTACTGTCTGGTCGTCGTGCAAACAAGGCCTTATTCATTCCGGTTGCGGATTCCAGTTTCCGATTGCTCCAGCCGCCATTTTAAATGAATAGCAACATTTAATTTTGAAACCTAATTTCAGCAGTTTAATGGATTTACCAGCTTTAATCTCTCATATTGTAAGAAACACACCAATCTGGGATTAAATACTCATATAGCATACTCAAACAGAGATATAGTAGATAAATGTTGGAAAGAAATTTCGTTGGAACTCGGCGTTGAAGTTTAGTGAAACATCCTATTTGTGCAAGATCACTACTTCTAAATTTATGTTCAATGACTGTAGACCTAGTGGATAAGACAAAATAAGGATTTTTTACAAATAAAGCAGCTTATTCAAACTTTAAAGAATAATGGTCTGATTCAAGTCACAGGAACTAAATGTAAAATTTGAAATGATAGGTTATTATATCAGTCAGCTAAAATGGTTTGTAGCGTTAAAATATTCCTTATGCGCCTCCAATTTTTTGTAAGTCCATTGTTGTTTCCTTATCTGCTCGTCGCACTATCTCAATATATTTTTTGTTGATTTCCACGAACTATAAGGACTTGAGATAAGGTCCACAAATTAAATCCTGACTATGTCAAAGTTGTGAGCATACAATATCTTTGTTGTTAAGCTTGCTTTGCTGCCGTTTAGGCTACAATTATAAAATAATTAATTGCTTCGTGGTTTTTCTTACCACTCCCCGACATCTTTTCCGCAGAGGCCTCCTAAATTACCAATTTGCCGTGTAAATTAATTAATAACACTTATTAAATTAGGCATTTATTGCATTAGCTGTACTGTTGAAATAATGTATACAACATTGGCAACTCTATAGCCTGCTCGCCGAGTCGGCGAAGCCTTTCATGCCTCCACTATGGCCACCAACAAAAAATCTGAATCAGACTAAACAGGCGCCGATAATCTGAAACTGAATCGGAATCGGAACCGGCGTGCACTCAGGACGTAGCCTACCGTAGGTGCTGACAAGACGAAACGGCAACGTCACACCCACACGTCATCAATGTTTTTTAAAGTTTCGCAGGGAAAGTATCCTGACTTAAGTAAGGTTTTATACATTGGAAAGAAAGCAAGGAATTTGAAATTTTCAATGATTTAGTTAAACTCAATTTTGAAAATGTTTCCTGTCAATTTGTTATGTCGGAAACCTTTGAAATAGGCGTTCGCCAGGCGTCTACATAAATTAATCTTAAAAACCAGTGCCGGAACGGCGTTCCGGCGCGTTCCGGCACCATAACACTACTGGGAAAAATGGGAAAAAGGAGGGAATAAAGTGTCTCGAAAGTGAGGCTATTTTTACACTTCAGCAGTCAGATGTTTGCCGCAAATGTTTTGTGACTATTCACCGTCACCTCTATTTTAAAGGTGTGGAAGGAGTTAATATATTTAATTCTTAATATTTATCTATACCTATAAAAGGGAAAGCCCTCACTGACTCACTCATCACTAATTCTCCAACTTCCCAATAACCCAGAAGGCTGAAATTTGGTACACTGTTTCTTTAGGCATTAAATAGGAAAACTAAGTAGTTTTCATCCTGATCTGACTCCGCCACAGACCCTCTCAAAGATCCCATATTATCCTTATGGCAGATATAGATTGATGAAATGTTTATATTTAAACACATGTGAAAAAGCAAGAAATTTAGTAGAATGTCAAACCAGCTAATAGGAACAGAAGATAAAATAAATCATTGACTAGAGATACTTATAAGACCTTTCTTCCCTATAACAGCTGTTATTGAAAGAGGTCATTTAAACCATTTATTTTTTTTCTACACCATTAGAAAAAAATACTTTGCCTTTGTCTTTTGGCGAATTTCATTGATGGAATTATTACCTTATCACGGCAAGACCTACGCCCGACACCATGATAACTTTTCATTTTGGAGCTCCCAGAAGCAAAAAACACTATTCCAACTATATTTAAAGCTGAAAACACAGTACATTGTCCCTATAGAAAAATTCTATATCTCGGTTATTACTCAACATATCTTGATAAAACTTGGCATGTGGCTTTTTTGGTTCAGATTCACCTGGTATTGTTTTAAAACCACCAACTCGTTGCATGACTGTTGCAGTAGACCTGCATACTCATTCCCCATGTTATTCTTATGGAAGAGATAAAATAAGGTCATGCACATAGTCTGGAGGTCTGCAGCAATGGGGGTATTTTTATGTTAAAGATAGACCCTAAAAACCTAAGAATTTTTTTGACATTAAATCAAGGCAATTTCTACGTTTTATGTACATATACTTTCATGAAACAGAAAACTGCTTTAGGATTCTCTAAGTACGCAAGGTCTGCTGAGACGAGATATTTATATTCTTGCTTAAGGGCCACTATATACCATGTTTGC
Source organism: Flexamia atlantica (assembly GCA_035578135.1). Classification (NCBI taxonomy): domain Eukaryota; kingdom Metazoa; phylum Arthropoda; class Insecta; order Hemiptera; family Cicadellidae; genus Flexamia; species Flexamia atlantica. The sequence goes on along the minus strand of JAQJVK010000001.1, from coordinate 74,743,432 downwards.
GAAGAGATTCAATGATATTGGGCATAAGCCTTCCCAGGGCAGTGGCACCCTTGATGCCTTTATCGGCGGGGCGCTGAATCTGCTCACATGTATAGTGCAGGGAGGCCAAATAGAAATACCTCCTGCGGGGGCAGCAATAGAATAACTCCAGTCGCTGCAGACCTGCGGACTTTGAGGACTCCTGAGAACATCTTTCTGGTTAATGAAAGTCCATTTTCTTTATATTTGTCCAATACCACTAGCCTATCACTGCACAGCCCAAACTACTTGACTTAGAACCTTGGACCTAAGAAAGGGCGACCATGGACCATGGACGATCTTAAGGGCATAAGCATCCGCTAAGAACAGTTTTTTTAATTCGAAGTTTTAAGGGGTTTTGGCGGGGTCAAAGTTTATAAATTTTCCTACGCAAATGGAATGGATGATCTTTTGTTTGATTTTCAATGTTGAATAACTCTAAACTTTAGTTACGGGGTGTCTCCGAGTGGGGCGAGCCCAATAATGTTCTCAGTTGTTATGTTAGATGTTATAACTTCTGTGTATAATACTTAGTGTATTGAACCGAAGTAAATAAATTAATTAAAAAAAATGTTCATTCAACAAGCAGGTGGTTCAGCTTCACATATGGATACGATTTTACAGCTGATTTATAATTTGGTTACTTTCGTAATGGTTTTATGGTTGTTTTGTTGATTTTTTAAGGTGATATGTACTATATAAAAGTTAAATTTAGTTTAGTTAGTTAGTCGTCATTCGTTTTTGTACCTTATCTGCTTAATCAATCATAAACTCAGTATGTGGCCCTATCTTCATTTAGGCAGCGGGAGTTAGTTTTTATCGCGAGCAAAGCCACGGGCAGTTTATAAATAAACTGCTAGTTTATTTATAAACTGAGCATTTATTGTATTAAAAAATTTGACAATTGCGTCAATTACCAGCACGGGTAGGGCGAGTGCGCAAACGTCTAAACCGCGCTCTCAGCGGTGCCGGTGTCTTCCGCACGCGCGGAGCCGAGGCCAGGGCAGGCCATGTGTGGTAGGAAACGGGTGCAACGATGAGATAGATGAGAGCGAAGAGAGCGGGGTAGCGGGGTGTGTGGATGGGGGGGAGTTTGGGGGAGGGAGCGCAGCCGGGGCCTGGCCCCGGAGCGCGGCAGCGCAGTCTAGTGCGCCCGAACAGAACTACGTCGGACCGCCATTGCCCGAACAGTCTGCGTTGCCGGTAAGAATGAACTATCTACTGCTGGGTATTTTTTTATCTATGCTTGAATCTTATAACCTAACCAATCATTACCCAACTCATTTCAAACCCGAAATGTAAACCGCCAAGAGACAGTAACTTCCATTTTTCAAAATTGAGTTACCGTACGGTACCTAAGTTAATAATTTATTAGTATTGAAAATTAATTCTAACTTCTATTTTACGTAAACTGCTTGTGTTAAGTTATTGGCTATGTTTTTCTCATAATTTTGCTGGAAACTTAAAGGTAAATATCAACCTACCATTGAATTTGTGACAGTTTCTTATTGCATTTTTTGTCGAACCTTGGTAGATGGGGTGCCGTGGGTAGGGTTTAACGGGACAGGTGATAAATTTCCTACATTTCAGAAAAATTCAAGAGGAGTGCTGGAAAGTGAATAGTTACCTTAAGAAATTTTAATAAAAACCTAATCAAAGAAGTTATTCAAGTAGGCCTGTTTAATCATTCAACCATTCTATTATGTATATGTGTGTGAATGAGCAACAAATGTTGGTGTGTTCAAATGTGAGAGTGATTGCCAAAATATTTCTTGTAACTTTTTGTTATTTAGGCTACAAATTTGACGGATTGTATGCAATATGAAAATTTTGTTAAAACAATAATGATAATATTAGGCTTACCGGATGGTAGAACTATAACTTATATGTTTTTTCAATGCTCATCATCACTATTGTTCAGTTCTTCCTACATCAATGATTAAAAGGGGTTGTTAAATAGTTAAGCTTAATTTAGGGACTGGTATATAGTGTACTGTATTTCTTTCAAGATTTTTAATAGACCTAACGGTACTTTGTTATTATACAGAGGCCACTATTTTCTGAGAGATTTTGTTTACTGGATACCAAAAACAACCATATAATTTGAAAGAACATAGCCTACATACTTTGATTGACTTAATGTCCAATTTTGACATAATCATGATGAGCGGTCTTTATGTCCTGCCTCTCAGAAGACAGCGATGTCGGGGAGGATTGAGCGATTGAGCTGAATGCGTCGCCTTCGCTAGTGGCTAAAACCCGTCGCCACATATACGGCAAGCCTATACAGTGTGCTACAGCGGTTATGTTAGGCTGGGTTATCATAAATATGTTATGAGGACTTTCCTCGTTTCGTTACGAATCAGATGAGTCATACCTTTGGCGGTGACAGGGGATGCGCGCGCTCCGGTCAACAACCTGACCTTGGCCTACTTGGAAGGTATTTGGCGGGCAAAAGAATGACTCATCTGGTATTGTTAGATTCGTGACGAAACGAGAAAATTTCTATATACTAACATATTTATGATAACCCAATCTAACATAACCGCCGCAGCGCGCTGTATAAGGGTGGCCTCCGTATAAAGTACCGACCTAAAGATTACAATTGCTACACTAACTAAAATAAACAGAGACAATCAGGAGACTGACACATTCTTTCACCCATAAAGCCAGGTAAAACAAGGAAATCTACAATTAAATAAAATGCCACGTTTTATTAAAATTGGTTAGTAAATGAGAGAGGTGTCAGTTTTTAAATATATTCAACTAGCAGTTGCCCGTGGCTTCGCTCACGATAGGCCTACATAGCGTGAAACAGCTGATCTTGCCACTGCTCTTAGAACTGTGAAATTAGTACCCACAGCTGTTTACATTTCTGTGTTTAAATGTTTACATCCTGATAAAATGAAACTTGAGACGATCATGGGGCGTAGCCCGAGGGGATTTTAAGGAAGTGAATAGGCCTATGTGTTTACCAGGTTCAAGATCTACTTCTGTGTGAAATTTCAACCCAGTCGGTTCAGTATTTTTTGCGTTCACTTGTTGCCACATCCAAATATACATACAGAAACCACCTCTTCTTTATAATAGTATAGATAAGAATAACGTTTGGCAATGTATGGCACTATGTTTACCACAAAACCCAAGTATCAATTTTCTCCGCAACCAGTTAACGTAAACTAATAATTACAGGAACATTTACTTTTTCAAGCCAAATTGAATGGTTCAATATATTTTCTTAAAAAGTTATTTTTTTTATAAAATTCGCCAAAAATTAATTTTTTAACCCATTGACTCCCAAGTTTTTTTATTTCTGAATAAAAAAACTTCGGAGCGCCCTTTGTTTCGGGGCCCAAAGATACTAAAAATTTGTTCAATTTTGTTCAAATTTCTAAATATATAGGCCTATATCTACATGTGTCTGTTAGTACAAAAGAACTCGTAAAAATGGTCCGATCGGAATGAAATTTGAGAAAGACATGTAAAGTAGCAATGATGCAGAAAAAACCTGCCAAAATGGGTTTTTTGCTTCTTACAGAGAAAAATTATAGCAATCTAATTTTGGTTTTAACCATTACATTCAGTTTGAAAAAAACAAATAGTTTGTTATGTTTAGGTCGGCGGGGATCAGGACAGCTGCAGAAAGACACAAGTAACTTAAGATACTATCACGGGCTGCAGCAGTGCCGGGGGGCAGGTCTTATTTTACCAGGCTTAAGGCGGAAGACAAGATGCAGCATGCTCAAACACCTGGTAAGTTGTGCACCTATTACTTGAGGAATTTATTTGGCGTATCAACTTAGTGTAATAAAACTCGGACCATTGGCGGCTCATGAATTTATGTACTGAGTGTTCACAGTTAAAAAATATTTATAGGCCTTATATATAAATGTTTTACATTATTCAGGGTGTCCACAGAGCGGGAATTTTAGGAAAACTGGGAATTCTCCGGGAATGATTTCTCACCGGGAAATATGCGTGAAATATACATGAGTTTTGTCTAGAATACGGGAACTCTAGTTTTGACGCAAATATGTAAATCAATCGAGGGACGATTTTTATGTTAGAGATTTTTGTGTCTCTGAAAGGAAAAACAGCGAAATTATTTGCTTATAAAATAAAAAACTATTTTTTCAATTTCTATTAATTCTACCACAACCTATTCTACGAAATCATTTTTGCGCCAGACAACTTGGGACGGAAGATAAGAAAGCAACAAAAAGTGGTTACGTGTGCATGCATATTTGGCCAAGCACAATAAAACCGGAAACGATGAGACCGTCGCGTAGTTGCCTTAAGACTTCCCTGTTCCTTAAGACGAATATTAATAAAAGCGTGGGACTGAGCTAAACCAAAGAACGTAATTGTGAAATGATTTATTTTATTGATAACACAGAAAGATTATTATTGTATAACTTATAACAATAATATTCTACTTTGTACAGACGATTGTGTTTTAAATTAATTGGAGTAATCATATACCGTACCTTAAAATCCTTACTGTTTGTTTTTCTGTAATAAATGGGTGAGAATTATATTTTCCTATTAACCCTCTTTTTGTAGAGATAAAAACTTTTGTACAAGTTAACAATTTGTAAAAGAATGTAATTTGTTAGAACAATATTTTCTTTATCTTTGATAAACAATAAATTATAGACTTGAGTAAACTGAAATTGTGCTGATGATTCAAAAGATAAAGCAATTAAGTTTTTTAAGCGAATAATCAAAGGTAGATCACAGTATTCACAATCGTTTGAAATAGCAGATAAGGAAAAATAATATATAGTGAAGGGCGTGTATTCGACTTTCTAGTAATTACTCGACTTTTTACGATCACAAGACGAGTAGTTAAACTATTTGGAAAAATAAGTTGAATAGTTAGCGAGTATTTTCATGAAATTTCGTCAGTAAGATAGATTGCGATCTATTTTTTTAACTCGTAGGCCTAATACGCGATAAACAACAGGAAGAGTTCTGCGTGACCAAAATATTCCGTAAACTGATAAGAGAAAGGACGTTGACAAGTTTCAGCAAACTTGATCCCTTAGATGGAATTTGGAAAATGGAAATTAAACTATGTTAGCTTGGACCATGAAGAACCCTGCACACATACGAGTTATCAAATTTAATTCATAATTTAGCTCTTGAATTGATTTTCGCACTGCTTTCTCTTTGTCTTTTTTTATTATAAAAATCAGAGGAAAATATGAAACATCATTAATGACAACTAGTTATAAGGTGTTTCCATATTTGTAATACATCTTATCTGATCACGATGGCGACCTCTGCCAAACGGCTGTGGCACTACTGCTACTAATTTTTAGCCTCTCTGGCCATGGCACGACTGCTACTATCATTAGAGGGGATTAACGAGGGTCAACTTGCTTGGTTCGAAATGGCACTACTGCTCCTAGCGCCCGGGCAGGTAGTCGACGCCAGGTAGCCAGACAACGGGAAAACGGGAATTATATTGTCCCCGCGGACCCTATGCTATGCTGCTTATTGAACTTGATCTTAGGAGATCTAACAAAATTAGGAAAGTTATTATACCTCTTGAGGAGCATGTTGGCGCTTGGCTGTTTACAATAAAAAGGTGTTTAAACTGGACGTTTTTGTTTTGAAGGACAGCAAATAGAATAATTAAATGAATTTGCATTTTTTTTCGAAATAATGTATTTTTCCGATCCCAAAACCTAAAATTTCGGATTGAATATCCTTTTGTTTGTATTAGGGGTGTGCGAGTAGTGAAGTCGTCAAGGGGTTTTTGAAAATACTCATGGGTTCCCGAGTTTTTTTCGAAGTGAGTATTTTGAAGAGTATAAGTTAATAGTTATACTTTTGCATAATCATGATGATATATAAAAAATGATAATTATTAAAAAATAAGACAATTATATTTGAAAGACATTCGATACTATAAAAGTGTTCCTGAGTTCATTATTAATAAAATGTTCCTGAGTTAAAAGCAAGCCTATTTTCAAATTAAGTGACGATAATTAAAACCTAGTTAAGTGGATATAAGCCGTTAAAGTTTGATTTTTAACACCCCGTGTTTTAACATTGTTTATATGGGGAAAAGTGGTCATCCATTACGAAAAAACTAATTTCTCAGTGATTCTTCATCCAATCTCAACAAACAAGGTATCATGGAAAACTAGATAAAATGGGTTTATAACTTTTATGTATCTTGCAATTATCTGTTTAAATTATAATTTTTCGTGAAATTTGGCATCAAAAAATTTAAATGATCGCCATTTTGAAACAGTTCATGATATTTTGGTATACTTTTAAACGTAGATAGGGCCTAATAACATAAACATTTGTGCAAAATCTCAACGCTGTAGCTCAAACAGTTTGGTAGTTATGAATTTGTTTGTAAAAAACACATACAGACAGACACACGGAAAACTAGGCACCAGAGACCCATGTTCCTATGGTGAAATGTGTTAGTCTTGACCTAAGCTAACGCTATATACATCTGACCAGATAGTTACGGGACACCCTGTATACAATATAAAGTGTGTAAAAAAAGTCCCGTAACGGCTAAATATTTGCACATTCACTCCAATGTAAAAAAACTACTTTATGAAATATTTACTGACACATGGCCCCCGGTATTAATTCACCTATATATTTATGTACCTACCCCGGATTTGAACCCCCTGGAATCGTACCCCCTGTGCTCAAATCCATTTTGACCGACCATTGAAATATACAGGGTCAATGTTCATTGATGCCGTTGACTTTTTAAATTAGTTCTAGTAAATCAATAACGCCGGCTGTTCGTTAAATTAACCTAATATTATTCTACGAATATGTCTTATTCTACGGAAATCGTTCGTTGCACGGGTGACATAAGACTTTTATTCAAGTATTTTTTAAATTAATTAAACATTTAACGCAAGTCAAGTAAAAAAGTCGCTTTTTGGTATCGTTTTTAGAGTATCTATATTCTATATATCTATATTATTAATTCTGTAAGCGATTTTTTTCAATCAAAATTGTGAGAGTTTGACAGCTTGCAGGATGATGGGAGAGGGCTCAAATTAAAGGTCTTGGTCCCAGGGGGTCGGGAAAAATACTGAAATTACTTGAAACTCACCAGGAAACGAGAAATAACGTAAAATATCTGCCATATATAAAAAGCATTGGAATCTTAAAACGTCTGCTTTGTTTACATTTAAACATGTGGTGCTAATGTTTGGTTCAAAGCCATATGCTAGATGATGACGTGGGTTTTTTTTCAAAATGCAGCTAACTATACACGTTCAATGTACTATAACAAATACATATTTACAATTTATAATAATAATTAAGGGTTTGAGTTTTTTCATGATTTGAATTTATAAAAAGTTAAGTACGTTTGTTTTTGTCTATCTATATTATTAATTCTGTAAGCAATTTTTTTCATCAAAATTGTGAGAGTTTGACAGCGCGCAGGATGATGGGAGATGGCTCAAATGAAAGGTCTTGGCCCCAGGGGGTCGGGAAAAATAGCAGCTTAAGACCAAATATACCACAAAATGAGAAATAACGAAAAATATCTTCCATTTAAAATGCATTGGGATTGAAAAACGTCTGCTTTGTTTACATTAAACACGTGGTGCTAATGCTTGATTCAAAGCCAAATGGTAGATGTTGACATGTTGGATTTTTTTCAAAAGGCAGCTAACTATGCACGTTCAATGTACAATAACAAAAAATATTTTAAAGTTAAGATTTTCTGGTTTTATAATAAGGGTTTGAGTTTTTTTCACAATTTAAAATTATAAAAAGTTAAGTACGTTTGTTTAGTTTATGTTATAACGATGCAGATTTAATACTAAATGACCTATTTATATATCTAATTACGTAAGGGAAATTTTTACGCCGAAATTGTGGGCGTTTGGAATGTCGCAGGATGATGGGAGGGGGCTAAAATTGAAGGTCTGCATCCCAGGGACTCGGGGAAAATACTGAAATTGCTTTAAGCTTACAATAAAATGAGAAATAACGTAAAATAGCTGTCACATTAATACCATTGGGATGTAAAAAAGTCTGCTTTGTTTACTTGAAACCAAAAATGCTAGATATAATCATAATTTTGTGGATCCAAAAGCCTATTTTTTAAGAAGGTATTTTGTACTATAGTAAATGCTTAGGGGCTTATTAGCCCCTTCAAGCCTCTAGTACCTATTTAATACGCTAGGGTTTTTTTGTGATCATTACTCCTCCTAAACTACTGGACCGATTTTAATAATTAAGGTGTCGTTGGAAAGTATTTGGCGTGTAGTTTTGCAGGAAATAAATTTTATGGAGATTAAACTAAAGGGAACGGCCCTGGACGCCCTTAAAGTTTTGTATTTGTCCATAAGATTTAACATGGGAATATGAATGTCAGTAAAGCAGCTGAATAGAGTAAACAAAGTTTTTCAGCAAAGCCATGTATTATTATTGGAATTGAAACCATTGAATATATACAGAAGCAGACTTTAAGTATTAATTTATGAGTTGGTAGATTTAGTGAGGGGTTGTAATTTAGTAACAGAAACTGAACTACAGCAAGTTTTGCAAACATAACGTAAAACCTATGAAATCAACCGTCATTTTACACATTACAACTGACTTCTTCATTATCTATTTTAAAACAATCTATTTAAGAAAAAACAACAAAAAAACATGTGTGCGGTATTAACAAACTTGCAGCCGATTTTCAAATAACTGTGTGTTTTCCTATTTTATGTTGTCTTTAATTATTATTTTAACTACTTTATGACAAAGGCGCCTTAGTGAACTCAACTTTTTTTACTTTTACACTTTTACACTTTGACCTTAGTGAAGTATTCAATTTTCTTGGTGTTTATGTTGATAATTGATGTGATTTTTGTTTGTGAATAGTAATTTAAAAATGAAAATGTAGTAGCCTTATTATGGCGCTCGATCAAGTTTATTAAATATAAGTTTGAAAGGTTTTCATTAAGCTATTTTAATTTTGTTCAACCGCAATGTGTTAGTAATATAGTTATGTAAAAAATCTATATTATTCAAAGAATATAATTTTAACAATTATTTTGGTTTAAAGTGATGTTCTGTGGTTGTAGTAAGGATGTTCCATATTAACTTGAACTATCTATAATTTAACCTAAATTTAATTATCTCCTGAAAGATAATAGAGTATTCTCACAAGTATTATTGTCATAAAGAACTTGAGTAAATAATCTCACTATTGCCGAAAGTGAGATTTAAGTTTAACCATATCATTAATAAAATAGTTCCAGAGTGCTATAATTATTTATATTTATAAATCAATACATGATAATTGCTCGATTCCGAGCAACGGGTTTACTAGTTGTAAATAAAACTAAAATTTTTAAGGGGGTGCTATACACATTCGCATCGATTCGCACCAATTCGCATCGATTCACATTTTCTAGTTTCTAAGAGCCAAATGGCCGAGTGGACGTTGGTGTAAGCTATACATACACGTCACGTCACGTCGTGTCGCGTCCCAATCCGGCCGATTCGGCCGTGTATGCTCATCAGAGCATTCGAGTCGGGCCGTGCCGTGTATGTATAGCCGGTTCCATTTGATTACACAGGTTTCATTCACTTTGAAAATGGTCGCGACGTGACGTGTATGTGTAGCGGCACCTTTAACAGATGAATTGAGAAAGAAGTTCAACCTCAGGTGTTAATGATCAATCCAGAACGTAATTGAACTCTACGTAGAAGGGCGGAAGTACATGACAGTTTTCTTGCCGTGTGAGGGTTTCCCGGGAGGTCAACAAACATTTGCAAATGCCCTCGGCATGCCTCGGCATTCCTAAGTGGACCTGGTGGAATGCACCCTCCCTCTGTAAGTGCAATTGATGGGTTTTGGACGTTTTTACTGGAAACAGTTTACTTTCTTTGATTGACACATGTTCTTCGTATTAATGAATAACTGTACCACAATTTGTTCCTAAGTACAATGGAGTTGGAAATCCTTTGCTTGCGGAAAAGTATTTCACGCTTTTAAGTGATCTATAGTAGTTCAAATTTAGACGCAAAATTCTCATGAGTCTTATGAGCTAATTTTCAGGAAGAAATAAGTCAGGAAATATTGATAAATTTATCCCTGAATCAATAATAAAATTTAAGGGTATTGCTTTCATTCTTTACTTAATAAGCCATGAAGAGCCTGCTGTACTACCCGCCATATAATGTTTAAGTCCCTTAAGAAAAATGTTATTTTCCTTGAACTATGCTTGGCTTTAAACTGAAATTACTTTTTTACCTTAAATTGTATGATATGTTATACTAGAGATCGCATATTGGTATAAATTCAATCAGAAAATATCTGGGTTTAGTTTTTGCTCATTGCTCCAATAAAACTCGTGACTGAATTTGTTTACATTTTGTTGTTATTCCGTAACCAACTTGACAACTCATAAAGCAATTAATTGTTAATTTATAGGAGGCATAACAGTCAAGCAGAAGTGACGGGGAATTTAAATTCCCGATTTCCCTCGATGTACCGCGACTACCTGTCCGGGCGGTTGGAGCAGTAGTGCCATTTCGAACCAAGCGAGTTGACCCTAATTAATCCGCTCTAATGATCGGAGCAGTAGTGCCATGGTTAGAGAGACCAAAAATTAGTAGCAGTCGTCCCGTTCCCTGCCAAACAATAGCCGGGTTTAGATGGCATTAACTCTAGATTGATAAAAGCCATTTATCCAGCAATTCTAGACATTCTGACGTTTTTAATAAATTTAAGCTTTTCAACGGGGGTTTTTCCTAAAAATCTAAAAAATTCTGTCGTCATTCCAATATTCAAGAGTGGGTTATATTCTAAATTTCAAATTTCAGACCAATTTCACTGATTTCAACCTTTGCTAAGATTTATGAGAAATTAATGAAAGAGAAAATGATTCAATTTTTAAATCAAAAATCCTTTTTAGTGGTTTTAGGTCGGGTCTTAATACTGAATTGGCATTACTAAAATTTATGGACAACGTAACAGATGGAATTAACAAAGGAATGTGCACTAGTGGTCTTTTTTGGACATAAAAAAGGCGTTCGATACAGTTGACCATACAATTTTACTAAATAAATTGCACAATTATGGTTTTAGGGGTGTTGCGCATAAATGGTTCAGAAGTTACTTAAGTGGTAGACAGCAGTGTGTCAAAATTAATGGTGTTTTAAGTTTTATGGGAGAAATTTAATGTTTTTGTAATGTTTTAATGTTTTTGTTAATTTTTACTTAATGTTTTTGTGGTACGGGGTGCCACAGGGGTCAGTTTTAGGGCCAATTTTATTTGTTGTCTTTATAAATGATTTTTGCAACGGAAACTTTAACGGAAATTCAACTGCTTTTGCGGATGATACTGCACTGTGCTATTTAGAAAACTCATGGGATTTAATTCACATTAAAATAAGCCAGGATTTAGATGCTATAAAGTGGTGGTTTGTAGTTAATAAGTTAGTTTTAAGTACACAGAAAACGACTTACCTAAATTTTTCCCTCAGGCAGAAAGCCATTTTTACAGAGAATTTAATATATAAATGTAACGTTTGTCTTATGCATGGCGTAAATTGTGGGAATTGTTCAATAATAAACTCTAGTATAAATACAAAATATCTGGGTATCATGTTGGACAGTGAACTTAACTGGAAAAGGCATATTAATAAACTAAAAACTAAACTCATGAGTAGCATTCGTTTATTTATTTTCTTAAGAATATTTGTCCAATTCAGATACTGAGAAGCTTATACTTTTCTTTGGTAAATAGTAGGCTCGAATATGGTTTAATCTTTTGGGGTGGAACATATATAACAAATTTAAATTCAATAATAACCATCCAAAAACTATTCGTTAAAATTATATGTAGGAGAGGTAAATATGATTCTCCGGTCTCGCATCAACTGAGCGAAGATTACCTTAACTGAGCGAAAGCCCTCGAAGGGTCCCCAAAAATGTTCCTTAACTGAGCGAAGCCCGGTCCAGGTATATGCGAGTTGTCGGGACAAGGAATGTTCTTGTTTATGTAGAATCATATCCCACCCGCATACCAGGGGTGGTCAACCACCTGGCTCTGGATCAGCAAAGAGTAAGGATAAGACCACTAGACTAAGAAAGGAGTACATTGATCAAAAATTAGTGCAATACGCAAACAAATTAATTAATAGGTTGGAATTTGTAAAATGCATGTCCCACAGAATTTATCTGGGCTAGAACATACTGTTGGTGACCTTTAGGCATTTTTTGCTAACTTTGAACTTTGTGGTAAGTTTGAATACCCCGATTCAGTTATTATTACGAATGGTATTAGTGGGTTTATGGTGTTCCTACTGGGACTAAATGTGTAAATATTCTGTTAGTTTTGCTAATTCATCCGATCTCTTTTTCATTTTAATTATTGTATTAAAATTGCATTGTATTGACGTGTTTGGTTTTTAAATTAATATAACATATTGTTTTTAAAATGCTGAGTTTTCTTGCAGAATTTCCCTGGATCCTTTTCATGTTTGAATTTACTGAGTAGCGTTGTGTAACGTGCCTTTAAGAGGCCTAGGTAAAGTTCAAAGTCACTCCAAGTTGACCGGTGAAAGTTCGGATGTCGAGAAATAATACACAAGTTTCAAAATAACAAGTTTATTAATATTTCAAAAATTCATTTAAATATCACAAAAACATCACAAAGCTTCATTAGGTATAAGCATTTTAATATTTGTAGGAAAATAAACCTTTATATGATAAGGTCAAAGTTGGCAAATGCCGGAGCGATTCATAAAAAAATGCAACAAGTTTCATTGAAAATTCTAATTAATTCAACAGACAAATAAAAGTTAAGTTATTACAATATTCAACGTTTTACCATAAGTTAATATAGGCCTACACTGAAATTAAAAAAATTAAACAAATATTAAGTATCGAGGCAAAATAATAATTAAAAGTCACAAGAGGCAAAATAATAATTAAAAGTCACAAATTACGGAAAATTGACAAGTCACATCAAAATACTAAATTCAAATCAGTTAATTCTTTCACTTATGATTATTAATTAATTAGTCCTAAAGAATATTTTGACTGCAAGATAAATTTAATTTTCAAGACAAAATGTAGAAAGGGCTTCTTCAAAATAAACAGCTATTGGATACCAGACTAGATTTCACCTGACAGAGCAGCCCCAATATAAGAATTACAAGTCAGGTCTAAAATAAGAAATTGATTTAAATTCAACATTTACAACAATTACTGTTAAAACACTTAATATTCTTTAAGTTAGCCCGGGTCGTGGGCCTAGGCCAAGCCCACTCGAGGGGAGTGCTGAAATCGGCAACTAGCCCCCCGAGCGGAAGAGGACCGATCCCCCGACCCGGGACTAACCTCAACCTAACCTAACCTAAAAAAAATATTTAGCCTACATAATGTAACACCTAATCACAAAATAGTTAGCCTACATAAATTCCACAATCACAACAAATACTACATTGACACTGAAAATAGGTTAGGCCTACTGTAAATCATTCTTGCAACGCTGATCCGCTGAACCAAAGTCCATAAGCACTGCGGCCGAATTTCCAAGTTTAAAAATGTTTTTTGGAAGTCCCTATAAGGCAGACAGAAAACTATTTTAGACCCATGTTCATATTATGTTTTTTTATTGACTCGACATAAGGAAAAATAAACAATTTTTCCAGGGAGTTTGTATACACACTGTATTTTAAAAACTTAACCATATTGTTCCATGCAGTGACCAAATATACAAGAATTCATATTTTACGCAGTGTTGGGTGGGAATGCAATGTTGGTTATAAACTTTGGTTTTTCAAGAGCTTTATTGTGGAGCTGATAGCAAATCGAAGGATTCGTAATGAATGTACACTCTCCAGACTGTTTTGGTTTTGATAAATTCTTAAATGGTCACTTCTAAGAATTGTAAAGTCAAAGAGGGCCGCCGATTCGCTCAGTTAAGGAACGTGTCTGGTGGTCCCCTGAAGTGCTTCGCTCAGTTCAGGACACCCCGGCTACCTGACTCAGGTCATTTCGCTCAGTTAAGGCCCGACCGATTCTCCACACCAATGTTTTCAAATTCTCGACGTTCTCACAATAAGATCACTTTTCCTATACAAAGTTTTAAAAATGTTTCATAGTAAATTGCAGGTTATAGTTCTTCCGCCCGGCCATGATACCCAGGCGATTAAGCGTTTTTTTCGGAATTCGACTCATTCTCCCGACCCGCTCGCCGGGCCGACAGGTGGCAAACAGCGACTCACCTACTGGCGCTGTCACTCAGTATTGCAATTTTGTTCATTTCAAATTTAAATTTAAAAATATAAACTTTTTGAGTTCTACATAAAATTCTAAAGAAAATGAGCTAAAATAAGACTAAAAAGCCTCGTATTCACGGTAAGAAGTAGGCCTCCAGATTTTACCGACAGTTCTTCATAAGACATTTTAGTCGCATTTAAGCTCATTTTCATTAGAATTTTATGTAGAATTCAAAAAAGTTAATCATTTTAAATTAAAATTTGAAATTTAAAAAATTGCAGTACTGTGGGACAGCGCCAGTAGGTGAGTAATTGTTTGCCACCGGTCGGCCCGGCGAGCGGGTAGGGAGGGTGAGTCGAGTTCCTAGAAGACGCGGGTATCATGGCCGAGCGGAAGAACTATAGGAATGACGCCGAAAATGCTGGTGCATGCTATGTTCCGAAACCAAATTTAACGTTTTTTACTCAGACATACTATTTTATTGCACCCAGGATTTACAACAAACTACCAAACAGTATTAAATCCATTGTAGAACATAGACAGTTTGTTAAGAAAACTAGAAAGTGGATAGAGACAATCGTAAATGTTGAAGAGTTCTTAAATGTAGTTGCATAGGAATCCCAGTAATGTTTGTATATTTTTAAGTTAGGTAGATGATTGCTAATGTTATTGGTGTCATTATTATATTATTTGGTCTAGAGGTATATGGAATGTATGTGATTCATTGTATTTAGGCTTGTATATTTAGTTTTTCCTTGTGTAATAATGCTATTTTCCTCATATTTAATCGCATCTTCAATTTCGCATTGTTTTAAGTATAGAGCATAGGATAGTATTTATTTGTTTAGATAATTTTCACAGGAAATAAGATTTGATATTTATTTTGTACAGCTCCTGAACTCATTATAATTATTGAAATTTGTAAAGGAACCCCTAAACGGACACTATGTCTTAGGAGCCCTATTTTTCTGCATACTATTGTTTTGTAAAGATCAGCCTGGATTTGTAGACTTGCTTACTTCAAATGTAAATTGTAATGTAATATACCAAAATATTGTGCAGAAAATAAAGATTTATTTATTTATCTACAATATAATGCAGCGTGGAAGGGGGGTGGGTGTCAAAAGTCGACAAACAATACCCCCCTCCCACCGACTGGTCTGGACCTATGCCCCAAAGTAGACTTTAAAATATGCCGATATTTTGGTTTTTTTTATAAAATCATAATAAGATTATCCAGAATGAAGTATAGACCGATTCGATAAGAGAAATTGATGCAAGAATGTAATTTATTTTATTTCAAAAACAAAAACTACATGGCAATTTTATTGTTACTATGTACAACTACACTAAAACCTTGATAAAGAAGACTCTCAAGGATATTCTGGAAAGTCTCGTTATCAAGGGAGTCCTCTTATCGAGGTTCGTGTGGTGTTAACAAGACATTAAGAGTCATTACAGTATCAAGGAGACTTGAAAAGTTCACTTTTTATTAAGGATTTTGTGTTATCGAGTGTCTTCTTATCGAGGTTCTATTGTACCATTGATTATCTACATCAATAATCAGTGCAGTAACCATTAACCATAAATCAATAATCAATAACCTTTGCATATGTGGATAATCAATGCAACTACTTGACTCTACTTGCTACTCGTGTAGTTGGTCCACCCCTTATAAGAAGTATTAATTTTAAAACTAATTTTAAGGCTTCCGATTTGTACGGTACTTTTTGTAACAACTAATGTTGTATTTGTTTTGTTGTCTTTCTGGTGACCCGATATTTCATCTTACATCACTTCCTTCCCTTCTCCCCCTTTACCCAACACAGTACGCGCGTACCCATACACAGTGCGCATATCAGGTTGTCATGGAAACCATGAGTTGACTCTGCTTCGTGCCAATGAGAGACTGCCACTGCCAATAGACTAAGGATCTCTTGGTTCTCCTCTAGGCTTAAATTCAACAAACGTTAAATTGGAATAAATGTTTTAGGCGCAAAACACTATTGAAATCACTTCACTTGCATTCGGCAGGAGTTTCAGTCAACCGCCATTTTGAAAAGCTGTAAGAAGGAAATGCATGATCGGTTGACAACGAGTCTTTGCTCAAATTGAGTCCAGGAGAGGACCGCACACTCAGTCGGGAGGTTAGGGCAACAGGGCTGGATATAGTAACAAAACGTTCTTTACTTTCTGGGTGATCCTCATTCAAGTGTATATTATCAGTGAAAACTAATGTGATCCCCTTGTTGATTTTTACTTTCTCCTCCCTCCCCCCTATACATAGTATATATGGAGAAAGTATTGTTTTCGTCAAAATTTTCAAATTTGAGTTGTTAGTGGATATATTCGTTTTAGTGCTCCCTTAATCCAAAAAA
Source organism: Flexamia atlantica (assembly GCA_035578135.1). Classification (NCBI taxonomy): domain Eukaryota; kingdom Metazoa; phylum Arthropoda; class Insecta; order Hemiptera; family Cicadellidae; genus Flexamia; species Flexamia atlantica. Next base: position 74,726,800 of record JAQJVK010000001.1, on the reverse strand, counting down.
GTGGTTTTTGGCGTGGTGTCTGTCTGTGTGTGTGTGTGTGTGTGTGTGTGTGTGTGTGTGTGTGTGTGTGTGTGTGTGTGTGTGTGTGTGTGTGTGTGTGTGTGTGTGTGTGTGTGTGTGTGTGTGTGTGTGTGTGTGTGTGTGTGTGTGTGTGTGTGTGTGTGTGTGTGTGTGTGTGTGTGTGTGTGTGTGTGTGTGTGTGTGTGTGTGTGTGTGTGTGTGTGTGTGTGTGTGTGTGTGTGTGTGTGTGTGTGTGTGTGTGTGTGTGTGTGTGTGTGTGTGTGTGTGTGTGTGTGTGTGTGTGTGTGTGTGTGTGTGTGTGTGTGTGTGTGTGTGTGTGTGTGTGTGTGTGTGTGTGTGTGTGTGTGTGTGTGTGTGTGTGTGTGTGTGTGTGTGTGTGTGTGTGTGTGTGTGTGTGTGTGTGTGTGTGTGTGTGTGTGTGTGTGTGTGTGTGTGTGTGTGTGTGTGTGTGTGTGTGTGTGTGTGTGTGTGTGTGTGTGTGTGTGTGGATATGGGTGTGTGTGTGGATCTAAACAAAGCTAGAGACGACACCAGTGGTCCGATTTTCATGAAATTTGGAATGTAGGTATAAAGCCGTGGTATCTCCAGGCTTATTTTTCATTTTTTTGATTTTTTGATTTTTAAGGGTATTTACCCCATAAAAACCCATAAAAAATGACAAAAATCCAAATTTCTCAAAAACAGCTCTAACGATTTTGATAAAAATTTCATGGTTTTTAGTGCTTAAGATGACAAACAAAATGACACCACCCACATGTCTGTAAAAATTCAGGTTCAGAAGTTATGGGGGTTTAAGTATTAAAAAATTCATATTTTTCAAATTTCACAAAATCTATAACCTCTAAAGAAAATATACTTGCAACCATTAAATTTGACTTGAAAAACTAAACAATCTATTATTTTGAATCATTAGTTTACGTCAACTGGTTGCGGAGATAATTGATATTTTAGTTCGGCGGTAAACGCAGTACGTTGTCCAATGTTATTCTTATGGCAAATATTTAAAAACCGATATCTCCGTTATTTACTAATCGATTTTGATAACATTTGGTATACATTTGTGTGATAATTAATTGTTAATTTGTTTAATTTCACTAAATATGTTTTCTGATTTTAAATGACTTGAAGGGAGAAAGTATGTGTCAGTTTCCTGATACCGTTTATTTTTCATGTTTAAAGCTCATGAACGATTAAATATACATTTTAATATACTGGGTGTTCAAAAAGTCCCGGATCGGCTTGTTAATTTTTTTATTATTAAATATTGACCAACGAAACTTAGAACATGTCTCTTGGACACAAAATACTATTTTAGCAAGTATTCAGTGACCCCATACCTCCTCAGGGGGACGGCCCACGAGGAGTCAGAAGAAAATCTTAAATATAAGCATAGGTTGATATGTACATCAAATTAAAGCTCTTTTTGAGTAGAATACAATGCCGCAAATTTGATCTCAATCGGATCACCGAATCCAGAATGGCGGCAGTTAAAATTTTCTAAACTGCAATTTTTAACATACATAAAAAATAGATTTCAGACGTTCTAAGCGTCCTTTCGTGATGCGGTTTGCGGCATTTTGTTGAGAATTTCATGCCCTTTAAAATTATGTACAGCACCACCTATGCCGGTCATCATCCATGCAAGACATCCTTTAAGGCACCGTCCCTCATGGAAGTGGTTTATGCCATAGTAAGTGCATAGGTCGATATGTATATCATTTTAAAGGGGTAATAAAGTAAAATTTGATGCCGCAAACCGCATCGCGAACGGATTCTTAGAACGTCTGAAATCGAATATTTAAGGAGGTTAAAAATTGCAGTTTAGAAAAGTTTAAACTGCCGCCATTTTGGATTCGGTGATCCGATTGAGATCGGATTTACGGCATTGTTTTCTACTCAAAAAGCGCTTTAATTTGATGTACATATCAACCTATGCTTATATTTAAGATTTTCTTCTGACTCCTCGTGGGCCGTCCCCCTGAGGAGGTAGGGGGTTACTGAATACTTGCTAAAATAGTGTATTGTGTCCAAGAGACATATTCTAAGTTTCGTAGGTCAATATTTAATAATAAAAAAACTAACAAGCCGATCCGTGACTTTTTGAACACCCTATTTTTTACAAAACTTGTTCACACAATACTATTCCCTACACATGTTGACTGCTCACGTATACAAAATAAATCCTATGGAAATTCACTGAGTACACATGTCTGCTGCGACGGAGGTATTTTTATGGACAATTGTCAATTGGAAAACGTTTACAGGTTTTACAACAGATTGTTGCACTTTAGCTCTAATTTCAAAAGCCTCCTGTGTATAGGCTTTTCATGGGATATTTTCCAAACTCGCAAAAGGCACATCTAGAGAGTAATAGCTATAATTTTATACTAAATATGTATATTTTTTTAAATTCTGGAGTTCTGGATATGCTCTGTACAAAACCCCCAAAAAGTCTTTTAATAATTCAGATCAGTGAAATACAGTACACCTCAGATTATCCGGATTAATGTGGCGGAACACCGATCCGGATAAAAAAAATCCGGATAATCCGAGGTCATTACAATAATACCTAAAAAGCAATCGCGTACCTAGCCCCTGATAAATAGATGTTACAAACGGCGTATCAAGACTGTACAGCATATTAGCCTATCAAATTTTACGGGGGTTTCATTTTGAAACAAATTTTAGAACTAAACTTCATTGTTAACCTTATGAATATAATGTTAACTTTTACCGTACTTATGGTTTAGGTTTGGAATAAAACACCAGATTAAAATATTTAATTATTGAGATGAAACAATCATAACTCAAAAGAACTCAAACCTGAAATAATCATGACGAAACTTAAAGTAACTCAAAAACTTATTACAGTAACTCTTTTTAAGAAATAACGTAACACATCAAATTACGGCAATGAACTAACTCGCAAAATTGCCGTAGGCTTCGACTTTGTTGATTGCTGCTAGCACCCCAAGTAGCAATCAAGAAAACTACGTTCTCGAAAATGCCGTAATGTACTGTTTAGGCAATGTGATTCCTTTAATTATTGTGATTCCAAATGTGTAAAGTAATGTATTACATTTGCATATTACTATCGGGAGGCGCATTTCTTCCGTAAACTCGCTAAAATCGTGGTTTTGCCATGATTTTAATTTTTTAATTTCTCATATAGCCCGGTCCGGATAATCCGGGATCCGGATAGTGTGGGGTCCGGCTAATCCGAGGTGTACTGTATGCTTAAAAGTTTTTACAAAAAAAAATTGTTGTACATTGTACTGTACTTTCTTTGGGTTTAATCATATACCTATAGAGAAGTCTCTTTGTTTCAGGAACACCGCTATGTTGTCTCTGCAAATGAAGATGAACTTCAACTATTGTGCAATCTCACCTAATTTGTTCTATGGATAATTTTATATTGCCAATGTTATTTTTAACAATTTGAAAACCATAAATTTATTTAGTTTATGAAGGAACGGTTATTGTATAAAAAAGTTATCATGAATAAACGGTTTATTAATTTCATTAATTACACTTCTTTATCCCTCTTTCATTACAGTTTCTTAAAAACCCTACGTGATGTAAACCATGAGGGTTCCGAGTTTGTGAATCTCTCTGGGTTATCAACAAATAATGACCAAAAATAAGATGTCCATACTTTTTTGAAGATTTAAATTTATCTATTAATTTAAACTAGATTGCTCAGTTGCAGCTTTGCTTGCAAAAACTGCAATCTGTGGTTTACTTGTAGAACTATATCAAAGCATGACCATACGAAGTTCAGTTGTAAAAACAAAATGAACTGAGCTTGTTCAAATGCCGATGGACAGCGCCACTGTTCTTAAACCACAGTCCTTTACCAATTTACTGTACTTTAGTGATGCTCTTTTAAAACATTCTGAGACGTATTGACAAATTTACATAAAATTTGACACCTCAAACGTCAAAATCCGTTAAGCCATTATTGAGGTTTGACTGTGAAAAGAAAACCGCTTGTGTATTAACATATAAATTACCTATAGTCCGTAGAATTAGCTCAAAAATATTTCACTTTTTGATACCACTTTGACATTTTTTTTGTGATTATACATATAAGAAGAATCAAGAAATCACCGGGAGACACTCGATCACAGGTCAGGAACTCCTGTAATGACGTCATCAAAATGGCCGCCATAAAAAATGATATGGGTCTGTTTAATCGCATATATCTCCATGATCATGTAAATAAACCCCATAAATGTTTATATTTTCAGAAAGATAATTAAATTTTGAACAAAAAACGTCATTTCGTTAAATTACATCAGACTAGCTGTTTACGAGATAAAGCGACTCAAACTTCATTTTCATCAATTTTCACCGCTTGATATGTCAAAGAAACGCTTAATTCTCCTTAAATACCCAAAAAAAACCCATTAATGTATATATTTTCTGAAAGGCAATATAAATCTTAACAAATGACGCCATGACATGAGTTTATGTCAGGCTAGCCGTTTCCAAGATATTTCGACTCGAATTCTTGTTGTAATTTTCACTACCCCATAACAAATTTCAAAGAATCACATATTTCTCCGTTATTACCCATAAAATCCCCATAAATATTGATATTTTTGGAAAGGTAATTAAATTTTAAACAAAATAAGTCGTTTCATTAGTTTACCCTGAACTAGCCGTTTCAGAGGTATTTCGGCTTGATTTATTTTATGTCTAATTTTAAAAGTATTTAAAATTGAAGGTTAATGTGCACACGGTGTTCCTTAAGTGCATCACTTGACTTCATAATTTGGTTCTTTGGGTCAAAATAAAGAAAAAGTTTCATGTTTACATAGGTCCTATCTCGCTTCGTTTTCCGTCTGTCGGTCTGTACGTTTTATTTACATAAAACAACGTAGCTTGGAACGGCTTGAGATACTGGCTTGAATTTTTGTGTGGGTACTGAGACTATTACCATCTATTTAAGTACAAGGAATCAAATTTCTACTTTGTACCGATTCAAAATGGCGGTCGATTATATTTTTCAAAGCCTAATATCTCAGAAACCTTACATTTCATCAACAATTGTTAAGTAAAAAAGGTACAAAATTTAATTTTCTTTAAGAAAATATATAATTTTATATGGTTTATTTTATGAGTGACGGAAACAAATTAATATTTTATTTTGTTAGTACACAAAAATATGGCAAAAACACGTTAATTTTACTGTATTAATTTTTGAAAATGAAAATTCAACCGTTATTCATCATAGAAACCCTGTAGTTAGTACACGAAAATATGGCAAAAACACGTTAATTTTACTGTATTAATTTGTGAAAATGAAAATTCAACCGTTATTCATCATAGAAACCCTGTAAATATGTATATTCCAAAAAGACAATTAAATTTCAAGCAAAATATACTTACATTGGTATATCTCAGGCTCGGCGTTAAGGAGATATTTCATATAAAACTTAATTTTTATTTCCATTACACAATATTAAGCTTGATACCAAAGAAACACTTTTATCTCTGTTATAACGCATAAAAAACTAGATTTACAATTTCACTTGATCAACTCAATTACTACATCAATAAAACTCTATTTAAAACTTTGAAAACAAGTCATTTTAATCGGTACTCTGGCCCTCACATTCACACAGCAAAGTGTATTTTAGTTCCGATTTGGTACATCGACAGCGAGTGCACATTTCCTGTACTTGCATGCAATTAGTTCTTGTAATCAGGCCATCGTGATTTCACTGTTAGAGGACCAAAGAGGTTTGTAGCCTTCTCCAACTTTTTCCCAACCCCATTTACAAGGATCCAGAGGCTGGAAGTTTCTCTTGTGGCAGTTCGTCCAGATAAAAGACTGCAAAGAAGTTTTTTTAGTGTGCTGACGTAGAGCGTTACTTGTTAGAGGAATATTCTCAATCGGTCTGTTGTGTTTCGTAATCACTATTCGCCTGGCTTCATTCACCGTCTCTGACAAACTTGACGGCTGATACTTTATGTTGACAAATCTTTGTATGAGTAGAAATTCTTGCAGAGTGTCTTCTTCTGAAATGATGGTTGGTGCATTGGTATAGTGTGAAAATGCCTCATCTACATCTCTAAATGTCATCCATGCTTTCTATGACTTGGATTTGCCTATTCCGGCAAAACTTGACACAGTGTCAGCACCTGTGAAGACAAGAAAAAACGGTAGCAAATCACATACATTCTCTGGAATCTTCTCTGGAAGCTCATGGTTAGGAATGAATTGAAGACTTTTTCCAGTCCCGTACTCAATCCATAATTCCTCTAACTTTGTTAATCTAGAGAATGAATAAATAGTAATCACCACAACATCGCTACCAACAGTTTTTATTGAGACGTTTGAGTATGTTGAAAGCCCGGAAGCATGCCAAGCGTGCAGGAAGAGACGGCCGTCTGCTTCTTCATGTGACACAGTAGAGATATGTTCGACATTACTTCCATCTGAGCTAATTACATTATCTTTCAATATTGTGAATATCTGTTTTCCTGCTGGTAATCTAATTTTCGTAATGTTATCTGCCAAAAAACAAAATAGGTCTTCTATATTTCTGTCATTGGCTAAAAAACTTCTAAAGGACTTGGGAACTATTACACTTGCCTTTGCATTTATTCTTGGACCACTGCCTCTCAACTCTCTTGCTTCACTTTTCAAACTTCCCTCGATGTACTGGTCAAATACCAAATCAACTCTATTAACTAATTTCAGTCTCATTGATATGTGCGCTTGAAAAACATTTTCGAAGTATTGCTGGAACTGATTTTGGTATTAACATATGCACCAATGCAGCACCAATAAGGGACGAAACGTTAGGTTGATCACTGGTGTTTCCCTCAAGTTCTCGGGACGAATTGATGATGCAGGACACTATATTTTATTTTAACCACTTGACAGAGTATTACACATTTTACATAATGATAACCAAGAAAAATATGCAAAACTCTTCTTGTTTTATGGTTCAACTCAATCTTACACAAAAAGCATTATATATTTTTGTGCGTTATTTCAGAGATAAAAGTGTTTCTTTAATATCGAGTTAAATATTATGTAGTGGAAATAAAATTAAGTTTTTATTTGAAATATCTCCTTAACGCCGAGCCTGAGATATACCAATGTTATGGTATATTTTGTTTGAAATTTATTTCTCTTTTTGGAAATATACATATTTACAGGGTTTCTATGATGAATAACGGTTGAATTTTCATTTTCAAAAATTAATACAGTAAAATTAACGTGTTTTTGCCATATTTTTGTGTACTAACAAAATAAAATATTAATTTGTTTCCGTCATTCATAAAATAAACCATATAAAATTATATATTTTCGTAAATAAAATGCGGCGTACTGGACCAATAATTTGATATTCATTTAATATTACTGCGTAAGAACAGCTCCCGTCAGCCGGGATCCCACAAGCAAATGAACCTCCCTCGTTCGGAATTAAGAGAAGCCAGCCTTAATGAGCGATTATTTAATGTCTATTTATTAAGTTAACTTAATATATCTGATAATTAATATTGCTGGCTCCCAGTCTCTATCCATTTTAACTAATGTTCAAACATGCTAAATTGTAGGTAACACAATTGAATTTAATCACTAATTTCTTGATAACTATTACATTCCCTATTAATTAAATTAATTAAGTATTATGACAATTTACCAATTATTATTATTATTGCCTACCCCATTATTGAAAAGGTCCCTGCCCCGGCCTAGCCCCTCCTAATTTACCTTAACCACTCATGATGATGTCCTGCTGCTCTGCTTGGGGAAGTTCACCTCGACTGCCCAGAGACGACTCCCGCCGGCGGCCAGTCCAGCGGGCCGCGCGGCTCGCGCATGCGCGGACGGACGTGGTCAGTGAGTCGAGATTGACCTTTGACTTGTTGGTGCTGACTTACCTTGGCTTAATTATTAGGTGGCCGATTGGGGCGCCACAAATCTCCCCCCCCCTCCCCCAGGGAGGAAGGTAGGGAAGAAGTCCAGATGGTGGGCTGGGGAAGGTGAAGAAGTTTGGCCTACTAGAGGGATATGGGAGCCAGATGTGCTCTAAATATAAACATCTGAAATAATGAATATTAGCACATAATATATAAATTCAACTAACTTAATATTGGCAACAACAATAAATGTATTATAACCAGACTCAACAAATATATATATATATATATATAAATTCTATAACAACATAAATTAACAATACGGTTTAGTGCCACAATATGTAATAACAATAAATCAGTATATAATCTGTAAATGTGACACTATTAATGAATATAACAACTTAAATAATTATTGTGTTTTGGTGTGTGTTTGTTGGTGTATGTGTGGTGTTGTGGCTTGTCTTCCCTTGCGCGACAGGGTAAAACACTCATTCATCCCTCAATACGTTTGGTGTGACTTGGTGTGGACCAAAACAAAAATTATACAAAAAGGTGGCCTACTATCAACTCAATTAATTGGATCCTTAAAAAAATTTTACCAAACCATCGAGGGCGAAGGTTAGCCGTGTGTATGTGTAAGTCTTTGTTCCAACTCTTCCCTTGAAGGAGATGCCTACACGAAGCAAAACCTTAGTCACAAGGGGAGGGGAGTTGAGTCAAGGAGTGTGTATGTGTTAAGTGTTGTGTGTGTAAACTTATGAACTAAATGACTTAACCTAATATCACGCTTCTCTTTCCGAATGGAGGTTTTTCCTTATGTTCTAATACCTAGGGAGGAAATATTTCTTTAATTGTGACACATGAGCTCTTGTGACATGTTTGCCAGTGGTGGGATCAGTTAGGTGTACTGTAACTGGTGAGGTGAATACTTCAATTACTAAGGGCTTAGACCATAAGGGGAGTAATTTGGCGTTGATATGGTCTATCGCCTTGCTCTGGTGATGCAACCTATACATAACCCAGTCACCTACTTTAAATTGTTGAGTGATTCGACCTGAATTGTATTTTTTTTCTCTTTGTGCCCTGGCCTTATTTAAGTTTGATTTGGCCTCTGACCATTTCTGTTGATTGTTTTGAGGGGAATTGTCTTGAAGTAGATCATCAAGGTTCCACCTTAATTCAAGGGGATGCTTTAAGGTGAAATTCAAAAATAGTTCTGCTTGGGTAAAACCGGTGGACTCATGTCTGGCTAAGTTGAAAGCTATTTGGAAAAAATGTAAATTTTGACACCATTCTGTTTGTGAATTTGAATGAAAAATCCTAAGCGCTACCTTTATATTTTTGTTTGCACGCTCCGCATGACTAGGATTTGGGTAATATAGGGTGGTGGTTATATACTGAATACCAAATTCCAAACACATGGCTGTCAGTTCCTTAGAGCGAAAATAAGATGCGTTATCTGAAACCAGAAATTTAGGGAACCCAAAATAAGCAAAAAGTCCTTGTTTAAGTAAAGGTACTGTAGTTTTAGCTGTGGTGTTTCTGGCTGGTAAAAAGACTGAGTATTTTGAAAATGCATCTGTAATAGTTAATATATATTTGAAACCTGACTTGGTGCGAGGAAGAGGCCCAATATAGTCTATGAATATTTTTTCAAAGGGACGAGTGGTGGTTTCAGAAGCTAATAAACCTTGGCGGGTGTTGCTAGCTTGTTTGGAACGTTGACAAACATTACACGAGCGGACTGTGATTTTAAGCTTTAACTGATCTGCCCAAAAATGAGGTTCTATTCGAGCCCATGTTTTGTTGATACCCAAATGAGCTGTGGTTGGAGCCTGGTGATAGTATTGAAATAACATGTTGATTAGTTTGTCTGGCACAACAATTCTAGGTTTGGTTTGATTGGGGGTACAATGCATTAAAATTCCTTGGTGTAAGAGATAATTTTGGGGTGGGTTTTGTTTCGAAAGAGATTTTATTATTTTTGAGATATGAGGGTCTTCAGCTTGGTGGGTTGCAATATCTTTGAAGACTTCTGGTATTTTGAACAGAAAATTTACTGAAGGGGGTGTTGAGATATTAGTGTGAGGCTTTACATTTTGGTCAGAGGGAGAGGGTGACTCCTCAAATAACCTAGAGAGAAAATCTGCAGTTGTGTTATCTTTCCCTTTTATATGATAAACTGTGAACTGAAATGCATTTATTAAGGTTATCCATCTCCCTATTTTACCCACCTGTCTAGGGTGATTTAAGAGCCAGGTGAGGGCATTGTTGTCTGTATGAAGCTCAAAATGTCTATGTTCCAAATAAACTCTAAATTTATTTAGGAAGAAGGTTACAGCTAAGGCTTCTAGCTCGAACGCACTATAGTTTTTCTCGTGTGTGTTGGTGGGTCTAAATGCATACGCAACAGGCAAGAGAATATCATCGTGGCGCTGAGCCAGTACTGCACCAATTGAGGATCTGGATGCATCAATTTGAAGAATAAAGGGTAAATCAAAGTCGGGTATTCTAAGAACAGGAGATGATGTAGGAGCTTGTTTTAATTTTTGAAAAGCGTTCTCTTGTTCAGTTCCCCATACGAAGGGTACTCCTTTCTTTTTTAGATAATTAAGGGGGGCAGATACTTGAGAATAATTTTGAATGAATCTGGAATAGTATGCAGTCATGCCCAAGAATCTAGCCAGTTGTTTGAGATTTTTGGGTGTGGGGTAATCGTCAATGGGTTGGGTTTTCTCACGGCTGATTGAAAGTGTATTGTTTTGTATAACATGCCCTAAAAATTCTATTTTGTTAGAGGCTGCTGTGATTTTGGAGGGGTTGACTGTTAAGTTAGCTTTTTTGAGGCGCTGCAAAACTTCTTTTACATGTAATAAGTGTTCTTCAAACGAATCTGAATAAACAACAATGTCGTCGAAAAATGAGTAAAGGTACTTGAATTTAATATCACCAAAAACTTTATTGATTAGGTCTGTCAGAACCATTGAACCTGATGCCAAGCCGAATGGTACGTAACAGAACTCAAATTGTCCCCACGGTACAACAAACGCGGTATATTTTTTGGACTCTTCGTCTAATGGTATCTGGTTATAGGCTGAGTTTAAGTCAAGCAATGTAAAAACTTGGCTTTCCCTGAATGCTGAAAACTAGTCTCAATTTGAGGCATTGGTGTATATTCTAACTCTAAACCCTGGTTGAGGCCCCTATAATTAACTACTAATCTAGTTTTTCCCCCTTTCTTTGTTACTGTAAAGGCTGGGCTGGCAAATGGACTATTTGACTCGCGTATCACCTTATTGTCTAATAGCTCTTGTATATGTTGCCGTATGATTTCGGTTTTTGGTGGAGAAAATTGATAAGGTCTACAGCGAACCTGGTGGCCTTCCTTAATATTTATATGGTACTCTAATACATTAGTCCTTCCAAGTTTTTTGGTAATTGTATCAGGAAACTGGCTAAATAATTGCTTAATCTGATCCACTTGTTCAGGAGTAAGATTTTCCCCAAATGTGGGAGAATTTTGGTGTTTTAGTGTCTGTACTGGGACTACTTTTATCATCAAGAGAAAGAACTAAAGGGGATTGATATGGAAATGTTATTATATCTTTTGCTATATTGATTATAGCTTTGGAGTACCGCAAAAATCAGTTCCTAATATTACATTTACTGGCAATTTCTCAGCAATAAAAAATGGGAATGACCAAGAAAGATACTGTACTTTAAAGTGAAGTTTAACTACATATTTAAATTTTATTGTGTGAGAACTGGCCGTTGTGGCTGATATGTTGACATCCTCTGGGGGAGATACTACTACACCTTTCTTATTAATTAAACCTTGGAAAAAGGTACTGGATATTAAAGAACAAGTAGCTCCTGTATCTACAGTGGCCTTGGTTTGGATGCTGTGCTCTTTGCGACCAAAGGTTATTATTAATCTTGATGGGTAGGTTAAGAAGCTTCTAATGATGTATTTTGGGATGGTTTTTGGTTTGGTTTAGGTGTCTCAAAATTGGTAATGTTAATTTGGTTTGTGGCATTGGATACAAGCGCGGGGCCGGTGCTGCCTACCTGGGACCGCGCTGGTGGTTTGGCTGAGGGTTTCGAGGTCGGTTGTTTTGCCAATTGGCTTGCTGCCTGGGGTGGGGATTCCTGAAATTTGCTCGATTGGGCGGTGGTGGAGGAGGGTATGGATACCCATATGGGTGGTATATAGGCGGGGTTGGATAGACGACAGCACGGGGTTGAACCTCAGGAAAAGGATTTCCTTGATTATTTATGTGCTGAAGGTTTGGGTTGGGGGGTGGGTTTTATTTCCTGAAAAGAAGGGGTTAGCTGATCGCTGGGTGTTGTTGGGATTTCTGTAACCATGTGATGAATTTGGTTGTGCATAATATCTGGTTGCAAATGGGGAAGAATTTTGTGGTCGACTGTTTTGATTTGACTGCCTAGATAATAAACTGGCTGATAAGGGAGCTATGTCGATAAGCTGTTGGACAGTCGTTACCGGGGGTAAACCTGCAAAGGTGGTTCTTGTGTCTGAGTTTATTCCTCTAAATATTACATTGATAACTTCTGACTCATGTGTATCAGGGGACAAAATTTGGAAATTACATTGAATGTCTTTAATGTATTCAGCTAGGTCCTCCTGATAAGCTTAGTGGTAGAGGAATTTATTTTGGAGTTGCCTAAGTGCCTCAGGAGTGAAAAAGGTTTGCCGTATATCTTTTAAAAGCTGATCCCAAGTTGTATGTTGAGCTACTTTATTCATCCAAAATTCATGCATTCTGTTTTGCACAGATGCGCCCAAGTTAAGCAATATGGCGCGTTCAGGGAATAATTTAAGACTAATAATCTTGGAAACCCTTTTTAAGAATTGCACAATTTGGTCGTGGTCATTACCTGTTAATTTAGGTACACCCTTAATCATGTCTCTGATATAAGGAGGAATTTTGGTTTCATCCTGACATCTATGTGAGGAAGAAGAACTCTGGACCTCTTTAGCTACTATTTTGGCCGTTTCCGTGACAGCATTCATGGTTATACTTTGAAGTGACTCAATCAATGACCTTAGGTTTGGATCAGACATGGATGTGGAAGGAGTAGGTGTCTGAATAACAGAGTCAGTAGACTCTGTTATTCAGACACCAAGGAGGGCTGCGGGTTGAATCGACCACGCGATACATTGCTCGATAGCCTGAGCGGCGGTTAAATTTTTTATCCAGGAAACCATTGCCGGTACGTTATCTTTATCGAAGGGCATCTAACTCTCAAATGCACGTGCAGGGGCAGGAAGGGGAGGAAACCCTTCCTAAAAGGGGTTTGCTTTGTTTATTTTGTATCTGTTTAACTATCATTTACTTATTTACAAGTTTATTTGGTAAAAGTTAAATAATATTGCTGAATATTATATTTATTTATGGCTCTTGAATAGCTGTATACCTTTTTTTTTACTAAGCAAATGCTTTTATTAATTTATCTTTGTATGTTGCTGGAGTGTGTGTGTTTTGTTTTTGTTGTATCCATACAACTGTGAAACTTAATTATGGTTAAGTGGGGCTGTAGGAGAAGTTAAGGCAAGGAATGAGTGGGAATGAGTAGTCAAGCCAGCTCCCTAACTAATTCACCCACAAACACACTTGGAAAAGAGGAATAATCAACGTTGGTTTAGGCATTTCCTCAAAACGCATCCATTCCTAACCAACAGACAAGACTGCAGACTTCTTTTCTTTTTTTTTTGCTGGAGTCAACTAGCTATGGCAGCTCAACCCATGGACAAATCACGCGGCCATGATGTGTGGTGTCAGCTTCGGGATTTGAGGCCTCTCCAATCTGCTAAGTAAAGTACCGGTACCATTTATTTTTTTATTTTTGTTATTTGTTTTTTTTTATTTTTTGAGTGAGCAAGTGGGAAGGGAAATCAGAGTAAGGATTGATTACCTGGAAGCATTCGAAATTATCCTAATTATTACTGTGTTCCATTTTCCCCGTCGACTCATCGCTGGCATCAAGAGTTACCACCTGGGATTATGCCTTTTTTTTATTAGTCGCGACCAGAGGCAAGCACCTGACCCATGGGCATGTAACGAGGGCTTATTTCATTTTATTTAGGCCTATTTATTTATTTTTTTAAACCAACTCATTGCATACGCATAGTTGCTACAGGCTAATGGGCCGACAAGGGGGGGGTTAGTACCCGTCTTACCATGGAAATTAGTCTATTCTGTGTCGTAGAACCATGGTTTAATAAAAGGGTATTAGGCAGGTTGCTATAGGTAAAAGGATATGTGCTCACAAATTTATATTTAACAACTTCTTTACTTTTGTATTTTTTTTATTATTTTTTTTGTACATACCTAGCAGATTGTTGCATGAGGAAATTCACCGGGGAGCGCCAAAACCTTCCCTAAATGGTTGGTGCCTTGTATGAGGAAATACCAAATTAATCAGCGCCCTAATTCATGCTTGAAGTCGAGCGACTTCTCTAAGTTTCAGACAGATCCCTAATATGAGCGGCTTGCTAATCTATAAAGGTATAAGAGGTAAAGCATCAAGGTTGAGCTGTTAGTAGGAGTAAAATATTTTTGTAAACAGAGTACGGAGTTTATAAGGAAATCAACTATTTCAAAATTATCTCAAGGTCTAATATTTTATACCTGTATAAGGTTTTTTATTAATATAATTTGTTACCTTGATATATTGTTAATTAAGTGTGCTTGAGTATTTATTCAGTATTTAAGGTAACATCAAAGCTAGCAGTTACTGTACCTAAATTATAATCCAAGAGCCTTAACTTTATTTTAATTTAATTAATCTTATTTTATTTAATGTGTTTGAAAAATTATTTGCAAAATCATAACCAGATATTCTAGGCCAAGGGAAAAACCAAATAATTCACCTATATTCTTGAGAGGAGGCCTAAAAGAATAGGACTTATTTAATCAGTTCAAACAGTTATCGTCTCTGGGCACTCGAGGTGAACTTCCGCAAGCAGAGCAGCAGGACATCATCATGAGTGGTTAAGGTAAATTAGGAGGGGCTAGGCCGGGGCAGGGACCTTTTCAATAATGGGGTAGGCAATAATAATAATAATTGGTAAATTGTCATAATACTTAATTAATTTAATTAATAGGGAATGTAATAGTTATCAAGGGATTAGTGATTAAATTCAACTGTGTTACCTACAATTTAGCATGTTTGAACATTAGTTAAAATGGATAGAGACTGGGAGCCAGCAATATTAATTATCAGATATATTAAGTTAACTTAATAAATAGACATTAAATAATCGCTCATTAAGGCTGGCTTCTCTTAATTCCGAACGAGGGAGGTTCATTTGCTTGTGGGATCCCGGCTGACGGGAGCTGTTCTTACGCAGTAATATTAAATGAATATCAAATTATTGGTCCAGTACGCCGCAGTGGAAGCGTGCTGGGCCCATAACCCAGAGGTCCGTGGATCGTAACTACGCTCTGCTACCACTTGCGGCGTACTGGACCAATAATTTGATATTCATTTAATATTACTACGTAAGAACAGCTCCCGTCAGCCGGGATCCCACAAGCAAATGAACCTCCCTCGTTCGGAATTAAGAGAAGCCAGCCTTAATGAGCGATTATTTAATGTCTATTTATTAAGTTAACTTAATATATCTGATAATTAATATTGCTGGCTCCCAGTCTCTATCCATTTTAACTAATGTTCAAACATGCTAAATTGTAGGTAACACAATTGAATTTAATCACTAATCCCTTGATAACTATTACATTCCCTATTAATTAAATTAACTAAGTATTATGACAATTTACCAATTATTATTATTATTGCCTACCCCATTGTAATGAGCCTAATTTGCACAGGGGTAAGAATTGGCTCATTAGGCCTAGTCATGGGACCAGTAGGCCTAGGCCTACCTAGCCTATGTCCAGCCTATGGAGGGAGTGTTGACAATCAGTATAAACACTGCTATTTCCCTAACTTAAACCCTTTGAGTGATTAAGTAACTCACGGTGTTGGGGTGGATGGTTATAACCCTAATTATCACCATCGGAAGGCTAACCTAGTCGGTCCCATAACTGCCAACTCCGATCGCCGGTTTTGATGTGGAAAGCAAAGTGTTGAGGCGTATAACGGCGACTATAATCTAATATAAACACTTAGTTGGACACGTAATTAGATCTTTTCCTTGGGAAACGTAATATTTGCGAACGGAACTACGGTTGTTGTTGTTGTGAACAACATAACCTAAAAGACGTCGTCACGACTTTGTGAGTTGAGCAGACGGTGACAGGTGACAGAGCCTGCGCTGCTTCTTCTTTTCGCCGAGCGCGCCAATAAGCTGTTTTTCTGGCAGAGACCGAAAAACAGTGGTCCCGGATATAGCTTTTTTTAGCTTGTAACCAGCCGCTTTATCAACTGCAAAAAAGGCTGGTGAGTCATCACCGGAAGGGGTGAGCACATTGTGTGCTGATAACCCTTTGAGGGACACTTGTGGCAGCGCTTCGGAAGTGACCGGTCCGTAATTCGAGTTCTGTTCTTGTGCGAATTCTTCCCCGGGACACTACGCTAAGTGCCGTAGCAATCGACGACTTCCAATACATTTTGTATTAAAGGTACGTCAGCGTCATTCCTGAATTTAAGTTAATAAGACGATCTGTAAACTTTTCTGAAAGTTGATCGTGTCGCAGGATAGGGTTCCGAGACCTATCCTGCTCGTCTCTTGGCTGTAACCAAGACTAGTTAAATTAATTATCTTGGTGCCGATTATAATTTAGTTTTCCTTTTGGGATAGGCTATTTTCCAAATTCTGTGTAACCAAGTTGGAGTAATTGGTGATTTTACGAGTTTAATTCCTAGATTTTTCCTGCTGTTGTAACAGGCTTAGTCTTGTTCAAACCTGCTGTGCAATAGGAGTGTAAGGTCTGTCCTGCTCCTGTAATTACTGGTCGCTAGTGAAATAGTTTAATGTTGTTTCTTGATTAGGGTAAACATTAACTATGGGTAACTAGTGTTAACTCTGAACATCTCACAGAGCTAGGGAAAACAGCAGAGGGCATTTTACTTAGCAGGTATTTCCAAATTTAGTCTGCCCTAAGTTGAATGTCATCTAGGTTGAATATAATTGAGCTCTCATATCTGAATATCTGATAACTACTGTGATTTCGATCCTCGACCCCTGGAATTATCCCAGCGACCGAGCTGAGCGATTCCAAGGCATCTGACAACCCGTGACGTGATTTCCTGCGGTTCGGTGTACCAGTGTAACCGACCGTCTTTTCTCTCACCAGGAAATATCCGTCACACCATTATTGAAAAGGTCCCTGCCCCGGCCTAGCCCCTCCTAATTTACCTTAACCACTCATGATGATGTCCTGTTGCTCTGCTTGCGGAAGTTCACCTCGAGTGCCCAGAGACGACTCCCGCCGCCGGCCAGTCCAGCGGGCCGCGCGGCTCGCGCATGCGCGGACGGACGTGGTCAGTGAGTCGAGATTGACCTTTGAATTGTTGGTGCTGACTTACCTTGGCTTAATTATTAGGTGGCCGATTGGGGCGCCACAAATCTCCCCCCCCCCCTCCACCAGGGAGGAAGGTAGGGAAGAAGTCCAGATGGTGGGCTGGGGAAGGTGAAGAAGTTTGGCTTACTAGAGGGATATGGGAGCCAGAAGTGCTCTAAATATAAACATCTGAAATAATTAATATTAGCACATAATATATAAATACAACAAACTTAATATTGGCAACAACAATTAATATATTACAGTATAACGAAACTCAATAAATATATATATAATCTATAACAACATAAATTAACAATACGGTTTAATGCCACAATGTGTAATAACATGTTTTAGTATATAATCTGTAATTGTGACACTATTAATGAATATAACAACTTAAATAATTATTGTGTTTTAGTGTATGTGTATGTAGGTGTATGTGTGGTGTTGTGGCTTGTCTTCCCTTGCGCGACAGAGTAAAACACTCATTCATCCCTCAATACGTTTGGTGTGACTTGGTGTGGACCAAAACAAAAATTATACAAAAAGGTGGCCTACTATCAACTCAATTAATTGGATCCATAAAAAAATTTTACCAAACCATCGAGGGCGAAGGTTAGCCGTGTGTGTGTGTAAGTCCTTGTTTCAACTCTTCCCTTGAAGGAGACGCCTACACGAAGCAAAACCTTAGTCACAAGGGGAGGGGAGTTGAGTCAAGGAGTGTGTATGTGTTAAGTGTTGTGTGTGTAAACTTATGAACTAAATGACTTAACCTAATATCACGTTTCTCTTTCCGAATGGAGGTTTTTCCTTATGTTCTAATACCTAGGGAGGAAATATTTCTTTAATTGTGACACATGAGCTCTTGTGACATGTTTGCCAGTGGTGGGATCAGTTAGGTGTACTGTAACTGGTGAGGTGAATACTTCAATTACTAAGGGCTTAGACCATAAGGGGAGTAATTTGGCGTTGATATGGTCTATCGCCTTGCTCTGGTGATGCAACCTATACATAACCCAGTTACCTACATTAAATTGTTGATTGGTTCGACCTGAATTGTATTTTTTTTCTCTTTGTGCCCTGGCCTTATTTAAGTTTGATATGGCCTCTGACCATTTCTGTTGATTGTTTTGAGGGGAATTGTCTTGAAGTAGATCATCAAGGTTCCACCTTAATTCAAGGGGATGCTTTAAGGTGAAATTCAAAAATAATTCAGCTGGGGTAAAACCGGTGGACTCATGTCTGGCTGAGTTGAAAGCTATTTGGAAAAAATGTAAATTTTGACACCATTCTGTTTGTGAATTTGAATGAAAAATCCTAAGCGCTACCTTTATATTTTTGTTTGCACGCTCCGCATGACTAGGATTTGGGTAATATGGGGTGGTGGTTATATGCTGAATACCAAATTCCAAACACATGGCTGTCAGTTCCTTAGAGCGAAAATAAGATGCGTTATCTGAAACCAGAAATTTAGGGAACCCAAAATAAGCAAAAAGTCCTTGTTTAAGTAAAGGTACTGTAGTTTTAGCTGTGGTGTTTCTGGCTGGTAAAAAGACTGAGTATTTTGAAAATGCATCTGTAATAAATAATATATATTTGAAACCTGACTTGGTGCGAGGAAGAGGCCCAATATAGTCTATGAATATTTTTTCAAAGGGACGAGTGGTGGTTTCAGAAGCTAATAAACCTTGGCGGGTGTTGCTAGCTTGTTTGGAACGTTGACAAACATTACACGAGCGGACTGTGATTTTAAGCTTTAACTGATCTGCCCAAAAATGAGGTTCTATTCGAGCCCATGTTTTGTTGATACCCAAATGAGCTGTGGTTGGAGCCTGGTGATAGTATTGAAATAACATGTTGATTAGTTTGTCTGGCACAACAATTCTAGGTTTGGTTTGATTGGGGGTACAATGCATTAACATTCCTTGGTGTAAGAGATAATTTGGGGGTGGGTTTTGTTTCGAAAGAAATTTTATTATTTTTGAGATATGAGGGTCTTCAGCTTGGTGGGTTGCAATATCTTTGAAGACTTCTGGTATTTTGAACAGAAAATTTACTGAAGGGGGTGTTGAGATATTAGGGTGAGGCTTTACATTTTGGTCAGAGGGAGAGGGTGACTCCTCAAATAACCTAGAGAGAAAATCTGCAGTTGTGTTATCTTTCCCTTTTATATGATAAACTGTGAACTGAAATGCATTTATTAAGGTTATCCATCTCCCTATTTTACCCACCTGTCTAGGGTGATTTAAGAGCCAGGTGAGGGCATTGTTGTCTGTATGAAGCTCAAAATGTCTATGTTCCAAATAAACTCTAAATTTATTTAGGAAGAAGGTTACAGCTAAGGCTTCTAGCTCGAACGCACTATAGTTTTTCTCGTGTGTGTTGGTGGGTCTAAATGCATACGCAACAGGCAAGAGAATATCATCGTGGCGCTGAGCCAGTACTGCACCAATTGAGGATCTGGATGCATCAGTTTGAAGAATAAAGGGTAAATCAAAGTCGGGCATTCTAAGAACAGGAGATGATGTAAGAGCTTGTTTTAATTTTTGAAAAGCGTTCTCTTGTTCAGTTCCCCATACGAAGGGTACTCCTTTCTTTTTTAGATAATTAAGGGGGGCAGATACTTGAGAATAATTTTGAATGAATCTGGAATAGTATGCAGTCATGCCCAAGAATCTAGCCAGTTGTTTGAGATTTTTGGGTGTGGGGTAATCGTCAATGGGTTGGGTTTTCTCACGGTTGATTGAAAGTGTATTGTTTTGTATAACATGCCCTAAAAATTCTATTTTGTTAGAGGCTGCTGTGATTTTGGAGGGATTGACTGTTAAGTTAGCTTTTTTGAGGCGCTGCAAAACTTCTTTTACATGTAATAAGTGTTCTTCAAACGAATCTGAATAAACAACAATGTCGTCGAAAAAGGAGTAAAGGTACTTGAATTTAATATCACCAAAAACTTTATTGATTAGGTCTGCCAGAACCATTGAACCTGATGCCAAGCCGAAAGGTACGTAACAGAACTCAAATTGTCCCCACGGTAAAACAAACGCGGTATCTTTTTTGGACTCTTCGTCTAATGGTATCTGGTTATAGGCTGAGTTTAAGTCAAGCAATGTAAACCACTTGGCTTTCCCTAAAAGCTGAAAACTAGTCTCAATTTGAGTCATTGGTGTACATTCTAACTCTAAACCCTAGTTGAGGCCCCTATAATTAACTACTAATCTAGTTTTTCCCCCTTTCTTTGGTACTGTAAAGGCTGGGCTGGCAAATGGACTATTTGACTCGCGTATCACCTTATTGTCTAATAGCTCTTGTATATGTTGCCGTATGATTTCGGTTTTTGGTGGAGAAAATTGATAAGGTCTACAGCGAACCTGGTGGCCTTCCTTAATATTTATATGGTACTCTAATACATTAGTCCTTCCAAGTTTTTTGGTAATTGTATCAGGAAACTGGCTAAATAATTGCTTAATGTGATCCACTTGTTCAGGAGTGAGATTTTCCCCAAATGTGGGAGAATTTGGTGTTTTAGTGTCTGTACTGGGACTACTTTTATCATCAAGAGAAAGAACTAAAGGGGATTGATATGGAAATGTTATTATATCTTTTGCTATATTGATTATAGCTTTGGAGTACCGCAAAAAATATGTTCCTAATATTACATTTACTGGCAATTTCTCAGCAATAAAAAATGGGAATGACCAAGAAAGATACTGTACTTTAAAGTGAAGTTTAACTACATATTTAAATTTTATGGTGTGAGAACTGGCCGTTGTGGCTGATATGTTGACATCCTCCGGGGGAGATACTACTACACCTTTCTTATTAATTAAACCTTGGAAAAAGGTACTGGATATTAAAGAACAAGTAGATCCCGTATCTACAGTGGCCTTGGTTTAGATGCTGTGCTCTTTTGCGACCAAAGGTTATTATTAATCTTGATGGGTAGGTTAAGGGAGCTTCTAATGATGTATTTTGGGATGTTTTTTGGTTTGGTTTAGGTGTCTCAAAATTGGTAATGTTAATTTGGTTTGTGGCAGCGGATACAAGCGCGGGGCCAGTGCTGCTTACCTGGGACCGCGCTGGTGGTTTGGCTGAGGGTTTCGAGGTCGGTTGTTTTGCCAATTGGCTTGCTGCCTGGGGTGGGGATTCCTGAAATTTGCTCGATTGGGCGGTGGTGGAGGAGGGTATGGATACCCATATGGGTGGTATATAGGCGGGGTTGGATAGACAGCACGGGGTTGAACCTCGGGAAAAGGATTTCCTTGATTATTTATGTGCTGAAGGTTTGGGTTGGGGGGTGGGTTTCTATTTCCTGAAAAGAAGGGGTTAGCTGATCGCTGGGTGTTGTTGGGATTTCTGTAACCATGTGATGAATTTGGTTGTGAATAATATCTGGTTGCAAATGGGGAAGAATTTTGTGGTCGACTGTTTTGATTTGACTGCCTAGATAATAAACTGGCTGATAAGGGAGCTATGTCGATAAGCTGTTGGACAGTCATTATCGGGGGTAAACGTGCAAAGGTGGTTCTTGTGTCTGAGTTTATTCCTCTAAATATTACATTGAAAACTTCTGACTCATGTGTATCAGGGGACAAAATTTGGAAATTACATTGAATGTCTTTAATGTATTCAGCTAGGTCCTCCTGATAAGCTTGGTGACGGTAGAGGAATTTATTTTGGAGTTGCCTAAGTGCCTCAGGAGTGAAAAAGGTTTGCCGTATATCTTTTAAAAGCTGATCCCAAGTTGTATGTTGAGCGACTTTATTCATCCAAAATTCATGCATTCTGTTTTGTACAGATGCGCCCAAGTTTAACAGTATGGCACGTTCAGGGAATAATTTAAGACTAATAATCTTGGAAACCCTTTTTAAGAATTGCACAATTTGGTCGTGGTCATTACCTGTTAATTTAGGTACACCCTTAATCATGTCTCTGATATAAGGAGGAATTTTGGTTTCATCCTGACATCTATGTGAGGAAGAAGAACTCTGGACCTCTTTAGCTACTATTTTGGCCGTTTCCGTGACAGCATTCATGGTTATACTTTGAAGTGACTCAATCAATAACCTTAGGTTTGGATCAGACATGGATGTGGAAGGAGTGGGTGTCTGAATAACAGAGTCAGTAGTAGTGGGTGTAGGAATGTTTTCTGGTTGAGTCGTAGTGAGTGTAAGTTGAGGTGTTTGTTCTTCAGGGGTTGTGTCTTCATCCTCGACCTTTCCTTTTGCTTCGAGAACAAAATTTCTCAACAAAAGTCGGTTTTCCTCAAGGAGGGCTGCGGGTTGAATCGACCACGCGATACATTGCTCGATAGCCTGAGCGGCGGTTAAATTTTTTATCCAGGAAACCGTTGCCGGTACGTTATCTTTATCGAAGGGCATCTAACTCTCAAATGCACGTGCAGGGGCAGGAAGGGGAGGAAACCCTTCCAAAAAGGGGTTTGCTTTGTTTATTTTGTATCTGTTTAACTATCATTTACTTATTTACAAGTTTATTTGGTAAAAGTTAAATAATATTGCTGAATATTATATTTATTTATGGCTCTTAAATAGCTGTATACGTTTTTTCTAAATATGCAAATGCTTTTATTAATTTATCTTTGTATGTTGCTGGAGTATCTATCCATACAACTGTGAAACTTAATTATGGTTAAGTGGGGCTGTAGGAGAAGTTAAGGCAAGGAATGAGTGGGAATGAGTAGTCAAGCCAGCTCCCTAACTAATTCACCCACAAACACACTTGGAAAAGAGGAATAATCAACGTTGGTTTAGGCATTTCCTCAAAACGCATCCATTCCTAACCAACAGACAAGACTGCAGACTTCTTTTCTTTTTTTTTTTTGCTGGAGTCAACTAGCTATGGCAGCTCAACCCATGGACAAATCACGCGGCCATGATGTGCGGTGTCAGCTTCGGGATTTGAGGCCTCTCCAATCTGCTAAGTAAAGTACCGGTACCATTTATTTTTTATTTTTTTTTATTTGTTTTTTTTTATATTTTTTTTGAGTGAGCAAGTGGGAAGGGAAATCAGAGTAAGGATTGATTACCTGGAAGCATTCGAAATTATCCTAATTATTACTGTGTTCCATTTTCCCCGTCGACTCATCGCTGGCATCAAGAGTTACCACCTGGGATTATGCCTTTTTTTAAAAAAAAATTTATTAGTGGCGACCAGAGGCAAGCACCTGACCCATGGGCATGTAATGAGGGCTTATTTTAATTAGGCCTATTTATTTATTTTTTTAACCAACTCATTGCATACGCACAGTTGCCACAGTCTAATGGGCCGACAAGGGGGGGTTAGTACCCGTCTTACCATGGAAATTAGTCTATTCTGTGTTGTAGAACCATGGTTTAATAAAAGGGTATTAGGCAGGTTGCTATAGGTAAAAGGATATGTGCTCACAAATTTATATTTAACAACTTCTTTACTTTTGTATTTTTTTATTATTATTTTTTTGGTACATACCTAGCAGATTGTTGCATGAGGAAATTCACCGGGGAGCGCCCTATGAGGGGATTTCCTAAATGGATGGTGCCTTGTATGAGGAAATACCAAATTAATCAGCGCCCTAATTCATGTTTGAAGTCGAGCGACTTCTCTAAGTTTCAGACAGATCCCTAATATGAGCGGCTTGCTAATCTATAAAGGTATATTTTAATTTAATTAATCTTATTTTATTTAATTTGTTTAAAAAATAATTTGCAAAATCATAACCAGTTATTTTAGGCCAAGGGAAAAACCAAATAATTCACCTATATTCTTGAGAGGAGGCCTAAAAGAATAGGACTTATTTAATCAGTTCAAACAGTAAAGATTTTATCTAACTCAGTTGATAACATACGAAATGCTTGGTCATTGAAGTGAATTCCATCACGCCTGTTCGAGTTGCGATATTTCTTGTGAAAATAATGAGTCGAATTTTCTCTTGAAATAGGAATTCGCAGGAGATGTGTGTCAGCTGATTGTAAAGTGGATAGAAATTTATTAATTTCGTCAATCAAAGTCAGTGCATGGTGATTGTGTGCAAGTCTCGGGAAAGGTGGTAAGGCAAGCAGAATAAGCTGAGAAGGTGATAATCTTGTCTTTACTAAACGAATCAGCGATTTTATTTGGCTTTGGAAGGTCTGCAGAGTTACTCCTTGCAACACATCATTTGTACCAAGGAATAATACTAAAGGATAATTAGCTTCAAATTTAGGAAGGGATAGCTTTATTTGACGTTTTACAACTGCAATGGTAGCACCAGATGTCACCAATTTGTCTTTAATGGCAAAATTATATGCAACATTGCACCTATTTTGAAAAAAATCGTAATATCGGCAAAATTGAGAGTCTCCAATTAAATTTATGTAATGCATTTTGTAAATCTTACACTGGCTGGGAAAGGGTTTTCAATTTGGTTGGTTGCTTAGAAACCAGTTTGGAGGTTATCAGCTAGGTCAGCGACCTTGAGGGGGTCTGCAGGTATCACGTAATCACTTCCTTTGTTGATAAGGGAATGTTATGGTTACGTGTGATGTAAATATGTTTGTAAACATTGAAACTAAATGATAAATACAAAGGGTTTATTAAATTACAGCTATATAATACTAATTCAGTGATTCAGTGGGAACAAGAGTTTAATTTACTTTCAGTTTATTACCTGGAATTCTGATTTAAAATCAACAACCAACAAACAATTCTGGAGGGAATATGGTTTTATAACTTTTTTTGCTAGGCTAACTTGTGAGAAATTAATTACACATGGGCCTGATCAAGGCTGATGTGGGTAAATAGGGTATCATAGAAATTTAATACTTCACCATTGACAATAATACACTATGTTTTCTTAGGCCAATAAATTACCTTAAATCAATTAACGGCGAAATATACAACCCATCAACCAAATAAAAAACAAGCTTATGAAAAGGTTGCCAGTGTAGCCTAAATAGCAAGTTCTCATTATCTTTATTTATTTTTTTTATATTTTACTATTTTTTTGGTGATAAACTCTACAGAATCGTTGACTAAATCTAAAATCGAATTACTACGTTCTACACTACTAAGTTAAATTGGGGCAGGCATTTAAAATTGAAACAAAATGATGAGGGAATTATAATACATAAGGCCGTCTTAGATCGCTTAAATAAAATATGAGAGATCTTAAAATGTCTTTAATAGGCCTACCTATTTTTCCCGAGATATTCAAACTGAAAACAATCGCCAACACTGAATCTCTTTTTTTTTAATTAATTTCAAAACTGGTTTTGGAAAAAAATAATACTTGTTTGAACTCAAAATTTAATTTAATTTAAGAAAAGGTAATCAATTGTTTATGAAAAACATTACGATGATAATTTAAGCGTGCACGTGGTCGGCCGCGGCCAGAGACGCCCGCGGCGACATGCACACGCGGCCGTATACGGCGACATGAATACGGCACGTTTGTGCATTGTTGAAAACATGACTTTGGGAGTTTATTTTTGATTATTTAATTAGGAAACGAGGAAAATTCATTGCCTGTGTCGGTCTGCTACCATTTGCGGCGTACTGGACCAATAATCACAAAATTAAATTTTGTACCTTTTTTTACTTAACAATTGTTGATGAAATGTAAGGTTTCTGAGATATTAGGCTTTGAAAAATATAATCGACCGCCATTTTGAATCGGTACAAAGTAGAAATTTGATTCCTTGTACTTAAATAGATGGTAATAGTCTCAGTACCCACACAAAAATTCAAGCCAGTATCTCAAGCCGTTTCAAAGCTACGTTGTTTTATGTAAATAAAACGTACAGACCGACAGACGGAAAACGAAGCGAGATAAGACCTATGTAAACATGAAACTTTTTCTTTATTTTGACCCAAAGAACCAAATTATGAAGTTAAGTGATGCACTTAAGGAACACCGTGTGCACATTAACCTTCAATTTTAATACTTTTAAAATTAGACATAAAATAAAACAAGCCGAAATACCTCTGAAACGGCTAGTTCAGGGTAAACTAATGAAACGACTTATTTTGTTTAAAATTTAATTACCTTTCCAAAAATATCAATATTTATGAGGATTTTATGGGTAATATGTGATTCTTTGAAATTTGTTATGGGGTAGTGAAAATTACAACAAGAATTCGAGTCGAAATATCTTGGAAACGGCTAGCCTGACATAAACTAATGTCATGGCGTCATTTGTTAAGATTTATATTGCCTTTCAGAAAATATATACATTAATGGGTTTTTTTGGGTATTTAAGGAGAATTAAGCGTTTCTTTGACATATCAAGCGGTGAAAATTGATGAAAATGAAGTTTGAGCCGCTTTATCTCGTAAACGGCTAGTCTGATGTAATTTAACGAAATGACACTTTTTGTTCAAAATTTAATTATCTTTCTGAAAATACAAACATTTATGGGGTTTATTTCATGATCATGGAGATATATGCGATTAAACAGAGCCATATCATTTTTTATGGTGGCCATTTTGATGACGTCATTACAGGGAGTTCCTGACCTGTGATCGAGTGTCTCCCGGTGATTTCTTGATTCTTCTTACATGTATAATCACCAAAAAAATTTCAAAGTGGTATCAAAAAGTGAAATATTTTGCTGATTCTGGGAACTAATTCCATGGACTACTAATGGAAATCTGCTGTTAAATCACACCTTACAACTCCAACTTCCACAAATACATAATGGAAATTTTAAGATATTAAAAATTGATAATAGAGAGCCATAGATGGCACCAATAACATAATGCATTAACGCTCGTAAAATATGTTCAGGTATCAAGAACATTTAAGTATACTGGGCCAGAAAGTTTTCTCATATATGATGTGTCCTTCAGTCTCTTCCATCTATTATGACAGTTCTTATTATAATCGGATGTTATATTTGTTATCATTGTATGTTTACTTTCAATTCCTTTACAAAATATCAATGTACCAATAAAATTAATTTAAATCTTTCCATTATTTTTACACTATTCCTTGTTAAATAATATTAAAATTCAAGGACATTTTAATATAGGAAAGCTCTTATCCACTTAAAAAAGACGGTATAATAACATAACTGACAGAACACGAATTATCAGTAAGAAGCATAATTTATTTGTTGCAAGTGGGAATAACATTTCAGTAGACTAGTTCTTGTAAAAATACAAGTTCTAGTACTCTAGTTTTTACAGATACATTAGAAAAATTTTGAAATTGCAAAATTCAATTGATAATTGAGAGCTCTATGGCACCATGATAATCTAGATTTACACAGCAAGATAAATGTGAAGATAATTATCTGGAATATTGAAAGTTTTTTTAATTGTCATGTTACTTGCCGACGATCAAAACGTAAAAATTGAATAAACACTTTTAAGAAATTGGAAAAGCAATTTATAGTATGCATTAAAATATTTACATATTTATTTGATTACTATTTGTAAAACGTACATAAAAATTACATGTCATCATAGTTTTGATAAAATATTTTATTCTATTTGTAAAAGAAGTTTTTAAAATAAACAGTGCAGTGAAAGACTTATTTCTTAACCACTTAACACTAATTTTTAATGTTTATCAATGGTTACTTCAGAATTATATTTTTAAGTTTTCTTGTTCAGTATGGGACATATAATTAAAGGTTCCGTATGGGACTCGTATGAATGGAGGTTAAAAATCAAGAAAGTTTTATATTTTGACATACGGGTGTTGTTATTTTATTACTAAATAGTACCGAATTAAAACAAAATGAATGTTAAATGTAACACCTTCACTGAAATCTTCTGACTGCACGCACTGATTTAGGACCATGTAGAAATTTGTGCAGTCGGAAGATTTTAGTGAAGATGTCATTTTATCCAGTGCCGCACACCTCCAGAGACCATCTCTCCAAGTTTGAATGTTTAATGGTTGGGTTTAAGTTGGAGGACTAGAAAATCATTAAAAATGAGATGTTGATCGTTTTTTAAGTGGGATTGTGATAGGGTTACTATTTTCGAAGGAGATTTCACTAAAATAAACAGGAAAAAATGATTTAATCTTCCTGCGCAGAGGCTTATCTATTCTGGAAAGACCGAACAACGAAAATATTAGCGACATACTTTTATTTTTACCATGATATTTCAGTTTTTGCACTGAATTCCAGATAACCCGTCATTTTATCTGAATGTTCGAATGTTCCACAACACGATTCGACCCTAGGGAATTTTGGTGTTGTTTCTGTTGTTGCATCACTGTATTGCATGAACAGACAGGGAGAACACCCCTTACCACCTTCAGGGAGAACACAGAAAAACAGGGGCGAGTGATCACCGGTCTGACACTTAAATGGAGCCAAGTGGTAAGCTTATTGGAGCGGGTTAGTTCGAAGCACTTCTAGTTGGATGTCGTTGTAAAAACATGGTTTTCTTCTTCTTCCCTGAATCAGCCAATCAAAACCACGATAACGATCTGCTAACTTCCTATTCCGTTTCCCCTGATTTTCTGTCACGACGTGTACACAACCAAAACGAGTTGGAATTAATTTGAGTGTGGGAAAATACCTAAAGTACGTTTGCCACTAGTGCAAGTTGTTTCGCGAAATACTGTTCTGCATGATTCACATATTGTGCTTAAAGCGATTGATAGAAAATAAATACGTAGATGTTACATGAAAGATGTTTACATAAAAGCGCTTAATAAAAATAAACTAAATTAATTTTTATCTAACTAGTTAATTTTTATTAAGTGCTTTTATGTAAACATCTACGTATTTATTTTCTATCAGTCGCTTTAAGCACAACATGAATCACTTAGTACAGTATTTCGCGAAACAACTTGCACTAGTGGCAAACGTACTTAATCAATGTAATCTAAACAAATCGGTAAAGCCATTAAAATTGAAAGTCTAGCAAACAAAACAAGAAAACGAAAATATAAACAAAGCAGACGACGACGACGATCGATATATCGCATTGACGACGATCGATATATCGCATCGATATTTTTAGTTCGTAGCACTTTTATCAGACAGCGCTAATGTTTCCTTACCACCGAGTTAACATGGAAGTGACAACTCTTTACGAAGTTCATTATGTTTATTACTCTATGGAGTGATCGCCCCTACGAAAGTGCAAAATAAATAAAATCAAATTTAATCCTTTGATTTCAATCATATTTTTTATATGGATAAAATTCTGAGCAGACTTATTGTGGTCGTAGAAGAGTACATAATCTCTCTAAATAATCTATTATTGTAAGAAATATTTAATAAGTACATTTTATTTTAGCCTGGATGTTTTGAAACAGCTATACTTAAATTAATTGTAAGGGAGATGATGGCAGTTTTTTAATAACTTCCATAAATATAGAACTATACAATGGTTCCGTTTACGGCCGAACGAAAATTAAATGTTTCCTCCGCCGCGGTCAACGTCTACCTATAACTTGTTTATCATTTTTGGGGACTACAAGTAAATTTTCATCAAAATTTGTGATTGTTAGGATACTGGGAAAAGTAGTTAAACACCCATCTTCCGCTTAACTACTAATAACAAGAATTATTATAATTTTTAATAAAATTGTTTCAGCAGTTTTTGAGAAATTGGGATTGTTAGTTTTAAGAATTTATTTAGGTAATAACTACCCTTAAAATTTAAAAAGTCAGTATTTGGTATTATAAATCCTAGGAATAGAGGTTTAGTACTAGTACCTAAATGCCGAAATCAGTCAAAATGAAACAATGTATTTGGTGATTGTTTGCATCCACGCACACTTTCACATTTTTCGGACGGAAGACAAGTTCAAAAAACAAATTCTCAATTTTTTAATTTAGACAACACACTGAAACCAATATTTTGACTAATTATTACTCAAATTCGACAATTTTGACAAAAACATGCTCTAATTTAAAGGGAGTATAGTGAGTAACATGAATAAGGTACTTTTTTGTAACACCTCGGCCGTTCTCCTCTTTTTTTGTCAGGTTTCGGGTCGAGCGCGGTAAAAGATAAAACTCACAATTTCACCAAATAGAATTTATTAATAAAATATCTCAGACAACACTATAACACAAATTTAAACTAATTGAATTGACCCTGATCTAATACTCGAATTTAGTTTTTAGGAAATTACAAAAGTTAAATACCCCCGTTGCAGCAGACCTGCATACTCAGCGAATTTCAGATGCAACACAACAAATGGTATTTCAATCCAACTTAGCGAGATTTTACATGTTTTGTAATCTCCATTAGAATAACATGGGGAATGATTATGCAGGTTTGCTGCAACAGGTATGTTAAAACTGGTTGGTTTTAATTCATTATTTAGTAGATCTTAACTAGAAGAAGCCATATACCAAGTTTTGTCAAGAAATGTTAAAAAATAAGTAAGATATAGAATTTTTTTATTTCCCATAAGGATAACATGGGGAATGATTATGCAGGTTTGCTGCCACTAAAAATTGAAATTTCGGGGAATTTAGACTAAAATACATTAGATCTCATCTAGATGAAGCCACAAACCAAGTTTTATCCAGATATGTTGAGAAATAAGCGAGATATAGAATTTTACTTATTCCCCATAAGGTTAACATTGGGACAACGTACTGTGTTTACCACTTTCAATATCTCGGTAACCAATGGACATAGAGCAATGATTCAAAACACTAAATTGTTTGTTTTTGTGAGCTGAATTCAATGGTGCCAACAAAGATTCGATAAATTTTATTTTTATATGTAAAAAACCCAAAAAACCCATTTTTGGGGGTGTTTATCCCCCCTTACCCCCCCTTCCGGTGGTCCGATCGGGCTGGTTCACGAACTCGTCCATTCGATTACCACTTTACATGTCTGTTCCAAATTTCATTAAGATCGGATCATATTTACGGCCGCTATCGTGCTGACAGACACATATATATATATATATATATATATATATATATATATATATATATATATATATATATAGATAGATAGATAGATAGATAGATAGATATATAAAAATTCGAACGAATGGTGTTTTTTGCTTCTGGTGGCCCTAAAACGAAAAGTTATCATGGTCTCGGGCTTAGGTCTTACCATGAGACCTACGGTAATAGCTTCTTCCCTATAGGGGAAATTCGCTAAAATGAGAAATTTTAAGTGCCAATTAAGTGAGAGGAACTAATCCGGAATTACTAATTAATCACATCCGCGGTCAATTTGCAACTGACTCGATTACCGCTCATTAACCGCTTCCCCCCCTCTTCGTCCGCTTGGGGCGCTGTTTCGGTGACCGGGAGGTGTCGCCCCTCGTGGCCGGGGCGCGAACTTCCTAGGCCGCACGCGGCTGCTAAACGTGATATCTAACGTGATATCAGCGATTTCGGCTGCCGTGAACGACCGCTTCCAGCTGAGCCAAGCTTCCTAGGTTTGCAATAACAGGAAGTGACCTTTGCTCAAGTGTTGGGTTGCAACACGTGCCGGTTCGATAGCCTCAACGATGTCGTGGTTTCCTCACTGGGCTCATCCAGATAATTTTGGAAATTTTTGGGGGGATGGATACCAAACATATGATTTGGTAAATCATTGATCATCACTCAATTTGGTGATGATAAACCATCTTGACGTCCGTCACATTTTTATACAAGGCAATATAAAATATGTGTTGAAAAGAATTATTTTATGCTAGTATTCAACCAGCTATTTTTTCTCAGTGGCAAACTTATTTGGTCTTTCGTAGTTCGTGATTTTTTCAAGCATAGTTTTCTGACCGGAATCATATGAGAGATCTTGCATAAAATTAACCTTTTTTTCTTATGGAGTTTGAGTTATGGAGTGAATCCAATATAGCAACAGATTCCAACCTCCTCTTAAGATAGCTTATTGAAAATAATAATAATATCTTTATTATTTCGACAGTAATTTTATATATTATATGAAAAATATTTTTTATACATTACCCTAAAATGTAACAAACTGAATACCTGGACGTAACGGATGAATTTTGACGCTTTGCACCCCTCTATTTATTATTTTTTTAATAATTTTCAATAAAGGCTCTTAAACCTACATGGTGTTATGTAGCGGCTATTTATTTTTAACGGACATTTTTCTTAAATTTAAAATAACAAATCTGAATGTTATGAAACATGTACGTTTTATTACAGCTGCAGCGCTATTCATTGATATCAAATAAATATAGACGTTTCGTTCTACAAGACATGGAAGTCTGAAAACGTCCCGAATCTTAAAAATAAGCCCCGCGTGTCAAAATGAAAAGAATGCATCAGAATTATTTTTACATATAACCTAAGTTATTAAAATATTGCCAATTGAAGCATGAAAGAGGTAATTTGTAACAATTTCATTTGTTAATAGCTGATAAACCCGGCTTAGCCCGGGAGATTAATTAAGTTTTATTGTCGTATTCTTGCTGTTTCTTTGTGCTGCATTCTGTTAGTAACCATAATAGCTGGTTTCTAATGGTAACCATAACAACAATTCAAAGCACTCCTAAAATCCTTGACATGTGTCCCTCTTGGGCGATCCTGGACTTAAGCCCAGGATGTATCAAAACCAAACCACCATAGTGCACATCATGAGATTCTAAGTTTTAATTTGACACCAAGATCAAGTGTCTACGATATGTAGTTTTGGCTGTAGCCCGAAATATACCAACACACCACTCTTTTTTTATATACTGATTGATTGATGATTTAATCAAGCTGAACGCTATTATTTGTAAACAGTATTTTCACTAATACTGTAATACATAACATTTTATTAGAATATTACATGTTACAGATCAATAAACATCTATTGGGTTGTAACATAGATAAAAATATTTTTTATCTATGGTTATATCAACCAATATTAGTTACTCTATGACTCTATGGCGAAACTAAGTCGATTAGGAACAAGTTCGAGTTACAGTCGACTCTCATGGTTGATCTGTTAAAAGGAGTCGTTCTTTTCGGAGCAGTGCCTTTCGGAGGTACGATCTTCGGAGATATGCCCTTTCGGAATTATGCCTTAAAAACACATATTTTGTTTCGGAGATATGCTTATCGGAGTTGTGACTTTCGGAACAATGCATGGCACTCCAGCGCTGCGCCACGTCACACAATTAGGGAGGGAACTAACACTATGTTTACATTTTATTACTAAACGTCAAATATTCCTGGTTTATTTACGTTTATGTTACTACTGTTTCATTTCTTGTTAGTAAGCTTCAATCGGTGTGTTTCATGATCAAAGTATTGGCGCCAATTGTTGATCATGAGACACTAATGACTGTCTACTACGCCCAAGTTTATTCGCACCTGAGGTATGGTGTGGTCCTCTGGGGAGACTCGGTGGATTCGGGTAGAGTTTTTAAAATCCAAAAGAAGATCATCAGAGTCATGTTTCAGCTGCAGTACCGGCAATCTTGTAGACCACACTTCATCAGTTCTAAAATTCTCCCCCTTCCCTCTCTGTACATCTTTGAATTAATGTGTTTCATTAAATCAAATCCAGATCTTTTTTCAAAAAACCAAATTACACATATATACCAGCTGAGGCATGACATCCTTCACTACCCGATTCACCGTCTAACCCTCTATGAAAAGGGAGCCTATTACTCTGCATTGAAGTTGTTCAATGGGCTCCCTGAACCAATCAAACAAGAGCACGATTCAAAGAGGTTTAGGCACTCCCTGAAGAACCATCTCACGAGTCGGGCGTACTACTCTGTGAAAGAGTACATTTCAAATAATTCTTGACATGAAACTTTGTGTATGTAGAGAGTTGTCTACATTGTTTTTTTTGTAAATTGTTGTTTATTTTAATTACATTATTTTAGGACATTATAATTTTGACAAGTCATATGTTTACTTAGCCTATAGCTTAAAAATGTAAACCAATGTGACACTTGTAAATAAATAAATAAATAAACTACTCGACAATACAGACACTGTTTACAGGCTGTAGAGGTCTTCAATCTTGGACTTGCCTTTTCGTTTTGTAAACTGAGGATAAATTTCTATAACTAACATTGTACCCTACATAACATTTACTCATTGTTCACATTAGCATAGAACAGATTGTAAAGTTAAATAAATATAAAAAATTAGTTTTCTTGTATTTACATTTTATCACAATATTACTTGTTTATTTACGTTTTAATGTTTTAATTTGAAAGTAACTGATGAGCAGCACAGCTGTGACTCCTGAACCAGACTTCCAGCCGGTGGACCTACTTGTTTGACGTCATAAATTCTGCAGCATGGCCTGTTTTTTTTCTAGTGCGGCCTTGCCTTGAGGCCACGAAGTTCTCATGTGGTGTAATTGGGCTGCTTAATTTTTACGTTCTCCCACTATACATAATGTATGAAAAAAGTATTGTTTTCAAAATTTTCGAATTAGAGTTGTTTGTGGAAAATATTTGTTTTCTGATCCCCAAATGAAAAAAAAAGGTTTTTTCGGAGTGGTGTCCGTCCGTCCGTGGTGGGTGTTTGTGTAATGTAAACTAAGATCAAGACAACAACACCAATGATGCAATTTTCATTAAATTTGGCTTGCAGGTATAAAGTATCTCCAGGGTTTTTATTTTTAGAATTTTTTATTTTAAGGTTATTTACCACTAAAAACCATGAAATTTTTATGTTTTATGTTTTTTATGTTTATTTTTATGTTTGTGCTAAAGATGACAAACAAATTGGCACCACCCGCATGTATGTAAAAATTTAGGTTTCAAAGTTATGGGGTTTTATAAGTGATAAAAATTAATATTTTTCAAGTTTCACAAACTTTGTAACTTCTAAAGAAAATATACTTATTACCATTAAATTTGGCTTTAAAAAATAAATAATCCAGTATTTTGAATTATTAGTCCACGCCAACTGTTTGCTGAGATATTTTTGATATTTTCGTTTGAATTTTCTTTTGGCGATAAACGCAGTAGGTACGTTGTCAAACGTTTTCTTATGGCAAATATTCAAACACCGATATTTCCATTAACTACTAACCAATTCCAATAAAATTTGGCATGTATTTGTGGGAAGATTGTAAATTTATTTTATTTTATTGTATAATTATTAAATTTCTTACTTTAAGGAAGAAAGTATGTGAGTTTGCTGATATCATATTATTATTTCAGTACGTTTAGCCAATAGGGGAGAATCAAGTCATTTTATTGGCTGATCCGATCAAATCCAATCATTTTCTGGCGATGTAATTAAGTGGCTATCTTTCTGGGACGTTTCAAAACGTCCATGTGTAGAAAGTCAAGGTCGAGTTGAGTTAGAGTTTATATGGTTAGCTATTAACTGTAAATTGATATAACATATCTAAAAGTAGTTTTGTATGTTATACAATTCAAATTCAAAATTTCAAGTTCGAGAGAGGTAACTTACTGGAGTGCAAAACACAGGTAATAACAAAAAATAGGCTACATGTAATAATGAAAAATGAACAATATACAATACCAAACTGGTAATGAAGTAGGGGGCAGAGCCTATAGCATTAAATTAGAAACTCACCATTCTTTCCGAGTACGATGCCACTGAATTCTTCCGTAAAACCTTTTCCATAAGCTTTCCACATAAATCGAACTGCTTCATTAAGGTTCTGGATTCCAACCTTAATTAATTGATTTCCCTCACATATTATAGGAACTGTTCCGTCCTCTTCACAGTCAGTTAAATAAAACATTGTAACAAAAATAACATACACAACTCAACTACCGAATAAATTGAAATTGAAATCAAAACAGGCGGCAATAAAAGTCAAGGTGACGGTCGGGTCGTCGGGTCGGAGCTAGCTATTAATTGCTGTTTTGCCGGATCGTCCAGAACACATTGTTGCCAGATTAGCCAGAAGACGTTTCAATCCAGACCGTACTATACGTCATACCTACTTACTTATTTCGGAGGAAAATGTGGAGATGGAGATAGGGCCAACATGTCAGATGAGACGCATACTTCTAAAATGTTTACAAGTGAAAGTAAACATATCTCTTATTGCATTTCCTTTAAGGTGGAAAATAC
The DNA here is from genome assembly GCA_035578135.1 of Flexamia atlantica. Lineage (NCBI taxonomy): Eukaryota > Metazoa > Arthropoda > Insecta > Hemiptera > Cicadellidae > Flexamia > Flexamia atlantica. Next base: position 74,690,442 of record JAQJVK010000001.1, on the reverse strand, counting down.
AGGGTGTCCCATAGTAATGTGCCAAACTCCGGGAATAGGTTACATGGGTCAAAATAAATGGATAATGCAGATAATTTTTTTAAAAAACGCTTCGTTTACCAGATATACACCATTTTGTATTTTTTCGAAATATTTTTTATCTCCGAGGTTTTTCAGTCGATTTAAAAAAAAAACTCGGTATGTACCTGGCGCCAATTCTTGGGACCGTCCATAAGCCCAATGCTAAAATTAACATTAGTCTTATGGACGGCGTGGGCCCCAAGAATTGGCGCCAGTTATACCTGTATCTATTCAAGGTTAGTTCATTTAAAAATAATCAGCATGATCAAACTGTAAATTCCATAAAGGCGGCCGTTTAAAATCTTTAAGTTGAAATAACGACGAAGCGGTACATTTTACACAAGAAAATAAACAATAATAATTTTTAGACAATTTTATTTACAATCTAATGGCAAAAACTTTTTGAGAATCGGTGTATAAACAACTGAGTTACGGTTGAATTTAGCTAACGAGGCAGCATATTTTGGAGCAAAATAGTCCATTGATGCGCTGAAATAAACAAATTAATATGATGCCTTAATAGACGAATTCGACCATAACTTAGTTGGTTTATAAACCGATTTTCATAATTTGGTATCATTAGATTGGAAATAAATTTTACTAAATATTGTTATTTTGTTATTTTTTGTAAAATGTACCGGTTTTTTGCTATTTCAATTTAAAGATTTTAAACGGCCACCATTTTGAAATTTACTATTTGATCTTACTGATTATTTTTTTATAAACTAACCTTGACTAGGTACAGGTACATACAGAGTTTGAAATAAAAATCGATTTTAAAACTTAGGAGATAAAAAATATTTTGTAAAAAATACAAAATGGGGGATATCTGGTAACCGAAGTGGTTTTGGAAAACAATTTATTCTGCATTTTCTATTTATTTTTAGGTTTGCATATAACCTATTCCCAAAGTTCGGCTCGGCACTCTATTTATGGGACACCTTGTATAAAGAGATTTGGTGAAATACAGTATTACGTGCTAGTTGACAAAAGGGAAAAGAAAAAACTATATTTGGTTGTAAATGTATTTCAAATTAAAAAATAATCTAAGCACTTCTTATAAAACATACAGTTATATTATGTCTTGATTTGATAAATTTGTCAATACCTGTCCGCCTCAGTGCTTAGTAATGGCATTTTTGAGTACCATTAATTTCCTCATTGCCAAGATTTTGCAGCAACTGACCTAGTTCTGGCCCAGATCTGGCCAGTTCTGGCCCAGATATAGCCAGTTTGCCAGATCTGGACCAGAACTGGGCCAAAACCAGCCAGAACTGGGCCAGAACGAGCCAGATCTGGGCCAGAACTGGCCAGATCTGGGCCAAAACTGGCCAGAAAACATTTTTTCAAGTTTCCGGGAGGGAGTAGTAAAAAAGTAAAGTACGCCCCTCGCCCAATGCAAGAGCAAGGTACACATACAGTTATACAGCACTTCATATGGTACGTGTTCCAAAGGGATTGATTGGTATGAAAAATTATATTATCTTATAGAAGGCATTGGTAACCTAAACTGACGTCTGGTTGTGGTGTTTGTAAATGTTTCTGATTTAAAATTTATTTAGTCTATTATAATTGTAAAGTAATTTAATTAAGTGGACTTTCATATTTTCAAAGTAGCTTAAATGCGATATTGATCCTATTCCCGTGAAACCGTATCATCATTGGGAAACGGATGAAGGTAAGCTTCCTCCAGTAGTTATTTATTTTTACCTCAAGTTTTTTATTACTTCTAGGCAGTGTTTACCATAAGGAAAATCAAGTTTTATAGACATTCAATGGACTCAGATTATATTGATTTCATATAAAACCTTATAGGCGGCATCATGGAAATCTGCCTTATGTTTTCCTCTTTAAGGCAGTCTTAACCTTACTTAAGTTTACTCAAATCGAAACCAGTTGCACTTTCTTACCACTTTCACACTTCAAATTTGGGAACTCAGGTGGGATGATAATTCACTCGTATTTAATGTTCTTTTAGAAAGAAAATATGCAGTCTAGCAAATATACAGTGTCAGAAAATAACAGTCTGGCCAAAAATTAATGCATTGATTCAGCCACAACAGTGATTCTAATTACAAGGACACTTGACGCTTTAAAAAGAGCATCTTTGAACCACCTGGAGCTTTTGAAGAACCATCTTTCAAGAAGGCCTTTACAGAAAATGAGAAAAAAATTAATAAAATTTTCTAGAAGAGTGGATAAATAAAAGTCATAAGTTATGGAGAGCAAGGTGTACATACGGTACCTACTGAACGTTATTGTAAAGAAACAGTTGAAGGTAGGTCTAGATGTGAGACAGGTAGTGAAGAGCAGGCTCAAAATCTTAGGCCTCTTAAAAAACTCTTGTTTTTAAAATTTTTGATTTGATTAGCCTCGAACACACCTAACTTAGCTTATTATTTAGGCCTAAGCGAATTTCCCCTATAGGGAAGAAGCTGTTACTGTACCGTAGTACTCATGGTAAGATCTAAGCCCGAGACCATGGTAATTTTTCATTTTGGGGCCCCCAGAAGCAAAAAACACTATTCGTTCATTTTTATAAACATATACGTAGGATGAGTCTCTACTGACTACATTAATTTTAACAGTTGATTCTACTTATTAAATGGAACACAAAAATGTATATAGCCTAACCCCTTATCTGACTTTAACCGTTTAGCTGTAATGGCGTATTTTTTGATTTTTTTAAGTTACACGACTTGGTACTATTAGTTCGACGGTAAAAACCAAACCAATGTATGTATGACATAGAAATTAATATCATTTGAAAGAGAATTAAATTTCCTTCAAATTAAACATAGTACCCAAGTAGTAACTCCTTATAAAGCTTTTATGAAATAACATTAAAGTTAAAAATTGTTGTTTTCATAATTTTTCCTTTAAACTTCAAGGCTCAATTAAACCAGTAAAATTTGCCGTTTTCTTATGTCCAATTAGGCCCTGACATAAAAACTTCCTTATTTATTTATGTTAAAATTATGTATAAATATTAAGGGGTCATAAGAGGAAAAATTTGAGAATTTCATAAAAATGTTGTTAATGTACATTATTACGATTGGCATCATCATTCGGTATTGGCTCTCAACACCAAATTTATCACTGAATTTGTCTCCAATTTCTTTACCAGCTGAATCTGTTGACTAAATCAGCTGACTGGGAATTACAATAGTAATAATCAGCTGATTTTTTTATTGTTTTATAGTAAAACTGTTTATTCATGTTCTTTTCAATTGTGCACTCCAAGTAAAACGTAACTGATGCCGTTAATGATAGATATCATTGTTGTTTCGAGTTGTCATGTCGCTTACCAATGAAAAATAGGTGGACATTATGTGGTTTACGGGTTCTGTGACTATAATGGAGTGGGAAGCCATCACGATTACCGTCGCGTCGCAGCTATCCAAACAGAAGGCTTTTGAATGAATGCGGTGGTCGTAAGTGTAAAAATGCTGGTTTTTATTCATAAGAATGGTGTTAATGTACATTATTATGATTCATCACATTGGTTCTAAACATGAAATAAATTATTGTAAATCTGTATTTTGTTTAACAGCTGAATCTGTTAACTAGATTAGCTGATTGAGGATTCCGATAATTGTGATCAGCAGATGTTATGTGAAAAATAAACACATAATTTATCATGTGTTTTACATATACTTGGTATCTCATCTGTCAACCGATTTTATCATTTTAGGAGATTTTGAAAGTGTCCACCGTTTACCCTGATACACATGCGAAACCTCTTCCTGAATTCCCTCACAGTAGCCTTCAAGTTCAGTTCATGAAGTAGAAGTTCATAAGCTTTCAAAATCCTGTTCCTTAACTCTTCTACATTTCGAACTGGTACCTTTGCGAAAAACTAAACTTAGTAGTCAAGGGGTATGAGGTCTGGAGACCACGGAGACCAAGCGATTGTTCATCATCTTCCGATCCACATGTCAAAAGTATCACTGATGTGCTGACGGACCTCAACGCTGAAGTGTGGGAGTGCTTCGTCTCCTTGGAAGATTATACGCTGACGAAAATACGAGTCTTCAAGGAGCGATGGTAATGTTTCAGCAAGAAAGTCCAGGTACTGAATGCCATTTAAGGCTGTTCGAAGGTCTACATAAGGTCTTATGAGCCAGTTTCCAATGAGTCCGATCCAGACGTTTAATTTAAACCTTACATGATTAGAAGATCCATGTACCAGGAACAGCGATGAACGTTAACAAAGGTAAGTTCATTCAGAGGCCTTCTGTCATAGCGGCGACGGCAATCGCGACGGCTTTCGGCTGCATTACAGTCACAGAACCCGTAAACCACATAATGTCCACCTATTTTTCATTGGTACCGTAAGCGACATGACAACTCGAAACAACAATGATATCTATCATTAACGGCATCAGTTACGTTTTACTTGGAGTGCACAATTGAAAAGAACATGAATAAACAAACTTACAATAAAACATTAAAAAAACCAGCTGATTATTACTATTGTAATTCCCAGTCAGCTGATTTAGTCAACAGATTCAGCTGGTAAAGAAATTGGAGACAAATACAGTGATAAATTTGGTGTTAAGAGCCAATACCGAATGATGATGCCAATCGTGATAATGTGCCTTAACAACATCTTTATGAAATTCCCAAATTTTTCCTCTTATGACCCCTTAATATTTATACATAATTTTAAACATAAATAAATAAGGAAGTTTTTATGTAATTGGACATAAGAAAACGGCAAATTTAACTGGTTTAATTGAGCCCTGAAGTTTAAAGGAAAAATTATGAAAACAACAATTTTTAACTTTAATGTTATTTCATAAAAGTTTTATAAGGAGTTATTACTTGAGTACTATGTTTAATTTGAAGGAAATTTAATTCTCTTTCAAATGATATTAATTTCTATGTCATACATACATTGGTTTGGTTTTTACCGTCGAACTAATAGTACTAAGTCGTGTAACTTAAAAAAATCACAAAATACGCCATTTCAGCTAAACGGTTAAAGTCAGATAAGGGGTCATATACATTTTTGTGTTCCATTTAATAAGTAGAATCAACTGTTAAAATTAATGCAGTCAGTAGAGACTGTTTTTTTTTCATTTTTTTGAGCACACCATTGGGATCTCGTAAACTATAAGAGATACAAGAAAGGTTAAATTAGCAAAGTAATGCGTAATAAACAGACATATAAAATGGTGTTGAGCAATTTAAAATATTCGACCAAACTCGTTCGCTACGCTCAAAAAACCATTTTGGCCCCAAAACTAAAATTGCCCATAACTCCCTTATTTTTTAAGGTACAAGACTGTAAGTGGGATCAAATTTACACGACATTTTACGTAGTAGAATCTAAATATCTAGTCAAAAATGTGATACCATTTATGGTTTTCTGAGAATAATGTTCAAGTCCAGAATTTAAAATGCCAACATCTAAAATTTTAATTTTCATTGGAAAGATATTTTTCTCCTGATTACAAAAATACCATACATGTGATATTTTCCTCTTCAAATGTGTTTTTAATTAGAGAAAATATTTTTTTGTAAATTAAAATGGGTTATAATGCACTGGATTTATCATGAAAATGATTATTATGAAAACAGCTGATTTTTAGTAAACAGCTGATTGACTTGGAACAGATGATTGGCAGCAATATGCTATTTTACGGTCAAATAAACATCTTCATTTAAAACAACTAATTTATTTGTAAATTATCATTTTACTGTTAATCAGCTGTTTCTAGTCAATCAGCTGTTAAATATTAATCAGCTGTTCCCCTTTTCCTTATTTTTATTATGAATCCAATTCATCATAGCCCATCATCATGTACAATAATGAATTAACTTCAACATACCATTAATTTAAAATATTTAATAGATTTTAACGTATTAAATTTTAACGTATTATTAAATAATAACAGAAAAGAAAGGGAACAGCTGATGAATAGATAACAGCTGGTTGACTAGAAACAGCTGATTAACAGTAAAAGGATAGTTTACAAATAAATCAGTTGTTTTAAATGAAGATGCTTCCGTGAAACAGGTTTTTGCTGCCAATCAGCTGTTTCGAGTCAATCAGCTGTTTGGTACAAATCAGCTAATTTCATAGTTATCATTTTTATGATAAATTCAGTGCATTATAACCCATTTTAATTTACAAAAAAATATTTTCTTTGATTAAAAACACATTTGAAGAGGAAAGTATCACATGTGTGGTATTTTTGTAATTAGGAGAAAAATATCTTTCCAATGAAAAATTAAATTTTACATGTTACCATTTAAAATTCTGAACTTGAGCATTATTCTCAGAAAACCATAAATGGTATCACATTTTTGACTAGATATTTAGATTCTACGTAAAATTTTGTGTAAATTTGACCCCACTTACAGTCTTGTACCTTAAAAAATAAGGGAGTTATGGGCAATTTTAGTTTTGGGGCCAAAATGGTTTTTTGAGCGTAGCGAACGAGTTTGATCGAATATTTTAAATTGCTCACCACCATTTTATTTGCCTGTTTATTACGCATTACTTTGCTAATTTAACCTTTCTTGTTTCTCTTTTAGTTTACGAGATCCCAATGGTGTGCACAAAAAAATGAACACTGTATATACAGGGTGTCCATTAAAAACGATTCAGGATTTCAGGAGGTGATTCCTTACATCAGAACTAAGAAAAAAGTTCTGATAAATATGGGTCCTAAAATGCTTGGTTATCCGTCTGTCGGTCTGTATGTGTTTGTAACATGATTTTGCATAACTTTGGAACTACAAAGATACCAACTTTAAACTTGGTACTTATATGCTGACTATTAGGACCTATTTTGGTGCGGAGTATCAAGTTTCTACTTTGTACCATTTCAAAATGGCAATCATTTTTATATTTTAATACTTAATATCTTAAAACCCATAAATTTTACAGAAACTGTATTAGAGACGTAAAAGTTGCGTGATTTTATTTTCTACAAAACAATATAAAGATTAAACGATACAAACGATTAACGATATAAAGATCGAACAACGATAATCAGAGTTATTGCAATTTTTCTAACAGAATACTTGCTTGTTTTTTGGCAGCTATATCAAATTTGCATGAATTCTATTAGAAAAATTGCAGTAACTCTGATAATCGTTGTTAGATCTTAATAATCTTTATATCGTTTTGTAGGAAACAAAATCTCTCAACTTTTTTGTTTCTTGTAAAATTTTTGTAAAATTTACGGTTTTTAAGATATTAAGTTTTAAAATATAAAAATGGCTGCCATTTTGAAATTGTACAAAGTAGAAACTTGATACTCCGCACCAAAATAGGTCCTATTAGTCAGCACGTATGTCCCAAGTTTGAAGTTGATATCTTTAGTAGTTCCAAAGTTATGCAAAATTATGTTAAAAACACATACAGACCGACAGACGGATAACCGAGCATTTCGAACCCATGAATATAGGAACTTTTTTCTTAGTTTTGATGTAAGGAATCACCTCCTGAAATCCTGAAACGTTTTTAATGGACACCCTGTATACAGTATGCTCATTTTTTTGTGCACACCATTGGGATCTCGTAAACTATAAGAGATACAAGAAAGGTTAAACTAGCAAAGTAATGCGTAATAAAAAGACAAATAAAATGGTGGTGAGCAATTTAAAATATTCGACCAAACTCGTTCGCTACGCTCAAAAAACCATTTTGGCCCCAAAACTAAAATTGCCCATAACTCCCTTATTTTTTAAGGTACAAGACTGTAAGTGGGGTCAAATTTACACGAAATTTTACGTAGAATCTAAATATCTAGTCAAAAATGTGATACCATTTATGGTTTTCTGAGAATAATGTTCAAGTCCAGAATTTTAAATGCCAACATGTAAAATTTTATTTTTCATTGGAAAGATATTTTTCTCCTGATTACAAAAATACCATACATGTGATATTTTCCTCTTCAAATGTGTTTTTAATTAGAGAAAATTTTTTTTGTAAATTAAAATGGGTTATAATGCACTGGATTTATCATAAAAATGATTACTATGAAAACAGCTGATTTTTAGTAAACAGCTGATTGACTCGGAACAGCTGATTGGCAGCAATATGCTATTTTAAGGACAAATAAACATCTTCATTTAAAACAACTTATTTATTTGTAAATTATCTTTTTACTGTTAATCAGCTGTTTCTAGTCAATCAGCTGTTAAATATTAATCAGCTGTTCCCCTTTTCCTTATTTTTGTTATGAATCCAATTCATCATAGCCCATCATCATGTACAATAATGAATTAACTTCAACATACCATTAATTTAAAATATTTAATAGATTTTAACGTATTAAATTCATAATAACAGAAGAGAAAGGGAACAGCTGATGAATAGATAACTGCTGGTTGACTAGAAACAGCTGATCAACAGTAAAAGGATAGTTTACAAATAAATCAGTTGTTTTAAATGAAGATGTTTATTTGTCCGTAAAATAGTATATTGCTGCCAATCAGCTGTTCCGAGTCAATCAGCTGTTTACTAAAAATCAGCTGTTTTCATAGTAATCATTTTTATGATAAATCCAGTGCATTATAACCCATTTTAATTTACAAAAAAATATTTTCTTTGATTAAAAACACATTTGAAGAGGAAAGTATCACATGTGTAGTATTTTTGTAGTCATGAGAAAAATATCTTTGCAATGAAAAATGAAATTTTACATGTTACCATTTAAAATTCTGAACTTGAGCATTATTCTCAGAAAACCATAAATGGTATCACATTTTTGACTAGATATTTAGATTCTACGTAAAATTTTGTGTAAATTTGACCCTACTTACAGTCTTGTACCTTAAAAAATAAGGGAGTTATGGGCAATTTTAGTTTTGGGGCCAAAATGGTTTTTTGAGCGTAGCGAACGAGTTTGGTCGAATATTTTAAATTGCTCACCACCATTTTGTTTGTCTTTTTATTACGCATTACTTTGCTAATTTAACCTTTCTTGTATCTCCTATAGTTTACGAGATCCCAATGGTGTGCACAAAAAAATGAACGTACTGTATATCTGTACAGGGTGTTTCACGATAACCCTGACAAACTTCAGGATATGGTTCCTTGGGTCAAAATGAGAAAAAAATGTCCAGTAAACATAGGTCCTAAACTCAATCGTTTTCTATCTATTAAGGAAAATGGGACTTTTTCGGATTTCAGTGTACCTATTGAACATTTTGACTCCTAGATTGAAAAGTTGACAAAATATTTTGATAAAACCTTAATAGCTAGATAGAATATTAAATTTGAAAGAGATTTCATAATTACTTTATACAAAAAAGATGAGTGTAACTGAGAAAAGGTTGTCTAAAAATAAAATTTTTCCTTAAAATTCAAGAACCAAAAAATATTTTTTGTTTTTGACAGCGCTTCATACTGTAACCGTTCGAGTGTTTTGCTTGCAACTTTACCAAAAATTTTAGAATTTAATGGAGAACAAAGAAATATCAATTTAAGTATGCTTTATATGGGGATTATTTTTGTCAAAATCCAAAATTTCGTGAGGTATCAAAAAATACTAAAATTGGTGAAACTTATAAAAATGTATACTTAGATTATTTTTTAACATATTTGAATCAAACTTGGAATGTGGCTTCGACTAGCTGAGAGGTAATGGTTAATAGCCCAAAATCCCCTCCTCTTTTACTTTATGGCAGCAAACCTGCATACTCATTTTCTAGTGTTATCCTTATGGGGAAATAATTTAATATGATAATTCAGTTATTTCTCAACATATTTAAATAAAACTTCGTATATGGCTTCATCATGTTGGGATCTACCTAATTATGGTCTAAAACCCTCCAGATTTACATTGTTATGGCAGCAAACCTGCATACTCACTTTCCATTGTTAACCTTATGGGAAAAACATAAATATCCCACTCTTCCTTATCTCCATACACCTTAATATTTCCCACTTTGCTACTTACTCATACTCAGTGATTTTGAAATGTTTTATTTAATAATTATTATAAACTTCATATCAAGGAATATAAACTTACATCCATAAATAAGCAAGTTAAAATTTTCTTTAATTAGAATAACATGGAAAGTGAGTATGCAGGTTTGCTGCCATAACAATATAAATCTGGAGGGGTTTAGACCATAATTAGGTAGATCCCAACAAGATGAAGCCATATACGAAGTTTTATTTAAATATGTTGAGAAATAACTGAATTATCATATTAAATTATTTCCCCATAAGGATAACATTAGAGAATGAGTATGCAGGTTTGCTGCCCTAAAGTAAAAGAGGAGAGGACTTTCGGCTATTAACCATTACCTCTCAGCTAGTCGAAGCCACATTCTAAGTTTGATTCAAATATGTTAAAAAATAATCAAAGTATACATTTTTATAAGTTTCACAAAATTTTAGTATTTTTTGATACCTCACAAAATTTTGGATTTTGACAAAAATAATCCCCATATAAAGCATACTTAAATTGATACTTCTTTGTTCTCCATTAAATTTTAAAATTTTTGGTAAAGTTGCAAGCAAAACACTCGAACGGTTACAGTACGAAGCACTGTCAAAAACAAAAAATATTTTTGGTTCTTGAATTTTAAGGATAAATTTGCTTTTTAGACAACGTTTTCTCAGTCACACTCATCTTTTTTGTATAAAATAGTTATGAAATCTCTTTCAAATTTAATAGGTACACTGAAATCCGAAAAAATCCTATTTTCCTTAATAGATAGAAAACGATTGAGTTTAGGACCTATGTTTACTGGACATTTTTTTCTCATTTTGACCCAAGGACCATATCCTGAAGTTTGTCAGGGTTATCGTGAAACACCCTGTATATATATATATATATATATATATATATCTACAGAAATAATTAACAGATTAATTAATTCTATATATGTGTCTTTAAACACGATAACTCGTGTAAAAATGGTCTGATCTTAATGAAATTTGACATGGACATGTAAAGTAGTAATTATTCGGACGAGTTCATAAACCAGCCCTATCGGACTACCGGAAGGGGGGGGTAAAGGGGGGTAAACCCCCCAAAAATGGCTTTTTTGAGTTTTTTACATTTAAAAATAAAAATGATCAAATTTTCGTTAAAGTTCCTTTGAATTCAGCTCAAAAAACGATCAATTTAGTATTTTGAATCACTGCTCTATATCCATTGGTTGCCAAGATATTGAAGGTGGTAATCAAAGTACGTTGTCCCAATGTTAACCTTATGGGAAATAAGTAAAATTCAATATCTCGCTTATTTCTCAACATATCTTGATAAAACTTGGTAAATGGCTTCTTCTAGTTCAGATCTATTAAATATTGAATTAAAACCACCCAGTTTTAATATATCCGTGGCAGCAAACCTGCATATTCATTCCCCATGTTAATCTTATGGAGCTTACAAAAACATGTCAGATCTCGCTATATTGGATTGAAATATGTTGTTTTGCATTTGAAATTCGCTGAGTATGCAGGTCTGCTGCAACGGGGGTATTTTGTTATTAAAAGCATAAAACCATAAAATACTTCAGCCTAGTCCTATCGTAACACAATCTAAAACTTACTTTAATTCATAGCCCTAGTAACTTTTTTACATTAAAAAACAAATTTAGACAGAATTATATTTTTTATTAAGTTTTGAACTGTTACTGTAATTGAGCATAATTACACACTTCTCAAATTCTGTACAGCCGTATTTAATCATGTTCATTGATTGGAACAAGGCTTTAAATATGAGATTCCAGTGAGTAAACACATACTTAAGACTGAACTTCATAATACGTAGATTTGCAGTTAAGTGTTCATCCACTGGTCCATAGCTTTGTAATCTATTATACTTGGTTATGTTTATACCAGTTATTAATTAGAGTTAAAAGCAAACCTTAACTTAAACATTAACAAATCAATAGCTGTGCATTTCACCAGTTCATTCACTGGGGCAGGGTAAATTTTGTGTGCCATTACTTGGACAGTTAAATATAAAATTAATATTTAAAGCCATAGTGCTGGAAACTTCCTTTTACAGAAAGATATCTATAACATATATAAAAGATGATTCACGTTTATCTACAATGCTAATGCTACTTATATTTTACTTGTATTTCAAATATCCCAGCTGAGTAGTGGAGATTGTTATACAAATAATGATCTTGTTGAATAGTAAGTAGGCCTATTGGTAAAAATACTAATGGCGATGATCATGTGAGAATTATATTCTAAAGTAATGCATTATATAAGATTTTACAAAAAGTAACATTTGATTCCAAGGTTATCTACTGTTATCATTGCAGTAACAAACATCAGTTGAAGTTTTTGCGACACTGGGGCCTGCCACTTGTCGCCAGTGCCAGCCTTAGCGGGTGCGAGGCCAGGGGCAAGAAACCGTTCCCATCCCAAGTAATCCCCCTCCCCAATCCTACATAGTACATCCTTAATTTTTATACTTGTACTAGTAGATATACCCGCGGCTTTGCTCGCTGAAAGGATAACAAATGTTTGGTTCAATTATCCGTTTTTTTGTAACGTGCATTTTTTGCAAATTTCCTAATAGACTAATAATTATTTCAATGATTTATCCAAACTATACGTTTTTAAGCGCTTCATTAATTAGAAATAGTATATTTGTTTGAACTTTGCCTATAAATCGCTCTCGACCAGCATGCAAACCCTCCTAAAAATTGAAATTCAGAAAATCCCCGATTCTCTAAAAATAACTGTATGATATGTCCCAGCAGAGTTTCAAGATTATAGTTAAATTACTTCAGGTGATTTGTAAATCGCGAGTATGTGGAAACTGCTAAATACATAATATAAGAAAACCGTAATAATTTTGTACAGTTTATTCTTTTAGTAAATGGAATTTATATTTTTTACCTCTTTAAAATATTCTGGAGACCTTCTATTGATATTTTGAATTCATAGATCTTAAAAACTGAAAAGGCCGCCATTTTGAATTTTTGGATTTACCTTATTTTAGCCTTTCCAGGGAAAATTTTAAAATCCTTCATTAGTATGCATCTGGAGCCTATAAAGAATATTTGAGCCAAGATTCATCGCCCAAAGCCCTACATTGTTTTGGAAAATAAGCTTTGAAAACTCAAAATGACCGCCATTTTGAAGTTTATGATATACCCTATTTTAGCCTTTTGAGAGAATATATTTTAAAATCCGTTCTTAGTTCGCATCTAGAGCCTATAATGATTCATTGTGTCAAGTTTCATTGCTCAAAGCCTTATAGTTTTTGAGAAAATGTGATCAGTGAGTCAGTCAGTCAGACAGTCAGTCAGTCAGTCAGTCAACCGTTTTGGCTTTTATATATATAGATGGCGACTTAATGCTCTAAACAACATTTTTAATTATATATCCTTTCATAAATTACTTTATCCATCTGTACTTTTACATAATGACATGGTTTTTGTAATCTTACTACCTATAACTATTTGAAACTACCATGAGGCCAATACACAAATTCTCAGAGAACACTATGCACACTAAAGTAGAGCCTAACAGTTACTCGTTTCTAATCCTAAGAGTGAACATCATTCATTTCATTGTCTGCTTCAGTGCATCTATTTCGTGGTTTAGAAAAAAAAGTCCCAACTCTTTAGACCTCAAATTACTAACTATTTTTTTAAAGCCAATACTAACTGTTTAAGACTTTTAAATTAAATTGAGGTACTTATAAATTGGAAAATTTAAGTAGGAGAGTTGGGAAATTCACAGTGATAAGTTGAGAAATTTAGGTGGTTTCCTCTCCCTAGAGTTGTGTGATTCTGTCGTGCAAAGCCAACGCTACTACTGTGAAACATTTGTAATTCACCTGCAGTAATCTTTTTTCAAAGAATGGATGAAATTATGAACTCATTGCGACTTTCCCATGGTACCATTGGAACCTAGCTAGGACTGTATTCACTTTGAACATTTCCAATAGTTCATATCTTATTATAGTACACTCTCGATTATCTGAGGTTGTTGGGACCGTGGCTGCCTCGGATACCGAGAATCTCGGATAATACGGAGGCTGCTTATATTTTGAGGTTTGAGAGTTACAATTCCACAATAGGAAGTTTATTGCTGGTAAAATACTTGTTTTAGAGTCTCTTGGCCGGTAAAACAGAATTTCTAGAAAAAAATTATTTGAATACAATAACAATATTAACAAACAACAATGAGTCAATTAGGCTAGTAAAAAAATAAACTTCGCCAAGGAAAATCGTCACTCATCATATTAACGTCTCTATTCGTACGCACTTTTGTTTATGGTGGGAGTTCACTACTGGAAAGCTCAGTGTCGGAGGGTGAATCTTGGCCAGAACGAATGTGGCGATTGAACTGGTACGATATACTCGTTTCTTGTCATTCTAATAAGGCCTCATGCGTCAAATAGTTCCCCCAATATTTGGGCAAGTCAAACTCACCATTGTTCGACGATAGTCAACTCCTGCCTTGCATCCAGCAGAAGACGACTTGGTCAGTTCCTCCATTAGTAAATTTCATTCAAAACACAAAATTAGGTTATTGGTAGTATTCGTATCATAAAATAATAGGCCCTCCTTCGAATGTTTATTTAAATAATTATAAACTTGAATAAACGAATAAACCAACGAATACAGGTAATTTATATTTACTCTATCAAAAACAAATGACAATCACGTTATTATTATGTTTCGACCGAATATAAAAATAATATATTCTTTAGCTGAGAACGACCTTGGATAATCCGGAGTCTCGGATAACTGGGGCTCGGATAATCGGGAGTGTATAACTGGTGCCAATTCTTGGGGCCCACGCTGTCCATAACACTAATGTTAATTTTAGCATTGGGCTTATGGACGGCGTGGGCCCCAAGAATAGGCGCCAGGTATACTGTATTTTCAATACAGCCTCATGCAAACCGTCCACCTGTATAAAATACAGTACACCTCGGATTATCCGGACCTCACATTATCCGGATCCCAGATTATCCGGACCGGTCCATCCGAGAAATTAAAAAATTAAAATCACGTTAAAACATGATTTTAGCAAGTTTATGAGGGAAATGCGCTTTCTAAAAGTAAAATGCAAATGCAATACATTACTGTACGGTTTTGGAATCACAATAATGGAAGGAATCACATTGGCTAAAGGAAGGAACCACATTACAGCATTTTCGTGAACGTAGTTTTCTGGATTTCTACTTGGGGCGCTAGCAGTAATCAACAAAGGCGTAGTCTACGGCAGTTTTGCGAGTTTGTTTATTGCTGTCATTTGATGTGTTACGTTATTTATTTAGAAGAGTACAGTAATTCCTTTTGAGTTACTTTAAGTTTCGTCATGATTATTCCAATTTTGAGTTATGAATATTTAATCTTAATAAATTAAATATTTTAATCTGGCGTTTTATTCCCAACCTAAACTGTGTAAGTTCGGTAAAAGTCAACATTATATTCGTATGATTATTAACGAAGTTTAGTTTTTAAGTTTGTTTCAAAATTACAACCCCGTAAAATTTGTAAGATTAACATTGTATTCGTATGATTAATAATGAAGTTTGGTTCTTAAATTTGTTTCATAATTAAACCCCCGTAAAATTTGAAAGATTAACATGTTGTACAGCCTTGAAACAACGCTTGCAGCATCAATTTAGCAGGGGCTAAGGTGTGCGATCGCTACTTAGGCGATATTGTAATTACCTCGGATTATCCGGATTTTTTGTTATCCGGATCGGTGTTCCGCCACATTAATCCGGATAATCTGAGGTGTACTGTAACCTTTAATGTGAAACTCAAAATTTGCCTTGCAAGTCTTTTTTTGCCTTTTTAAATTTTAGTGAATTTCCCCTATAGGGAAGACGCTATTATCGTTTGTCTCATGGTAAGACCTGAGCCCAAGACCATGATAACTTTTCGTTTTGGGACCACCAGAAGCAAAAAACGCCATTCCTTCGAATTTATATATGTATATATATAGGCTATATATATAAATATATCTAACTATATACCAAGTATAAAAAAAAAACAAAATGAACCAATAGCTAATGTTTTTATTATAAATCTGACAAAGAACTTCTTATGTTGCACTTCCCTTAATTTTGAACGCTGATTTTTTAAGTTACTTTGAAATTTAAAAATATTTTCCAATATGGCGGACAACTTAGATTTTTCTTATGGAACACCCTATATTTTCGGGCGTTTTTGGGTTTTACGCCTAATTTTAGGAACTTTTTATTCTTTCTCATTTTTTTCTAAACTCAATGGTTCAGCAGATATGAGCAGTTAAAGTTTGATTTTTCCCCATTTAAAATGCATTGTGTCCATTTAACTGTGCCATCCCATGTATTCCTTATGGAGTAAAATCATATTCAAAATAACACATTTCCACGATTAAATCTCGACAAAAAATTATTTTATGATTAAACCTCAACCAAACTAACATTTTTAGGCACTTTTATTCTTTGGTATCTTTAATTAAACCCAATTGTTTTCGATATACAGACTACCAACAATTTCCCATTGCATTTTAAATGGGATAAAAAAGCTAACTTTAACTGTTCATACCTTCTTAACCATTGGGCTTAGGAAAAAATTATAAAGAATAAATACCCCTGTTGCAGCAGACCTGAGTACTCAGCAAATTTCGATAGGATTTATGTTGTATATGTGAGCATTCAACTTGTTTGAAGGAAAGTATCATTTGAATACGTTAAGTAAATAATATACTAAAAACGCATATTTAATCATTCATGAGCTTTAAACATGAGGAAAATTAATAAAGAGACCATATTGGTTTTCATTAGTAATACATACACTTTTATATTTTATATAATTCTTAGTCTTTTAATTTTTAATAACTGTAATCTTGTTATAGAATATAAATGTCAACAAACATATAACCAATGAACTCAAAACACTCAAAACAAACAAATAATTCAATCTCATGAAAAAATTAAATTCAATCATATGGTCAGTTTTATAGTAATTAAAACATCCCTGTTGCAACAGACCTACATCTCCAACCAATTTCAATAAAACATATTATCAATCCTCATAATTAAAAATATCATATATTATGCTACATTTTCAGGCAGTTTAGACCGAGACAACCCCCCCCCCCTCCAAATGCTCTTACTTTCTTTATTAAATTTAAAAATAATTTGTATTTTTTGATATAGTATATATTTTCTGCAAAATCTTAATAATCCAAAATGCAAATCATAATAGTATAATTCTAGTTTTTCATCCATTTTGAAGGTCCAAAAGAAGTTTTTGGTCGCCCCATGTTAAGCATAGGGAAAAAGGACAGGCTCAGACTTTTATCGTGATAAATACTTTATCCGTCGGTAGAAATGAATAAAAATTCATGAACATATTTAACATAAACATTTGAACAATATAGCCTAAAAAAATCTCAGATAAATAATCGCTAAACAGAATTTATACGTATTTTACAATGAATTTTAGTGGTAAAATTAAGCCTTGCTGCTAGGGCCCACTGTGGAATTCGGCGCAAGCATGGCTGGTGCTAACCACACGTATTTGAGAGAGCTAAGCCGAATCCCTTCAATTAAAAAATCGTAATA
Organism: Flexamia atlantica; assembly: GCA_035578135.1. NCBI lineage: Eukaryota > Metazoa > Arthropoda > Insecta > Hemiptera > Cicadellidae > Flexamia > Flexamia atlantica. Next base: position 74,672,860 of record JAQJVK010000001.1, on the reverse strand, counting down.
ATTATGAAAATAATTTTTTAAAGTCTTGAAAATATTTAACAAAATATCGTAAAGATATAAAACAAAAATATCTAAAATAAAAGTTATTTTTAACAGTTTAATTGAAGAGATTTGGTGAAGTGCTCGCAAACATGCATTGTCGGCGCTAGGCTCGCTTGCGCCAAATTCCAAAAGAGGGCGCCAGCAGCAAGGCTGAATTTCACTACTATATACTGTGTTGCGATTATTTTCACACAGGGGACGATACCATCAGAGCATAATTTTGCCACTAAAAATCATTTTAAAATACCTATAAATTCTGTTTAGCGATTATTTACCTAGGATTTTTTAGGCTGTATCGTTCAAATGTTTACGTTAAATATGTTCATGAATTTTTATTCATTTCTACCGACGGATAAAGTATTTATTACGATAAAAGTCTGAGCCTGTCCTTTTTCCCTATGCTTAACATGGGGCGACCAAAAACTTCTTTTGGACCTTCAAAATGGATGAAAAACTAGAATTATACTATTATGATCGATTTTTCTCGGTCGTTTAGTTATTTTTCTTCATTTTTATTCAGGTTTCACCTCAATAATAGTTTTTTTTACTCCATAAAGTACCGAATAAACTAGGCAAACTTGGAAAATGGCCTGTACTTATATCTTTTTGAGGCCATTATTCTGATAATAGTTGACCTATTGGAATAAAATTTCTGTGCGTATAAGTTTTCAACCTAGAAAATATTCTAAATTTAGCCACAGCCTTGTTGAGCCCCTCAAAACGCATTTTATTGAGGAATTAGACTTTCCCATGGAATTAAATGGAAAATTTCGTTTTTCAAATATACAATGAAAACTATTAACTATAGAAAAAAATGTTAAATGCAAAAAAGTTTTATTTTAGAATTATCTTTCAAACAAAAAAAGGTTTATCAAGATTGAAAATAGATTGCCGGAGTTATAGAGCAATTTATGAATGTAATGGCAGCCATCTTTAATGGCTGATATGGGGGTGTTCTACACGATTTCAAGGTTGGATCTTCGGACAAAAATACTTCTACAGGTATCTTCTATGCACATACCAAGTGGCTAAGCTGTATCAAAGAGTGCAAGGTTTTGGTGAAAATTTACGCTAACCACACGTACTAATATTGAAAGAGGTAAACACAGTATGTTGTCCCAATGTTTACCTTGTGTGAAATAAGTAAAATTCTATATCTCACCTATTTCTCACCTACTTAATGAAACTTGGTTTGTGGCTTCATCTACGTGAGATCTAATGTATTTTAGTCTAAAATCCCCGAAATTTTTATTTTTGTGGCAGCAAACCTGCATACTCATTCCCCATGTTATCCTTATGGGAAATAAAAAAATCTATATCTACATTATTTCTTAATATTTCTTAATAAAATTTGGTATGTGGCTTTTTCTAGTTAAGCTCTAGCCTACTAAATTTACAATTAAAACCATCCAGTTTTAACATACCTGTTGCAGCAAATCTGCATACTCATTCCCGATGTTATTCTTATGGAGATTACAAAACCACATCAAATCTTGCCATGTGGGATGGATTTTTTTTGCATTTGAAATTTACTAAGTATGCAGGTCTGCAGCAATGGGGTTATTTAATAATGCACATAATCATTCTCATGTTTTAATAAATATTACTGTCCCGTATTATTGGAATATTATAATTTTACTGTCATCTACTTTAAATCAAGAAAAATCCTTATCAGAAGCACGAGGCCCTGGGTGGCCCCTGTCGCCCTTCCTATGGCCGGCACTGCTTGTCACTGCCGCCTTTGTGAACACATTCTGACTGTCTCCATATGATCCTATGCTTTTAAAAACTTTTGACCACCCGTCGCCAGTGATCAGCAGTAAAATATCGCTCGTGTGAGCGCAGGCTAAAAAGCTAATTGGAAATCAGAAAAAAAAATCTGATAGATAACAGTCATACGAAATTTGTTGTTCATTAATTGGTGTTAAGAATAGAATGCTAGAAGTGCTTGATAAGTGCAAAAAATGTGAAAGAGTGTTCATTCACTGGTAACTGTTCATTAAACGGTACACACACCCTATATAAATATACGGTTTAATATACGGTTCATTAAATATACAATTAATTTACAATTAACGTATTTATCAACAAAACTAGCAAAAGTCATTTGGCCATTTTTTTAATATTCAGGCAGGATGAGTGAAGCAGATGTGGTTGATATTGTAAATAATATTTTAGTTAGGATTCAGTTTGTAAATGTAATTAAGGCAATTAAATACTTCCTCCCTAATATTCATTAAATAAACAGTTCCATCAGTGAATGAATAAATATTACTAGAATAGATATATAGTGTTATATTATAGTTTTATTACTATTGGTGTTGCATGTACAGAGTTACCTTACGAATGGTGCAGTGCGGCAAGTTAAGACTTCCGTTATTACCATATAAACTGGCCGGGCCAACCAACCTCGCTTAGCATGAACTAGCTGATGCCGGCCACTGTTGTGAATTAAACACACAAATTGTGGATTAATTATACCATTAGTGATCTCCTATCAAAAAATATTTTGAAAAAATGTGGAATTAAAACTATTTTTAACTGTTTGGAAATATTTTAACTTGTAATGCAAAATAATCTGTTATTATTATCTGGATGCTGAGTATAGGAGCCAGCTAGTCACAATTTTATTTCACAGTTATAGCGAATTTTCCCTATAGGGAAGAAGCTGTTACCGTAGGTCTCATGGTAAGACCTAAGCCCGAGACCATCCTAACTTTTTGTTTGTTGGTTCCCAGATGCCAAAAACACCATTTGTTCATTTTCATAACTATATAAATAAATATAGATATTTATATATATATATATATATATATATATACAGATTGTAAAAAAGTCCGTCCCCTCTCTTTAACTTTTTTGTTTGTTACAACAACTAAATCACCTTTGGGGAACGATACTAATTCAAACCAAAGTATCTCTTGACATTTTCGGAAATTTTAAGTGTCCCCCAAAAATTGGGGGTTTTGTGGGCAACTGAAAATGTTGTCAATTGCAAGCCCCTTTTAAGTGACCTCTCATTTTAAAGGGCTTGCAAAAATAGGCGAATGCTGGAGGTTGGAGGTCTCTAACGTGTTTCTTTCCAAATTGGAAGCTTGTCGAAGTTTTGAAACTTGGCGTCTAAGACTTCCAGTGGAGTTTTAATTTGACCTTTTTAGCGAATTTGCTTGAAGGAATAAGCTATTACGGTGGTACTCATGGTAAGACCTAAGTCCGAGACCGTGTCAACTTTTCATTTTGGGGTCCCCAGAAAAAAAACACTATTTGTTCGAAATTTTTTTATATATATGTCTGTTAACACGATAGCGGCCGTAAATATGGTCCAATCTTAATGAAATTTGGTACAGACGTGGAAAGTGGTAATCACTTACGAGTTTTTGAACCAGCCCGATCGGACCACCGGAAGGGGGGGTAAAGGGGGATAAATCCCCCCAAAAATGGGTTTTTTTGAGTTTTTCACATAGAAAAATAAAATTTATCAAATTTTTGTTTACACCATTGAATTCAGCTCAAAAAAACAAACAATTTAGTATTTTGAATCACTGCTCTATGTCCATTGGTTACAGAGATATTGAAAGTGGTAAACACAGTACGTTGTCTCAATGTTAACCTTATGGGAAATAAGTAAAATTCTATATCTCGCTTATTTCTCAACATATCTTGATAAAACTTGGTAAATGGATTCTTCTAGTTCAGATCTACTAAATATTGAATTAAAACCAACCAGTTTAAACATAACTGTAGCAGCAAACCTGCATACTCATTCCCCATGTTATTCTTATGGAGCTTACCAAACATTGTCAAATCTTGCTATGTTGGATTAAAATATGTTATTTTGCATTTGAAATTTGCTGAGTATGCAGGTTTGCTGCAACGGGGGTATTTTGATTTTTTAGCTAGTTTATAATATAGGTTGAAACCTTATAAATTACTAGTATGAATCTCATTACCGCAAGTGACCAGTGCAAGTTTTTATTTTACCTGATTAAGATTGCAGTTGGAACGGATATCAGTCTTGAAATAATTGTTACGGTACACTACAATACTGAATAATTAGCAAGCATGCTAAAATTATAGTAGTGTTTTCTATTATAGGGTTTTCTTCTGTAACATTATTTGACATAATTGTCGCTGAATAGGCCTGTGACAAGTGGCGGCCGGCCCATAAGGACTCTCGGACGCCGCACAGTGGGGTATTTGCCCTCAAAACCTGGCCAAAAATGGAAAAATCGAAATTCAATAAATTATATAAAAATTGGTATTTTCTGATAGATAACCTCCCGGCCTATGTGTTTTGCACAATATCGGGACGATAATCAACACTACCTTATTTTAAACGTCAGTTAAACCCAAGACTTCGACGTTGTTCTTTCTTACGATTAGTTTTAATGTTCACAAAAATTAGTTATATATTTTGTAAGTTTTGAGTGACCAGTGATATTTTTTCCACGTTTGTTTGCGAGGTAATTATCTAGTGTTTTAACAAATTTGTTCAAATTAAATAACAGTACTTGATCGTATATAACATATTTTCTTTTCTCTACCACCAAGAATTAAAATATTCAATTAAGCTAGAGTTTTAATTATGTTCCAGGTCCGTCCGGGTTGACTTATTGATATCATAGTAATCTCCACTTAAGTACTAAATAGTTCGCACATTAAAACTTCCCGCAAACAGTTGCGGGAAGTTTTAATGTTTTTTGAACCAGCCCGATCAGACCATTGGAAGGGGGGGTAAAGGGGGATAAAACCCCCAAAAATGGTTTTTTTGGGGTTTTTACCTAGATAAAGAAAATTAATCAAATATTTTCTCAGTATTTTTGCACCGTTGAATTCAGCTCAAAAAAACAAACAATTTAGTATCTTGAATCATTGCTCTATCTCCATTGGTTACCGAGATATTGAAAGTGGTAAACACAGTATTCCAATGTTAACCTTATGGGGAATAAGTAAAATTCTATATCTCGCTTATTTCAGATTGTTATAAGCTTAATAGCTGACAACTAATTGATCAGCTAGGCCTACTTGCTTAATATAACCTTTATAGCTGGTTGGTGTAGTGGTTATAGTGCCCTCCTACAAACTTTTAGGTAGCCGGATCGATCCCGAGAAAAGTTAGTAGTTTTTTGAAGGGTCGTTTCTGGAGCCAGCTGCCATTGGTTGTTGGGCTATTAATTAACAATACTGTCTAAGGAATGTGCCAACCTGTCAGTAACAAGGCTACAAGATCGCGCCACTGTCATCACGATCATCACACCACAGAAGAATCAGATCAGTATACTTCATCCAGTGGCGGATCCAGAGCTTGATTTAGGGGGGGGGGCATTCCGGGGGGTTTGGGGGGTATGTAATAACCCCTAGATAGAGGGGGAAGTGGAGAAAATATTGAATATAAATGCATCTAAAACTCATGTTTTAGGAATATTTAGAGGGCCCTTTCCCCAAAAAAATATATTAGAAGGAAAGATAAAAAATATATTAATAGTCTGTAATAATGCAAATATAGGCAAATTTGGAACTCCCTTCTAGATAATAGATAATATATGTGATCGAAACAAGTCAAGTAGAGTAAAAAATATATATATAATAAAAGGATGTGTAAAGGAATTTTCAGAATAACGAGTGGAAAATAAATAGTCAGAAAAAAAGATAATTATACTTATTTCACAAGTTGTTATACTTATTTATCATCATATTGAAAAAAGCTTCAACATCCTATAATATGACAAATCAAATTGCTACAATATATTATAGTTAACCTGCACTGTTCACATAGTAGAAGATACATAAAAAACTTAAAGAAGACGCTAGGACTAATTTGCCATTTCAAAGGTACTCAAATTACAAACTGTTTGCCGTCTACAATCTGTTGCAGATTTTGAAAATCTGTCAATAACTCTATCAATGGATACACCAATATCTCTATGAACATGTAAAAGGGCAAGTCCTGTCAAACGTTCTTGAGTCATTTGTGAACGAAGCCATGATTTAAGTCTTCTTAGTGCTGAAAAACTTCTCTCAGAACTGGCAACACTAATTGGCAACGTAACAATTATAGTGAGTAGCCGCCGGATCATAGGAAATACATCTACATCAAATTCTGCTAACACATCGAGTAGTTTCTTTGCTGGTTTCGTAGTTTCCCTCCACTTCTGTTTCCAAATAGACAATTCTCCTTTCAAAAGAACAGGAGCAGTTTCTTCTGAAATAAGAAAAAGAGACAAGAAGCGCTTTATAACTGCACCAACACATTTGTCTTCATATTCATCATATTTCTCTTTTGTATCAAACTTAGAGGATCTGATTTCATTTGGCAGAAGGAAGGAGAGATAAAACAAATCGAGGGTCGCATCTGAAAACCTCTCATTCAGATCGGCGATCATGAAATCTAATATAGGAAGAAATATAGATCTTTTGAAATACTCCTGTGCAGTGATAGACGCATTTCCTTCCCCAAAGTGTACATGTTGAGTCTGGCGCCCACATAGACGAGGAAGTAAAAGTTCAACCCCCACTCGTTGAGCTAACTGTGTAGTTTTTTCCCATAAACCACTGAAATAAATATCTGCTTCAACCCTGCGTTTTTGTAGCACTGATATAGTGTCGGAAACTACTCTTGAAGTATAACTCAGGTCAAAACTTGGTTTTTGCAATCCTTTACTCAGAGGTAATGTAAGTGCCAAAACGTCAGTTAGACAAACCAAAGAAACCAGAAAGGTGCTTGATCCTAGGGCTGTTGAAAGAACTGATGCTTTTGATGAGGCACTACTATCTTGCCATGTAGAAACTTCATCTAGAGCTGCTAATATTTTTGGCAGGTCGCTATAAAACTGGATTACTCCGTCATGTCTCTCAACCCATCTAGTTTCACACAATCCAGAGAGTTGAGATCCTAAATGCTTCTTCAAAACGCAGTTCCGTTTTGCGGATGAAGTGAAGAACGCAATAACTTCCTTCATAGTCCCAACGGCATTTCTTACATCAATGATACCATTACACTTTGACAGTGAAAGGTTTAGTGCATGGTTGTAACAAGGGCACCTTATGGCATTAGTCGCCTCCTTTTGTATCTCAATTACTGCTCCTTTAGCTTGAGACACCATTACTGAGCACCCATCAGTGCCAATACCAACACAGTTTTGTAAGGGGAGACCCATATTTTTTAACTGCATCACAACAATTTTGCCTATTTCTTCTCCCGTAAGAGAAAGCTCCTCAGTAATGTCTGCTTGGTCATCAGTCTCAGTTTCATGTCCTTTAATATCCTTAAATGCGTCAACAAATCCAAAAAAGTCTTCTCTGATTATTCCATCACTGAAATATCGAATGACGAGACTGAGTTGTGATTTATGAGATAAATCAGTAGTCTCATCAAAAATAACAGAATAGAAGCCAGCTTCTTTAACTTTGGCCAGAATTTCATTTTAAGATCTCTTCACCACAACATTTAATTATATCATTTTGCGTCGACTTGCTAATGTATGTGGCTCTTGAAGAGCTATTTTTGAGATGTTCCCCTAGTATTTTGTCACCAGAACTAACCCTAAATTTAAGCAATTCCCTGAAGTTGCCTTCATTGCATATGCTGGTCGAGGTAGAATCAAGTCTTCCGTCATCACGATGACCCCTCAAGGGAATGTTTTGGCGCCCGAGAAATATGATGGTTTCAACTATAGGCTTCAACCTACACCTATTTTCTTCCACCTGTTGTAATCTATGCTGATCGACCTGATTCCTAACATCTAAGTTAGGAGTTTTATAGCTCTGGAGAAATAATTTCCCAGAGAGCACGGCTTCTTTGTGATATTTTTTGTTTGCGTGCTCTTCCAGGTCCCCCTTTTCGCCAAGAAGCTTTGCAAACGTGGTCAGTGGTTTTGTTACCAATTTTTGAAGTGGTACTGTTCTTTGACCACCTGCAACATTTCCCATTGTGAACCACGGACAGTATTTACAGAACAAACCTTGTCTGGAATGCAAAAAAACAAGCCAATTGTATTTTTCTAAGTGTTGATGGCCTAGATAACGCCTTACCTCTTTTCCACTTTTAGAGTGAACAGAATGAGGGAACTTGTAGTTTAAGGGATGCTTCCATGGGTTTTCGATCAACTGATATTTTGTAAAATCACTTACTTTTACACCCACTCCTGCAAAATTACCAATATCGTTTTCGAAAGTTTCTAATTCAAAGTCATGTGATGTTGATTTTGTTGGATCCGTTTGAGTACCGCAAGGTTGCTCACAACATTGAGCTTGTGAAGCTGACGTAGTTTCAGTATCTAATGGAAGCGTAAAAGATACATTAGAACTGTTGTTTCCAGCTTTATGCTCTGGTTGTGTCTCTTGCTGGACTACTGGACGGAAGAACGATTTTATGGTCTTCAGCCGTTTTTTGTCACTGGAAGAATTTTCTTCCTGTAAAAACCACATTACAGAATAAGAAACTACAAGGCATTCATTAAAATTAACAAATTTCTTGGCACAGATAAAATATAACTAAATGCATAAGTCAGAAAACTCGCATTCTTTCATGTAAAAACGAATAGGTACTTTTATTTAATCTTGGCTGACTAATTTTCTCTAAGCCTACTCTAATCACATGTTTTGCCCATTTGTTTAGAATAACGGCTCAAAACCTAAAATAAGAATATAAACTCGAGGTGGAAACTTTTGGAGCTCTCCTTAGATGTTATATTTAATATTCAACTCAACTCAGATTTACAGTAATTTATAATTTATCCGTGAAGTCAAATAGGCCTAATACCTACTAAAATAATACTTGTGTGAATCTGCCAATAACATACAAAATAAATTCAGTTTTCTCGATGTTCACCGCGCGGTATGTTGGCAAGAGAACAGAAGGAATTTGTGGTTTATTGGCAGATTACTTGTGTTTTCAATTGTGGTTTATTGGCAGATTCACACAAATTGAAAATATCTCTGTTTAAGGTATTACAGTCTTAAACTTTTAAAAGAAACGCATCCTTTTCAAATTTCAAAGCTATATAACCTTAATTTTGAATTTTTTCTTTGTTTGAGCTAACACAGATCAAAATGTAATTAACTGTATTCGTTATACGTTTTAACAGTGGAAAAGCTATACAATAGGCCTATAGTAAAACGCCTTCATAAACAGTTTGTTTATTCTTATCCTCCTGATGCAGTATGTGACTACGGGAAACCTTCCAACACCAGAGGGTAATATTAGAGAGAATGGAGTTTATATTCTTCGATGAAACGCCCCCCAAGCTGAGGAGAATGAATAGGCCTAGGCCTAGCACAGTTTTAGCGGTAGATGTATTTAACGGTTAGAATCCCTTCTCAACAAATATAGTTCAAGTTTTCTTGCCCTAACTCTAGTTATCTCACACTACAAGTTTTGTTAGAACATTTACTTACCATGCCTGCAGTTTTCAAATATGCAACTGTTCTTATTCAACTTTAAACATTGGACATTTCCGACACATCCCGATCGCAAATCACGAAATCACTAAAGTATAATTAATACAACTATGAAGCGTGAGAGGGAGGGAAATTCAGGGGAAATTGAGGGGGAGTCTCAACGTTGCCCTGACAGCCGGCAGTGCTACCACACTATACCATAATTCGCGTCGCTTGCTGTTTACATGTTTGTTTTTGTTTACATCGTTTTGTTTACATTCAAATCAGTAACCTATTCACATTTAATTAATAATCACAATTTTAGTGCTTCAAATTTAAATATAAGTAACGTTTAATGACTATTTAATATTGTATCAACCTTGGAAGTTATGTTCGGTACGGTAAGTAAAGTTTCAGAACTATATTTAAATTTAATATAGATTTTGTTTTATTTGACATCAGCGTCGGCTGCACGAGTCAAGAGTGCGTGTTGTGACAGTACATCTGATGAGGCTGACGGTTGGCAACAGTTGAATTGACCAATCCCATCATGCTCTGCGATACCCCTCTCACGCTTCATAGTTGTATTAATTCAACTATAAATTAAATAAAGAGTGAATTCAGGCGGGAACGCAGGAGTAAGGGTGGGGTCTGGAAAGCATAGAGGATTCTATAGGTTAGGGTTCTATGATAACTAAAACATAAACTATTTTCGTAATTCATATAGTTTTATTAATTTTTTTTACAAATAATAGCCTATACACAGTTGTTATTTATATACATTTTCCCGTCTAAGGGGGGGGGCCATGCCGCCATGCCCCCCCCCTGGATCCGCCCCTGACTTCATCTGTGATCACACTCATCCTTCACTCATATTCAGGGTAACGTCCTCCATGAGGTACCTGTCTTATTTAGAATGATTAAAAGAATGAATGAATGATTTCTCAACATATAAGATATGTTGAGAAATCATTCATTCATTCTTCATCAAGTTAAGATAAAACTTGGTTTGTGGCTTCATCTAGATGAGATCTTAATGTATTTTAGTATAATACCCCCAAAATTTTCATTTTTGTGGCAGCAAACCTGCATAATCATTCCCCATGTTGTTGAAAAAAAATCTATATCTTCCTTATTTTTTAACATTTTTTGATAAAACTTGGTATAGGGCTTCTTATAGTCAAGATCTACTAAATAATGAATTTAATCCAACCAGTTTTAACATACCTGTTGCAGCAAACCTGCATACTCATTTCCCATGTGTTATTCTTATGGAGATTACAAAAACATGTCAAATTTTGCTATGTTTGATTGAATTATGTTCTTTTGCATTTGAAATTCGCCGAGTATGCAGGTCTGCTGCAACGGGTGTATTTTTAATTTGTATCTGTATAATCAGTGATGATTTACTGTATCTAGATCGATCTAATAATCTTCAATTGCAACAAGCAAATTCAGAGTCATTAGCTGTATAATTAGCAGTAAAATAATGTACACAACATTGGCAACTCTACTGCCTGCTCGCTGTGTCGCCGAAGCCTTTCATCTTTCATGCCTCCACTATAGCCACCTACAAAAAATCTGATCCAGCCTAAACAGGCGCCGATAATCTGAAACTGAATCGGAATCGGAACCGGCGTGTACTCAGGACGTACCGTCAGTCGCGAACTCGGCGTCATCAACAACGACCTCGGTTACATGAAGGAAAGTGCTGGCCAATCTGGCCCCTACCTGCCCTACCTCTACATAATATTTATTTAATTGATCAGCTAGGCCTACTTGCTTAATATCACCTTTCCCAGTACTATCTTTCTTGACCAAAAATTGTTTAATAGGAAATGCGTCTTTATTTTTTTTATTCCCATAATCTCAACAATGTTGCTCCATAGTTTAGCTTTGTTGTTTCTTGTTTCAGAAATTTGATTGGGTAATATGAGTTTTTGGCTTCTTTTATTGTGCGATTCAGAATATTTCTTTAATTTTTTTAAGTACTGTACTAGACTAACCCCCTGCGGCGCAAAGCACCGCAAAAAACTGATATTAATGCTATTATTTTTCACTATAAAGACACTGGCATAATATAACATCTAAAGAATTTAACAAATTTGATATCTTTTGTTAAGTAATTAAAAACACAATTTTACATTTTTAATCACCACTGAACTACTTAAATGAAATAAATTACAACATAAACCAAGGAAGTTAGCAGGCGCAAACTCAGGGGGGGGGCTCAAGCTTCTCCCAAACTTGGAAAAATATGCAAAAAATGCGAAAACACAATTTTTTTAACTGAGTAAAATCTCTCAATTGTGTAGTCTTCAGTAGATTTCTTGATTATATCTTAGAGATTCGGTGATTTCACGGCCCGTCAAAACTCTTATCACCATCAGTCAATATCGGCATATGACTATTCTTCACTATACCGGTTTTCCAGCCTAAGTTTTCCAATAGCCAACTTTTTATTTTGTGTATAACATTAAACCTCTTATAGGGGAACCTATTATTTTTGCTCCTTTTAGGTATATATTTAAATTTTTGAAATTCCCTGTAGTTATCCAATTTAGCGGAACACATAATTTTTTGTTATGGTACCATGTATTTTATGGTGTTTTTGGATTTTACACAGAAAAATTTGAATTTGTTGAATTGGGATTGTTTTAACAAAAAACAGTAATTTCTCCGAAAACCATATTTTTGGATACGGGGAACACTAAAACAAATGTTTCAAATAACTAAAACTAATAACTCCAATTCAAAAATTTTGACAAAAAATACTTTCTACATATTATACTATGGTTACAGGGGGAGAAAGTAAAAATAACAGAAATATTTAAAAAATTCAAATACATTCAAAAAATAAAAAAATTAGGGGTTTCCTCATAAGAAGTTTACTGTCAGACACGAAATGAAAAAGTTAGCTTGGAAAACTTAAGGCTGGACTATAAACAATGGTATAGCATCTAGAAAGTTAAAATAAAAAATGTTATTTGTCATGTTCTTGAAACACAATTCTACACATTCAATCACCACCAACCTACTTACATAAAGTAAATCACAACATAAACAAACCATGTTATGGCAGTAAAACATGTGTCTTAAAACAAAGCTTTATAATCAGCTGATCTATGCTGTTTTACGTGGAGTTGATAAGTAAAAACAATTCTAATGAATGAAATAGTTATTTATGTATTAAGAGCGTAAAGTAGGTCTTTCTCGCTTGAGCTGAACAAATACCGCGCGACGCGTAGCGGAGTTTTAAACAACTGCAATAAATCAACTGCAGTTTTATTTTCTTAAACGACAAAATCACAATCACAGTTACTCACGTCCATTGTAGCTGCAGGCGCCATTATGATTGCATAAATTCTTCATATTTCTTTTCGTAAAGGTGTCTAGATTTACGAGGTAATAAGTTTCATGAAACTTCTTTCACTAATTCACTAATATCAGGTAGAGTAAGTCCGAATTCGTCATCACTTAATTTATTCATTGTAACTGAATGCACCAGTTTTAGGTTATAAACAGGTCTAGCCCAGTCGGCAGCGGAAAGGAGCGCTGATGCGCGCCGAGTAACAATGCAAAATCAGCTGGCGAGCGTGAAAGTAATCACGTGGCAAGCGCAAAAGACTTTTGCGCTCGCTCCAAAGACTTGATCGCTCGCTCCTCAGTAAATAGCTGTTTTACGATTGGTTTTCGGTGCGTAAACTAACACTTTACGCGCGGTTGTAGGAAAAATATTTTATATTCCATTTCTAAAATACAAAATTAAGAAATATTTAACTTTTCAGGCAAATGGGCATATATAGAGTTAATTACTTTTCATTTAACACAACCTGCATGTCAATCGGTCCGATAGAACTCCAGATCTCACTCAAAATAGGCCAAACATTTTACCCCATGTTATTGTCTTAAGTGATTTTAATTTCCGTTTTTGGAAAATTTACTGGAATAACAGCTGAAATCGAAAAAATGGGCAAATATAGATACAATTACTTTTTAATTGGTACCAGCCGTGTGTAAATTGGTTTAATAGTATGGTCAGGCTCGCTATCATGAGTTTGATTTTTCCCTGTGTTAAATCTCCATAAGAAAAGTTTATTTTCCTTTGAACCCAGTTAACATAGATGTTTTCAAATGTAGCATTCATCGTAGGTCTCAAAATTAGATTTAATATGAGTGTGAACCATTAAAACTGACCTTTTACAATTTGCCATGTAATAAACATTTAGAGTTCCGGCCAAATCATTAGGCGGGTGAGTGAGTGCGCTGCTGGCGTTCAAAATATGTTTTTGGCCAATCATTTACCTATCTAAAGTTATAGACAGTTATGCTCTTTGTTTATGTTCTCCAAATCAGCTGAGTAAGTTATCCAAACAAACTCAAGTAAATGTGCTTCTATCTGTTGGAAATATGTTCAACTACTTAACTGTGTAGAGGAGCGGAGGTGTCTTTAACAACAATTCATTTATACATCTCGAGTTTCCATTTTTCGCCACCCGCCTAATGATTTGGCCGGAACTTTAGACCATCAACGTTATTTAAATCAGCTATTTCACATAATTAAGTAGTTATAATACTAAAGAATTTAGCAATCAAATCTTATTTTTTACTAACACCTATACACTCTATAATTAAAATAATATAAAACTGTTTTTTCATTCCATTTAAAGGATAATACATGATCATACATACATTTTTATTTACTGGCAATGATAAACCAAATGCTTCTTGAGCAATTGCTCTTAGACAAAATACCTCATTTCTTCACAATCAGCTGAATGAATGTCTGTAAAAATATATCATTGCATGTGGATTTTTTTAATAAAAAAAATCAAGATAACGTAAAAGTAAATTTGCAAATATAGAAAAGTTGAGCTTTTATTTGGTACAAACTTAATGAAAACGGGTCCAGAGGAAGTCTCAGACATCCTGTCCAAATGATAGAAAAAAGTTGATTTTTTCCCTTTTTCCCCCATGTTAATCTCCATAAGAAAAGTTTATTTTCCATTTTTGACCCAGTTAACATAAATATTTTCAAAATACAAATACATGTAAAACTTGCACATATAGGGCCGATAACCTTCGTTTTGGTACAACCCGCATGGAAATCGGTCTAGTAGAACGGCCAGGGTCGCTGTCATTAGTTTTACAAAAGTTTTTTAATATATAAGATTGTTGTCTTTTTAGTTGGGCGCTCATCTTGTCTCTGACTCTGATTGATTTAACAATAACAGTGGAAATCCAGGGTTTTATATTACATAATTTAGCAGTTTTTTTGCTCGTTTTTGAAGAAAGGGTTATAATATTTTGCCACTGATTTACAAAATTTTGACCACTCAAATTTACGTCATCTGTATCTATTACACATGACCATTCCTGGTCAGAGATAAGACGGCGCGCCAAATCAAAATCTAAAACATTAGCTGCTCCTTTAATTTCAAAGTGTTTGCTTCTTTTAAATGAGTTTATTTGTAGATGCAACACTGTAAAATAGTGATCAGTTAAGCCAGATTTAATAACTGCAGATGTAATAAAATGGGTGTTTCTGAAATCAGTGAAAAAAATTATCCAAACAACTTTAGTAAATGCCGTGACTATAGTAGGTTTATCGATACAACTATTAGAACCCGCGCCGTACAGTGTGTCTATAGGCAAGGAGAAGTTAAAATCTTGTTCTGGCGGGAAAATAATCTGCATGAATTACGTTTTTAAGGTGAAATACAATGTGTATAGTCCTTTTGAAGCTGAAAAATATACATGGTGCATGAATTGTCAAAGCTCCAAATCGGCAGAGCATATTCATATGAGGATAAAAACAGCCATAATAAAGAGTCTATAATACATTAGATAATACATCAGTGTTTCCGTGCTGTGCAAGCTTTCTGAGAGCAAAAAGATAAGAACTAAGCTTTCCTGTAACTTTTGTTTACATTAAATTATCACAGCACACCAGGTTTGCATCCAGTTTTGGCCCGAGAAAGTTGACAGAATCTACACAAGGTATAATTAGTAGCAGAATTTGAGCTATATCTGAATTACTGGTTTGTATTGACAAATTAAGAACGTGGGTTTTATTTGAGTTTACAACAAGACCATTAGCTTTGAACCACTGAAAAAAATCGCATCTACAAAACTACTTATTTTTAATTCAGCCTTACTTTTTACTCGGAAGAGGAATGGACGTGTCGCCAGAAAATGGACAAAAGCTGGCCTTATTCACATAATTCTGAATACCAATTATAAAATACTAGAGCAAAATAGAACCTAAGACAGATCCTTGCGGGACATCCATTTTGATTGCCATCTCGCTAGAAGAAACCTTACGAACACTGTTTAAGTTATGAATTTGAGCCGTTTCTCCCTTTTTTTGCAATCTGAGAGAAATTATGAAACCATTCACTTGCACGTCAACGCACACCCATTTCAAAAAGCCCTTGATTAACAACTAATTAAAGACTAAATCAAACTGAAGAATGTTGAGGAGTTGTCCGAGCGCCAATCATACAAACTTCAACACCGCTGGTATCCGTCGACGGAGACACTGCCTCACTTGAACGTGGACCTAGGTTTCGGCGGTTTGCCATCTTCAGCTAACGAAAAACGATGGCGGTTTACCATCTTCAACTGAAGATGGCAAACCGCCGAAACCTAGGTCCACGTTTAAGTGAGACAGTGTCGCCGTCGACGTATACCAGCAGTATTGAAACTAAATCAAACGTTTTATTTAAGTCAACAAAGAGGCCCATAACAAGATGTCTGCTATCCAGAGCTTTCACAACTTTATTGATCAAACAAAACATGGCATGCAAAGTGCTTTTTTTTAAATCAAACGATATAGGCCTGTAATTATCACATATTTCTGAGTCGGATTTTGAATGCAATGGTTTCACAATGTCTATTCTCAGAAGAGATGGAAATTTGTCGGAAGAAAAGGAAACATTAAATGGACTAGTGGTATCAACATCAATGCAAACTTTCAATGACTTAGGTGGAGTCCCATCCATGTTAACAGACTTACTGGTTTTTAATGATTGAACAACTTCAACTATCTCATTAACATCAGTTGGATATAAAAACAAAGACAAACCAAGAGATTTAAAATAACTGTCATTGATAAAATTATGAGCAGAAGACAGGTCAGGTTGCACATTCATTCTTACCGCAATTCCAATAAAAACTTGTTGAAGACATTCCCCTTAATGGACCATTCACCTTATCAAATGGGTGATCCACCAATTTACCATCTGCATCATTTATTGGACCTACGTGGCATTACGATTCACGTTTACACTTCCTCTTTGTCCTCATCAATAACCCTCCACATAACCTTAGACTATGAATCTGAACTCTCAATAAGTTCAAGAATGTTGTCAGATTTTAATATGCGATATTTTCAGCCTATATTCTCTTTTCAACTTTAAGTGTGTCTGCCTCAAGGGGTCTATAGAAGAAACTTTGCGAAAGGGTGTTTAAGTCGATCTTTCGTCCTCGCATTTGAAGAGTAAAGTGACCCAGGATTAATTTAGAGTTCAATCGCCTATGTTTTAGTTTGGTTTTCTTTACAGGAAATGAAACATCTAACAGAAAAGACAACGTCAAAGACACTAATTTTACTATCCATAATATTTTTTTTAAGAGACCATTTCAGACCATGATTATTTTGAGAGCAAGTGACGAAATACATGAGTATTTCTACGATTGAATGTCCGGATAAAAATGAATTCGTTAGAGGAAGTTACAGGGGCCAACAAAATATCAGTAATTTGAGCATGGTGGTCGGACATGGCAGTTTTAGCTACGTGTCCGTCCATATTCATATTGGAAGGGTTTATAATCGTACACCCTGAGTTGACTGTGTTCTCCGGTTGAAATTTCTTAAGCAATATTGTTTAGAAGAAACTAATCTGTCGGTGGAATGTGATGGGCAGGTGATGTCGGGCACGAGCGAGCAGCCACCGCCGCGACGGTGACGCCGCGACGCGACGCTGCGGTTTCCAGCCGACCGACCGCGGCGCGTGCCACCTGCCCGGCCAGGCTTTGTCCCGCGCCGTCGCCGCATGGCCCTCTGGCCTCCTCTGATTCTCAGGTGTACAAAGGCTTTGATCGTCCCTTGGAAAAGGAAGGAATTGTCAGCTTATATTTCCTCTCCCATTACGTGGATTTAACTCCACTTCAACATTTAGGGCCTATCAGTGAAGTGTCAGAACACTGGAATTTTTGTAAAGTTTCTAAGAATGTAGTTTATTATCATCGTGTATCAGTTTCGCCCCATTAAAAGTATTACAAAACAATTTTTTTAAAATTTTTTTTAGATTTAAAATGTGTGCATAGCATTTTACATGCAAAACTTGTAGCAAGAGTAGCTATTAGAATTAATTACTTTTTTTGAAAAGTAATATTACAAGTTATTTTAAAATATGTTTTCCATGTTCATACTTATTTTATTTCGACTTTTACCCTCAAATAACGTCATTTACACCTTTTTGTATTTTGAATGCAATGGTTTCACAACGTCTATTCTCAGAAGAGATGGAAATTTGTCGGAAGAAAAGGAAACATTAAATGGACTAGTGGTATCAACATCATTGCAAACTTGCATCAACACACTATTTTTTAATTTAGTAATTGGGTTAAAGGTGATCGAAAAACTCGTAGAAAAACAGGGGCCGGAAAGGGATTTTTAAGATGGCGGCTGGAGCACATCAGGCATTTTCATTTAGGGAGCTTCTGTGCGAAGTTTGTTTTAGTCAGTTAGTCAGGATTTCTTTGGTCGATTTACTTTTTTACCTCTTAAAATCCCGGATTATATGTTGCCGCATATCATGCACTACTAAAAAAAAGTTCAAAATGCTTTTAGAGCATTATGTGGAGTGTATTCAGTTCCACTATTTTTTATTCTTATACATAAATTAAATTGTATTGCCCAAATGTGGTATAGCACCGAAGAATAACAGTTTTTGTGACTCCAACCAAAATAATAATTTCCAATGATCCACTTTCAAAAAAAGTTTCTAATATGTTTTTAATAGCTATGTTTATAGTTGTAGAGTAGTTTGACATACAATTATTGAAAAAAAAACTATTTTTCTAACCGTCTTTAATCACACATGTATAAAAAGCCCCTTGCCGATAGGCTGCCTACGCAGCCCGTGCGTGACTAAAATGCACGTTACAAAACCGTATACGAATTACGATAGCTCCCACAATTGCCCGTTTGTCTCAGGCCAAATAATAAGGGCTTTGCCAATTTCATTATACTAACTGAACCTCCTTTTTATGCTCCTCAGGTTTCTGGCAAAATACTGTCAATTTGTCAATCTGATATAACCAGTAGATACGCGCGGCTTCGCCTGCTGAAAGGATGAAAAATTTTGTATTAAATTATACTTTGGTAGCAATGTGCAATTTTCACAAATTACCGAATTACCTATAGAACTATTTCAGAGCGTGACCACATGTTCAGTTTGTAAACAAAGTGAACTGAGCTTGCTCAAATGTCGATGAATAGCGCCTCTGTTCCGAAACTTCAGCCCTTTACTGTACTTTGGTGACGCCCTTTTTTTAAATTCTGAGATGTATTGACAAATTTACATAAACATCCCTTTAATTTGACACCCCAAACGTTAAAATCCGCCCAGCCATTATTGAGGTTGGACTGTGAAAAGAAAACCGCTTGCGTATTAATATATAGATAGTAATATTATAGACTAGCAGATGCCCGTGGCTTTGCTCAAGATAAAAACTGTAACTCCCACTGACTAAATGAAGATAGGGCCACATACTGAGTTTATGATTAAACAGATAAGTTACAAAAACGAATGACGACTTTAATTTGACAAACTAAACTAAATTTAACTTTTATATAGTACATATCATCAAAAAAATTAACAAAACAACCATAAAACCATTATGAAAGTAGACAATTTTAAATCAGCTGTAAAATCGTATCCATATTGAAGCTGAACCACCTGCTTGCTGAATGATCATTGTAAAATAAGATCATCCATTCCACTTGCGTAGGAAAATTTATAAACTTCGACCCCGCCAAAACCCCTTAAAACTTCGAATTAAAAAAACCATTAGCGGATACTTATGCCCTTAAGATCGTTCATGCAGAGGTCCAAGGTTCTAAGTCAAGTAGTTTGGGCTGTGCAGTGATAGGTCAGTAGTACTGGACAAATCTATCTTCTATACTATTATAAAAAAGAGGTGGTTTCTGTATGTATGGGATAAGTGAACTCGAAAAATCCAGAACCCACTGGGTTGAAATTTCACACAGAGATTGATCTTGAACCTGGGAAACATATGGGCCTATTCACTTCCTTAAAATCCCCTCGGGCTACGCCCCGTGAACGTCCTTAGCTTCAATGTTTACATTTTATAAGGATGTAAATATTCAATTACCGAAATTTAAACCGCTGTGAATACTACAATTTCACAGTTCAAATAGCAGAAGTAAGATGAGCTGTAATTTTTATTGTGAGCGAAGCCACAGGCAACTGCTAGTACGGTATAAAGAAGATGGACTTTCATTAACCAGAAAGATGTTTTCAGGAATCCTCTAAGTCCCCAGGTCTGCTGCGACTGGAGTTATTCTATTGCTGCCCCCCGCAGGAGATTTCTATTTGGCCTCCCTGTACTACTTACTATACATGTGAGCAGATTCAGCGCCCCGCCGATAAAGGCCTCAAGGGTGCCACTGGCCTAGGAAGGCTCATGCCCAATATAGTTGAATCTGCTCGCATGAATGGTATATAGTGGCCCTTAAGCTCCGTCGCAGCAGACCTTGCGTACTTAGAAAATCCTAAAGCAATTTTCTGTTTCATGAAAGTATATGTACGTAACACGTAGAAATTGCCTTGATTTAATGTCAAAAAAATTCTAAGGCTTTTAGGGTCTATTTTGAACATAAAAATACCCCCGTTGCAGCAGACCTCCAGACTATGAGCATAGACTTATTTTATTTCTTCCATAAGAATAATAGGGAATGACAGACATAAAAAAATTTGGTTGTTTTAAAACAATAACAGGTGAATCTGAACCAAAAAAGCCACATACTAAGTTTTATCAAGATATGTTCAGTAATAACCGAGATATAGAATTTTTCTATAGGGACAATGAACTGTGTTTTAAGCTTTAAATATAGTTTGAATAGTGTTTTTTTTTTGCTTCTGGGAGCTCCAAAATGAAAAGTTATCATGATCTCGGGCTTAGATCTTGCTGTGAGACCTATGGTAATAATTCCATCAATTAAATTCGCTAAAAGACAAAGGCAAAGTATTTTTTCTAATGATGTTGATAAAATAAATGGTTTAAATTAGCTCTTTCAATAACAGCTGTGACAGGGAAGAAAGGTCTTATAAGTATCTCTAGTCAGTGATTTATTTCATGTTCTGTTCCTGACAGCTGGTTTGACATTCTACTAAATTTCTTGCTTTTTCACATCTGTTTAAATATAAACATTTCATCAATTTATATTCTGCCATAAGGATAAGTACCTGGTGGAACGAGCCTTGCTCGGTGTTATTTTATGTTTAAGTTCATCCAGTTACTATAAAATATTTCAATGTCATAACATTTATCAATAATATAAACTTTTTTTATTGCTTCATGGACTCTTCATCCCATTTGCTGTATTTTCCCTTGATGGCTGTAGATTCCAAACAGCTGTTATGATTACTTCATTTGTTTACACTTTCCTTGTTTATTTTCGTTGCTATCACGGCAACCCATAAGGCTAATGTTAAAATTTTACAACTTTAAAATTTGATTTATTACGTTATTAGATTTTCTCTGGCCAAGTAATCTGCATAAAAGACTTTTTTGAGTCATAAATTACTTATTTCTAGACTTTGAAGGAAATCTTCGGAGCCGTTTTTGAGATAAATGTGCAAGCAAGCAAGCATACATACAAGCATACAAGATAACATTGCTCATATAAGAGTATAGGATATGGGATCTTTGCGAGGGTCTGTGGCGGAGTCCGAGGGTCAGATCAGGATGAAATAGTATATTTCGCAACAAGGGCCGAAAATGAGGTTTTACAGGCTCGAGATCGTGTTTCAAATTCGAGACAAAGTCACGAATTTGAAACGATTTAGAGCTGCAAAACCCTTTCGGCCGAGGTGCGAACGCTATTTTTCACCACACTACACAATGAAATATACACTAAATGATAAAAAGAAACTGATTATTATTTGACTCATTTGAAAACAAGACACAGCCATGACAATCATATGATCGCAGCTATCCTGTCTTGAATGCCGTATAATTTTGTGATGTTCTAACGTTGTTTCAAGCAAATAAACGATCAGCTGACTTTCGGCCCTAGGGCCCCCAACGTTTTCGGTCCTGTGGCGGCAAACGGTGTGTTTCGGTCCGCGTTGTACGTTTGTAAAACAGGTAATTTCGTCGTAGTGTGGTGAAAACTACTTAGTTTTCCTATTTAATGTCTAAAGAAATAGTTTACCAAATTTCAGCCTTCTGGATTATTGGGAAGTTGGAGAATTAGTGATGAGTGAGTGAGTGAGGGCTTTGCCTTTTATAGGTATAGATTACACCTGTACTGTACATTGTAAGTGTTTAAATACACTGTTAAGGCTCCCATATAGTGATTCTACTCCAGGTTGAAATGATCAGTTGAAACTTTTCTTCTGTAGATTTTTCTGTTTATCATTTAAAACAGTAAAATTCTATGAATTGCCTACTGTTTATCTATACACTATTTTTTAATTTAGTCTTAAAAAAATATTTAAATGTCCTGGTTAATCCATCATTGTACACATTAAAAATCCATTAACACTTCAGGGGTGTGAAATCATCATTTTCACCGTATTGTTCACTTCTCTAAATCGTGTCAGCCAGTTTGACTCATGAGAATAAAAGGACATAAAACTCATGAACGATACTAAATAGCACTAAGGGTGAACTCTCAAATTTACATCTAAATTTGGTTAGTTTTTAACGAATTTCCCTATAGGGAAGAAGCTTTTGTCGAAGGTCTCATGGTACGACCATGACGGTCTGAGCCCGAGACCATGATAACTTTTCGTTTTGGGGGCCCCAGAAGCAAAAAACACCATTCGTTCGACTTTGTGTGTGTGCGTGCGCATGCACTGTAAGCGTGTGTGTAAGCAAGATAGCGGCCATAAAAATGGTCCGATCTTTATGAAATTTGGTACAAACATGTAAAGTGGTAGTCAATTGAACGATTTCATAAACCAGCCCGATCGGGCCATCGGAAGGGGGAGGTAAACCCCCCAAAAATGGGGAGTTGGGGTTTTTCACGTAGAAAAAATTCAATTTTGGTTATAGTACCATTGAATTCAGCTCCAAAAAAAACAAACAATTTATCTCTCTTATTTTTCAACATATACTTCAACATATATATTTTTCAGACCCTTGTTGAAGCAGACCTGCATAATCAGTGTATTTCAAATTCTTAAATAAATCATTAGAAGCAGCCTCAAATCAATTAAAATCAACTCAGAACCTAAAATGAGCATACACAAAATTTCTCCTTGAAAATAATATGGAAAGCGAGTTTGCAGGTTTGCTGCCATGGAAATGTAAAGTTGTGATGTTTTTTGCAATAATCCTGTAAGTATCAAGTATATGAAGCCATATACCAAGTTTCATTGAGATGTGTTGAGAAATAAGCGAGATTTAGAATTGTATTTATTTACCATAAGGTTGAGACAACGTACTGTGTTTACCACTATCTCAGCAACATCATTGCTCGGACATAGAGCAATGATTCCAAATACCAAATTGTTTCTAAGCTGAATTCAGTTGTGATAACAAAAATTAGATTATCGAAAAATATTTATATTTTTCTATGTAAAAATCTAAAAAAATTGGGGGGTTTATCCGCCTTTACCCCTCCTTCCGGCGGTTCGATCGGGCTGCTTTACGAACTCGTCCGAGTGATTGCTACTTTACATGTCTGCTGCAACGGGGGCATTTTACTTTATTACATTTTGTCAGGCCAAGTAACCTGCACAGAACACGTTTTAGCGAATTTCCCCCTATAGGGAAGTAGCTATTACCGTAGGTGGCATGGTGAGACTCAAGCGCGGGATCACCGTAGTCCGTAACTTTTCATTTTGAGGTTCCTGGACCCCAAAAACACCATTCGTCCATTTTCACACATATATATATATATTAGCGAATTTCCTTAAAGGAATAAGCTATTACGGTAGTACTCATGGTAAGACCTAAGTCCGAGACCATGTTAACTTTTCATTTTGGGGTCCCCAGAAGCAAAAAACACAATTCGTTCGAATATATTATATATATATATATATATATATATATATATATATATATATATATATATATCACAAAAAGCCTGTGACCTTACACGCTGTTCAGCATGATGCTGAGTTTAAAGATTGTTTTGATCTTAAAGCTTCCCACAAAATTAATAATACTGAGAACAAAGATCTCAATGAATTGAATTTAAGAACATATGAATTGGCTCATCAGCTAGTTTTAAGGTCAAAACAGCCTCATGGACTCAACATCTGCTGAATTGTAAATAATTATCACTTCTTTATATGTAATACTTAAATAAATAGTTTGATTCCTCATCAACTGTCCTAAACCAACTTGACCAGCAAACCAAATTGTCCTCAGCTGTTAATTTATGATTATGTTTGTTATTTAGCTTGAAAAAGGTAAAACCGAAATATTGCTAAGTAAAAATGTTTTAATTATTTCGAAGTATATATATATATATATATATGTCTGTTAACACGATAGCGACCGTAAATATGGTACGATCTTAATGAAATTTGGTACAGACGTGTAAAGTGGTAATCACTCGGACGAGTTCGTGAACCAGCCCGATCGGACCACCGGAAGGGGGGAAAAGGGGGTAAACCCCCCTAAAATGGGTTTTTTGAGTTTTTTACATAGAAAATTAAAAATTATCCAATTTTTGCTAGCATTATTGAATTCAGCTCTAAAAACAAACAATTTAGTATTTTGAATCACTGCTCTATGTCCATTGGTTTCGGAGATATTGAAAGTGGTAAACACAGTACGTTGTCCCAATGTTAACCTTATGGGAAATAAAGAAAATTCTATATCTCGCTTATTTCTCAACATATCTTGATAAAACTTGGTAAATGGCTTCTTCTAGTTCAGATCAACTAAATATTGAATTAAAACCAACCAGTTTTGATATACCCATAGCAGCAAACCTGCATACTCATTCCCCATGTTATTCTTACGGAGCTTACAAAAACATGTTGAATCTCACTATGTTGGATTGAAATATGTTGTTTTGCATTTGAAATTCGCTGAGTATGCAGGTCTGCTGCAACGGGGGTATATATATATATATATATATATCAGTCCACGACTGATACATATAACTGCGCAATAACTTTTGTATAAAAGGTCCATTCTTGATGGAATTTGGAACAAACGTGTAAAGCGTCATTCATGACCTCGAGTTTGAAAACCAGCAAGATTGGTTTACTCTAAGAAGGTATTTTTGACAAAATAAAATTTATTTTCAAAATTTAACACCTTTTTACTAATTTTCTTTAAATTTAATTGTCAAAATTTCATTCAGCTTAAAAAAACAAACAATTTAGCATTTTGAATTATTATTCTACGTCAATCCGTTGCTTAGATATTGGATAATATTGAATGTGCTAAACACAGTTTGTTGTCCAATATTATTTTTAAATTTTCCCTCCAAAAGGTATAGTTACCCTGATTTAAGATATTTTAAAAAATACCCCCGTTGCAGCAGACCTGCATACTCAGCGAATTTCAAATGCTAAACAACATATTTCAATCCAACATAGCGAGATTTGACATGTTTTTGTAAGCTCCATAAGAATAACATGGGGAATGAGTATGTAGGTTCGCTGCTACAGGTATGTTTAAACTGGTTGGTTTTATTCAATATTTAGTAGATCTGAACTAGAAGAGGCCATTTACCAAGTTTTATCAAGATATGTTGAGAAATAAGCGAGATATAGAATTTTACTTATTTACTCAATGTTACCATAAGGTTAACATTGAGACAACGTATTGTGTTTACCACTTTCAATATCTCAGTAACCAATGGACATAGAGCAGTGATTAAAAATTCTAAATTATTTGTTTTTTTTTAGCTGAATTCAATGGTGCCAACAAAAATTTGATAAATTTTATTTTTCTACGTGAAAGACTAAAAAACCCCATTTTTGGGGGGGTTTATCCCCCTTACCCCCCCTTCCGGTGGTCCGATCGGGCTGGTTCACGAACTCGTCCGAGTGATTACCAATTTACACGTCTGTTCCAAATTTCATTAACATCGGACCATATTTACGGCCGCTATCGTGTTAACAGACATATATATATACATACATATTTATATATATATAAATTCGAACGAATGGTGTTTTTTGCTTCTGGGGACCCCAAAATGAAAAGTTAACATGGTCTCACACTTATGCCTTACCATGAGTACTACCGTAATACTTTTATTATTATTTTAATAATAATATAATAATTATTATTATATTATTATTATATTATATTATAAATAATAATATATAATAAATTACGTAAGCTTATTCCTTTAAGGAAATTCGCTAATACAATTCTGAACATATGATTAAATTTTCAGGTGATGAATATTTTATTTGTGTTTATTTTGAATAGTTAGGAGTTCATTGATCAAGATTTTGCAAAAAATATATACTATATCAAAAAATAGAAATTATTTTTAAATTTAATAAAGAAAGTATGAGCATTTGGAGGAGGGATGTCTTGGTCTAAACTGCCTGAAAATGTAGCATAATATATAGTATGTTTACAATGATGAGGATTGTTAATATTTATTGAAATTGAGTGTTTTGTTGATATTGGCTGGAGGTGTAGGTCTTTTGCAACAGAAATGTTTTAATTACTGTAAAACTGACCATATGATTGAATTTATTTTTTTCATGAGATCAAGTCGTTTGTTTTTAGTGTTTTGAATTCATTGATTATATCAGTGTTTACAACGGGTTATTTTTTTATTATTTTGTAATTTTTTTCGCTCTTGGTTATTTTTTGTTATTTTTTGTTATTTTTTTGGAATTTTGGTTATTTTTTATTTTTTTCAACCTCAAGAACTGCTACAAGCCCTGTTTACACTATTCGTCTGTCAGATGATCTTGTAGCAGCATCGCGGCAGAAGAATCTCGTCATCCTATATTGCGTGAAAACCAAGTCTCGTAGCGTAAAAACAAAGTCTCGCCGGTTTTCAAGTTTTAACAACATTTTTTGTTTTCAAAAGGTTATTTGTCGGTCATTTTTTCTTATTTTAGTTATTTTTTTATTTTTTTCAACCTCAAGAACTGTTACAAGCCCTGTTATATGTTTGTTGACATTTATATACTATAACAAGATTACAGTTATGAACAATTAAAAGACTAAGAATTATATAAAATACAAACGTGTATGTATTACTAATGAAAACCAGTGTGGTCTCTTTGTTAATTTTCCTCATGTTTAAAGCTCATGAATGATTAAATATACGTTTTTAGTATATTATTTTCTTAACGTATTCAAACAATACTTTCCTTCAAATAAGTTTAATGCTCACATATACAAAATAAATACTATGGAAATTCGCTGAGTACGCAGGTCTGCTGCGACGGGGGTATTTAGTCATAAATTATTTATTTTTTTATAATGGAAGTCCTAAGAGCCATTATTGAGATGATTGTGTAATCAAGCAAGCCAGCAATCAATCAAGCAAACGTAACTCATACAAGATAATAGAATTAGGTAAAAATCACTCGCTTTGAATTTTTTTGATTGTGCATGATTCCTATGCAGGGTTTTAATTACGTTATTAAAGTTGTCCTGCGTATTTTTGGCCATAAACTTCCACTACAGCTCCTCCAGACAGCAATTTATCTGAGTTCTTTACGAGCGGTACTAGGAATCGTTCTCGTGATACGACACGGCATTAAAGCAATAAAGCGTACGTTGTTTATGAATGAAAGATTTTATCGCCAAGGAGACGAAGGCTCGCTTGACGTCGGGGACAGTCGCGTTCGATACAGTAAGAACTGCGCCGTCCCCGCCGGCAATCGGAACCACTGTGATCGGTAAACTTAACATTTCAAACGCTGAATTTTCTGAATCCTAAATTTGCTTTCTTTGAAATTCGTTGTTGGTGAAAGTGAGTTTACGATTTGATTCTAATTTTTGCGGACGTGTCCTCACTGACTATAAAAAAAATAGTTCCACGATGCTTCGGGATCTGGCATTTGATTGCGTTAGGTAGGAAAGAACCTAGAGCATAACAAGATAAAGCAACAATCAGCCAGAAGGACCTATACAAATCATAGCTGAAACGGGGAAATGCAAAACGAGTAAAGAAACACCAATGCTGAAAACAAAACAAGAACACAAATACAACATAGAAATCACAAGATTCACCAATCAGAACAAAACCCGTTCACATCCAATCAGAGCGGAACAAAGGTTGCGGGAGGAGGAGAAAATAGCGGTGGCAAAAAATGGCGGTATGCCATTTATTTGAGTATGCAGGTTTTCAATATAAATAAATAAATATGCAACAAAATGCGGGGCACTTACGTTTTGTTTTGAGCGTTAAGTTCATTTTAGCGAATTTCCCCCATAGGGAAGAAGCTATTACCGTAGGTCTCATGGTAAGACCCAAGCCCGAGACCATGATAACTTTTCGTTTTGGGGCCACCAGAAGCAAAAAACACCATTCGTTGGAATTTATCTATCTATCTATATCTATATATATGTATATGTATATATGGGTGTGTGTGTGTGTGTCTGTGAGCACGATAGCGGCCGTAAATATTATCCGATCTTAATGAAATTTGGTACAGACAGACATGTAAAGTGGTAATCAATTGGACAAGTTCGTAAGCCAGCCCGATCGGACCATCGGAAGGGGGGGAAAAGGGGGATAACCCCCCCAAAAATGGGTTTTTTGAGTTTTTTATATAGAAAAATATAATAATCAAATTTTCGTTGGCACCATTGAATTCAGCTCAATAAAACAAACAATTTAGTATATTGAATCATTGTTCTATGTCCATTGGTTACCGAGATATTGAAAGTGGTAAACACAGTACGTTGTCCTAATGTAAACCTTATGGGGAGTAAGTAAAATTCGATATCTCGCTTATTTCTCAACATATCTTAATAAAACTTGGTTTGTGGCTTAGCCTAAAATCCCAGAAATTTCCATTTTTGTGGCAGCAAACCTGCATACTCATTCACCATGTTATCCTTATGGGAAATCAAAAAATGCTAAATCATCCTTATTTTTTAACATTTCTTGATGAAACTTGGTATATGGCTTCTTCTAGGTAAGATCTACTAAATAATTAATTAAAACCAACCAGGTTTAACATACCTGTTGCAGCAAACCTGCATACTCTTTCCCCATGTTATTCTTACAGAGATTACAGAAACATGTCAAATTTCGCTATGTTGGATTGAATTGTGATCTTTTGCATTAGAAATTCGCTGAGTATGCAGGTCTGCTGCAACGGGGGCATTTTTGTGTTTCAACGCTTGTGGCTTTTTTACGTTTTTATCGGGAACGATCCAATCCCGGCTTCTGCTACTACAAGGGCGACCTTTTATTGGATAGAATCATTAAGTAATATAACCCAATGACAACAAATGGTAACTAAACCCATCAGTTTCGACACTTGGTCAGGATTCGGACCGCGGCACCCCTCAGGTTATGAGGTGAGTACTTTATCCACTCGGTTATCCCGTCAATTAACAGCTTTGAGATTACTCCTATATAAGTACTTGTCCTCGAGTTGAGTGCAAGGCTGCCCAGCCCCGTGGCGTGCCGATGCCTGTCTGGCGTGCTCACTCCCCTGTTATCGCCGCCCACACCGGACAGCTGTATATCTCACCCGGCGATGACCTTTTATTTTTAGCACTTCCCCTTAATACCAGTCTTCATTAACGAAAAAATAAAATTACATACGATTACGGTGTCTAAAGCTTATACTATCATAATAGATTATCCTGTACTAGGGGGGCCCATAAGCAAATTGCGCATTTTTATTACTATTTGTATATGTGAGAAAATCAGGAGCATTGAAATCGCCCTCTAGAAATAAATCAAAGGGTTGAGGGTCGAAGCCGTAAAAGAAATACCCATTTCAATTATTATCAGTTGCCAGTGCGCTGTATTATAAGCTTTAAAATGACACCTCAACCGTAAAAATCGGTCAAGTTGGACGGCTGAAAAAGGGATCTAACAGAGAAAACCCTTATTGTATTAAGTATATAAATAGTGGCCTCCAAATCGTGTATTTATAATAAATGATACATTAAAAGGATAATGTGGGAAAATTCAAACAATCCTTATTTATTATAGTACAACATACGTTCATAGCTAATTGGATCTACCTTATATTATAAGGTCTATCTTATAATGTTCTTTTTATAATGTCTAGCCTACCACATTGTTTTTCAATCAAGTATCTGCATCACATGTTTCATGTAAACAAATCAGAAGTTTTTATATCCCAATGCTTTTTAAATGGCAGATATTTTACGTTATTTCTCGTTTTCTGATGAGTTTCAAGCAATTTCAGTATTTTTCCCGCCATCACGGAAAAGAGACCTTTAATTTGAGCCCTCTCCTATCTTTCTACGACTTGCCAGACGCCCACAATTTTGACGCAAAGAATCGCCTTACGAAATTAAATATATGAGTACCTGGTGGACCGAGCCTTGCTCGGT
The DNA here is from genome assembly GCA_035578135.1 of Flexamia atlantica. Lineage (NCBI taxonomy): Eukaryota > Metazoa > Arthropoda > Insecta > Hemiptera > Cicadellidae > Flexamia > Flexamia atlantica. Next base: position 74,642,689 of record JAQJVK010000001.1, on the reverse strand, counting down.
GTTATTTATTTCATGTTTACCAGTTCATCCAGTTACTATAAAATATCTCAATGTCATAAAATGTATCAATATAAACCTTGTTTATTGCTCCATGGACTCTTCATCCCACCTGCTGTATTTTCCCTTGATAGCTGTAGATTCCAAACAGCTGTTATTATTACTTCATTTGTTTACACTTTCCTTGTTTATTTTCGTTGCTATCACGGCAACCCATAAGGCCAATGTTAAAATTTTACAACTTTAAAATTCGATTTATTACGTTATTAGATTTTCTCTTGCCAAGTACAGTAATCTGCGTAAAAGACGTTTTTGAGTCATAAATTACTTATTTCCAGACTTTGAAAGAAATCCTCGGAGCCGTTTTTGAGATAAATGTGCAAGCATACAAGCAAGCATACAAGCAAGCATACAAGCAAGCACGCACGGCCGGACGATAACATTGCTCATATAAGAGTATAGGATTAATCATCCCAAAATATAATAATCCACATTAATAATCCCTTAACAAGCCTTATCTCAATTTCTGTCCGGCTGTCTGTTGGTAACGCTCAACATCACACCTTAGACCGCTTTTCACGCAAAAACTAGAGTATTGGTATGGCTGAAAATTATTTTCTGTTTTTTATGTACATATGAGAAGGTTTTAGACGAATTAAAACTAGCGTAAGTCTTTTTTGAAATTAAACAGCAGGCTTCTAAAAAACGAGTTTTATTTGATTTCGACCAAGTTTGTTTTTGATTTGTTTTAATACTTTATTTGCAAAAAATAACCAATTACATCCATATATATATATATATATATATATATATATATATATATATATATATATATACATTTGTTTCCCCATATAATTCAAGTGGACTAGTGGCCTGAAAAGGCTAAAAGCCCCTAATGAGGGAAAATTCAAACAATCCTTATTTATTATAGTACAAAATACCTTAATAGAAAACTGAATCCACCTTATATTGATATCTAGCCTACCACATGGTTTTCAATCAAGTATCAGCATCACATGTTTTATGTAAACAAAGCAGACGTTTTTAGATTCCAATGCTTTTTAAATGGCAGATATTTTACGTTATTTCTCGTTTTCTGGTGAATTTCAAGCAATTTCATTATTTTTCCCGCCATCACGGAATAAAGACCTTTAATTTGAGCCCTCTCCCATCTTTCTACGACTTGTCAGACGCCCACAGTTTTGACGCAAAGAATCGCCTTACGAAATTAAATATATGACTAGTGGCTTGAAGGGGCAAAAGCCCCAAAAAATAAAATACAAATGCTGGATATTTAATGTTTTCTTCACACTCACACGGTAACACGATAATGTTTTCTTCACGGTAACACGTTCACTGGCGGAATTAAACGTTTAAAGTGTAATGTTAAAGATATTTCGACATTCGCTAGTACTTATCAGAATTTTAAGAAAGGCCGTTACTTCAGTATAGTAAAGGGCTGAATTTGTTGGAACAGTAGCGCTTCCGTCGTTCTCAAAACAAACTCTGTTCACTTTGTTTACAATTAAACATGTGGACATGGTTTGAAGAAATTCTTAAGGTTAACCACAAACTGCAGCACTATATTTCCCAAAGAAAGTCGTGATACCTAAATTATAAATACACCCGTCGCAGCAGACCTGCGTACTCAGCGAATTTCCATAGGATTTATTTTTCATATGTGAGCATTCAACTTATGTAAAGGAAAATATCGTTTGAATATGTTTTGTAAATTATATATTTAAAACTTATATTTAATCATTCATAAGCTTGAAACATGAGGACAATTTACAAGGGGATCACATTGGTTTTAATTAGTAATATATTACACTTTTTGTATTTTATAAGTTCTTAGCCTTTTAATTTTCAATAAATGTAGTCTTGTTATAGTATATAAATGTCAGGAAACATATAATCAATAAATTCAAAATACTGGAAAAACAAATAACATAATCTAATTAACAAATTAAATTCAATCATATGCTTAATATTATAAATAAAACATCCCTATTAGTTGCAGCAGACCTGCATCTCCAGCCAATAAAAAAAAAACATAATATCATTCCTCAGACTTGTAACATACCATTCATTTATGCTACATTTTCAGTAAGTCTAGACCAAGACACCCCCCACCCCCATTGCACATAGTTCCTTCATAAAACTTAAAAATAATTTGTATTTTTAATATAGTATAAATGTTATGCAAAATCATGATCAATGAACTCTAACCATTCAAAATAAAGACAGTAAAATATTCACCTGAAAATTTAAATATAATCATATGTTCAGACTTTTATTTTCAAATTACCCTACTTGGGTAATTTTACGAAATTAAATAATATATTATGATGATGATTTGTTTACATTTTAAGTGCTGTTCCAAGCAGATGGTAGTTACGTTCACTGAATGGAATCGTCGTTACGGTTGTTTTGTGATTTCATTCAGTTTTATGTTTTGGTTTCTGAAGAAATATTTAATTTAGGATAAAATGTTAATAGCATTTAATCCATCGTTAGTTTCCATACATTATCTATTTACTCATGGATTGCACTCATCTATACCTATGAAAGGCAAAGCCCTCACTAACTCACTAATTCTCCTACTATCCTTGCACCTAGAAAGCAAAAAATGTTTACACTCATTCTTTAGGCATAAAATAGGGCAACTACATGTTTTAGCGAATTTCCCCTACAGGGAAGAAGCTATTACCGTAGGTCTCATGGTAAGACCTAAGCCCAAGACCACTTTGTGTTTGTATGTGTGTGTGTGTGTGTGTGTGTGTGTGTGTGTGTGTGTGTGCGCGCGCGCGCGCGAAATTGCGCACTAAAATTCAGGTAGTCACCGGAATAGCGCACTTGGTCGAGACACAGCCCCTGGGCACACACCGGTATTGGGCACTTATACTCGCCAAACCCATCATCCCATCATTTGACACATACGCAGAAGCTGTGAAGGCGACTTCACCCAGACCTCAGCAGGGGACAGCGGATCCAGAGACAGCATCCCGGAGGTGGAGAAACAGCATCGACCCCGTGCCCAAACCACTGAAAGACAGTTGTGCAGATCGTGCATCTAGTAATGAAAATGTTTTTTAGGCGCAACAGGATTCCCCCAGGAGCGACGTCAGACGACACAGGAGGACATCCCTTCCAAACCAACAACAAAAAAATTACAATAGCCCACCAGAACGTTGAGTCAGCAGCAAACAAGTCTCCAGATTGGAATTCTTCTCAATGAGTTGGAGCCAGACGTGTTTGTTGCGTCTGAACACAGTTATAAAAACAACGCTATTCAACTTTTCAAAATTCTAACTTATAAACTTGCGTCGTCATTTGAAAGAAATCTTTTTCAAGGAGGGGGTGTCTCCCTGTTCGTTAAACACTCTCTCGTCTTCAGGCCAATGCCCATTGCCTTTTCCGTGGACAGGGATTTTGAAGTCACCGGTGTTCACGTTACTTTGCCAAGCAACACAACTCTCACAATGATTGGCCTATACAGATCGCCTAACGGTGACATAAATTCGTTTTTCGAAAAATTTGAGCGCCTGTTAAACGAGTTGACCACAAAACCATCTTTGTTTGTGATTATCGGTGATTTCAACATCGATGTCCTTGATCCACGCCATCCCAAAACAAAGAGATTTAAGGATTTGCTGGCATCTTTTGGGCTTCAGTGGGCTATAAACTCGCCCATTCGTGTTGCTGGAACCTCATCTACCGCCATTGATAACGTAGTCACAAATTGTGAGCGATTCGGAGCCTCCACAGTTGTAACAGCCATCTCTGACCATGACGCTCAGGTGGTCACTCTCAATAATGAATGTCCCTCAAAACCCTGTCCCTCTCAAAGAACAATGAAAAGAGTATTAGATAGAGCGGCCGTAAACTGTCTCAACAGCCAGCTGAGTCGCGTTGATTGGAATTTTATAGATCAGTGCACATCAGCTGACGATGCGTTTTGCGCTTTTGACGAGCAATTTTCTTACATTCTTGATTTGTGCTGCCCTTTCAAAGTTACAAAAAATTAACATATCAAAAGAAAAGCACCTGGATTACCAAAGGTTTACTGGTATCCAGAGAAAAATTAAAACAACATGCCGTCACGGCAAGAAATTTAAATTGCGAACAGTTCAATACTTTTTTCGAAATCACAAGAGAATTTACAGAAAGCTCATTCGTGCAGCAAAAACTATGACATAATTAAGAAAACAACTGAAAGCAAAAACATTTCAAAAACTGCTTGGAAAGTAATTAATGACATAAAATCTGTAAATCATCCCAGACAAATTCACCTCAAAATCAATGAAGCCGTGATTAAAGATCCATCAGAAGTTACAGAACACTTTAATAATTTTTTCACTGGAGTTGCAGAATCAGAAATAACCAACACCGCGCCGCGGTTGGAGGCGTTTGAGAGAATTGATGGGCCCCTGGCGTCCATGGCACTGACTCCAACTACAGAAAAAGAGTTGGCGGACGTTATAAGGAGGCTCCCTGCAAAAACATCGACGGATGTCAATGGCGTGTCGGTGTGGCTTCTCAAGCAATGTTCACATCACTTGCTCAGCCCACTGACAAAAGTGATCAACACTTCATTTGTAAATGGAGTATTCCCAGGAGCCCTGAAGAACTCAAAGGTCATCCCTGTTTTCAAGAAGGGTTACCCGCTCCTGGCGAGCAACTACCGTCCAATCTCTATCCTGCCAACCTTCAGCAAAATTTTTGAAAAACTCTTTTTGGATCGTTTGATCAAATTTATCGAACGCCATAATATCCTTTTTAAGGATCAATTTGGCTTTAGGCAAGGTAAATCGACAACAGATGCAATTGGCAGCCTCGTGAATGAAATAGTGGAGAACCTCGACAGGCAACACAGAACACTAAGCGTTTTCCTTGACCTCTCGAAAGCGTTTGACTGTGTTGACCACCGTCTTCTGGTTTCGAAGCTCTACCACTACGGGATTCGTGGGATACCACAACAGTGGATCCAATCTTACCTTGCAAAGAGAACACAAAAGGTCCAGATAGCAAACCATTTTTCAAAAAGTACCATCCAAAGGTATGGTGTCCCGCAGGGATCAATACTTGGGCCAGTTCTTTTCTTGATTTAAGTCAATAGTATTGCATCTGCGATGACATCTGGCAAATTGGTTCAATACGCAGACGATACGACTCTCTGCTGCAGCGCAAAATCTGAATCAAACCTTGAAATTGAGACCTTCATACAGCTGAACAGTTGTGTTCAGTATTTTTCAAAAAACAATTTGAAAATCAATCCTTAAAAAACAATTGGTTACTTTTCTCAAGGAGAGCGATGTCTGGTGACAACCTGACTGTAATGATTGATGACACAGTCACTGAGCAGGTCGAAACCACTAAATTCCTTGGAATCATTCTTGACCGGGGAATTACGTGGCACCATCACCTTGATGGCATTTGCGCCAGGACATCTTCTGGAGTCTATGCCTTGAGAGTATTATCTAGACAAAGCCCAAATAACATCCTCAAAATTGCCTACTTTGGCTCAAAATTGCCTACCAAGTCAAAGTATGGCATTGCCGTATGGGGTGGGTGCGTGGAAGTGGACTTCCTAAGGTTGTTCCGACTTTAAAAGAAAGCCATTCGAATATTGGCTAAGCTGCAGTATAGGGAGTCTTGCAGGGGTGTCTTCAGGGAGATGGGTGTTCTTACTCTGGCAAGCCTGTACATTTTTGAAGTCATTCTCGTTTGTAGACATAAGTGCTCACCCCCTCAAGGCGTACATGTCCACAACTACCCAACAAGGGGGAGAGACTTGTACAGGCTCTCACAGAACAGATCCAGAGCTGCTATGAATCTGCCCTCTCAAGCAGGTGTTGAGATTCATGAACAATCTCCCTGATGATATTCAGCGGGAGAGAGATGGACGGAAATTCAGGGCTCGAGTCAAACAATTTCTTATTCAAGGGGAGTTTTACACGGTGGACGAGTTTATGGCCCGCTCAGAGTGACGGTTCCTGCTGCTGGGGGAGTCCTGGGGTGATGTCCAGACTAACCAGCTTGGTGGGTGTGGACTCTGGAAGGCAAATTTTGTTTTTGTATGATTCTTTTTATTCCAGGAGTGGAAACAAGAATACTTATGGACCTTTGCTACTCAATAATTGTATATTGTACTATGGAAATCTCTCGGTTAATTAAGCAAGGCTGAAAATTAATAACAACAAGTTCATCAACAAGCATTAAACCTAAATAGTGGTTGCATTTTTATATCCAACTCATTTTTAAAAATTTTGTAGGATAATTTCATTTTGACTCAGCTTATTAATTTTGTTTATAAGAAAGGTTCTTCTCTCACACGTTTTCTTTCTGCTCTTGAAGGCATCGCAGGTGTTAAGCCGGACAGAAGTGTCTGTCTGCATACATTTAAGGTTTTGTTTCAATATGTATGTATTTGGATGGGGCGAAGGGCGCTCCTTGTTGAATAGAGAGTGAAAACTACCACTAACACCACTAACAACCCTAAAAACTAATCACTCAACTAAATAGACTCGAGACAGAAGGTATCGTGGGCTAACTGTGCTTATAGTTTAGCCTCTTCAACTAAAACTGAACAGTAAAGAATGCTCTCCCGCATATTCCCCGGTTACTGGTCCAAGGGGGTCGGTGGTATGGAAGGACGCATAGTACAAATTTTGTGCCACACACAAGAGTGACATGAGTCACACATTCCAGAGCTATTACGGTAGCCGCTGAGGACACAGGTACCTGCCGGGCCAAGTGCGCAATTCCGGTGCATAGATGGAGAGCCCTTTTAGGGATTATAACTTGGTGCGCAATTCCGGTGCACCGGTGCGCGCGCGCCACGATAGCCGCTCGTGCTATCGTGCATTAATAAATGGTCCGATCGGAATGAAATTTGGCACAGGGGTGTAAAGTAGTAATTTTTCGGATGAGTTCGAAAACCAGCCCGATCGAACCATTGTTAGAGGGGGGTGTGGAGGGTTAAACCCCCAAAAATGTGTTTTTTTGGTTTTCCACATAGAAAAATAAAAATCAACAAATTTTGGTTAACATTATTGAATTCAGCCTGGAAAAACAAACAATTTAGTAATTTGAATTATTGTTCTATGTCCATTGGTTACCAAGGTATTGAAAGTGGTACGTTGTCCGAATGTTAACCTTATGGGAAATATGTAAAATTCTATATCTCGCTTATTTGTCAACATACCTTAATAAAACTTGGTTTGTGGCTTCATCTAGATGAGATATAATGTATTTTAGTCTAAAATCCCCGAAATTTCCATTTTTATGGCAGCAAACCTGCATGCTCATTCCCCATATTATCCTTATGGGCAATCAAAGAATTCCATATCTTCTTTATTTCTAAACATATCTTGATAAAACTTGGTATATGGCTTCTTCTAAATAAGATCTACTAAATATTGAAATAAAACCACCCAGTTTTAACATGCCTGTAGCAGCAAACCCGCATACTCATTCCCCATGTTATTCCTATGGAGATTACGAAAACATGTCATATCTCACTATGTTGGTTGGAAGTATTTTTTTGCATTTGGAATGCGCTGAGTGTGCAGGTCTGCTGCAACGGGGGTATTTCATCCTGGTCTGATCCTCGGACTCCGCCACAGACCAAGGCCCTACTGAAAAAGCCAGACCCTCTCAAAGATCACAATATTAGCCTTATTGCCTTATGCCAGAATTTAAAGTGATGAAATGTTTATATATAAACAGAGCAAGAAATTTATGTTAAAAGCAAGAAATTTATGAGAATGTCAAACCAGCTGTCAGGAATAAAACATAAAATAAATCACTGACTAGAGATACTTGAAAAACCTTCCTTCCTTATAACGGCTGTTAATGAAAGAGCTAAAGTTATTTTATCTACACCATTTTCAAAAATTGTCGGGACGGCTACGTAATTTTTTGTTCAATATAGATCCTGAATGCTGGCTAAAACGATAAACGACCAAAACCACAAATCTAAAGAATGCGGTCAAAACAACAAATATCCTGGGTCTGCTACCTGGGGAGGGTCAGTAGGTAATCCAAACAAAAATGTGGCGGCTAAAACCACAAAGATTCTGTCAACCAATAGAAGTACAAATTTTTATGACTTTAGCAATTATTTAAGTAGCGCAGTTACAGCGTGCTGGGATGTCACTCTGTAGACCTAAGTAAAGGAAATGTCTTAAATTAAGGTAGGGTCCAATAATTCTCTGGCGGAAAAGTATACCATAAACTGGAATTCCACATTAACTGAAGCGAAAGCTTGACTTGGAGTTCCACATTAAGTGAAGCGAAACAAAAATCTGATTTCCATCACCCTTGATCCAGGCTTTAGACCAAAGACCATATAAAAAGGTTTTTTCTTGGTCTATGCTTTGGACTAGCAAAGTGATGGTAAAACTTCATTATTACGGTGGCGTGTTAATATCAGGTGTGATTAATCTATCATCATTTGTTGTTTGGTTAAAAATGACTAATATAAGGCTTATGACATAAGATATTTAATGACATTTTGCTCAATCACAATAATTGACGAGTCGTATTTAAATACAATACCACGGGTTATATTGTCAATAAAAATATATATCTAAACAATAGTTAAAGACTTATGTTTCCTATAGCATTTAAAAACTTTAAGGATTAAAAAAACGTTTCCAGTTAAAGCATTTAAGTAGCAACTTTGTTTACATTAAAGGCTACTATGATATACAAAAGATAAAAATATGACACAGCTATTTTGATTAAAAATAAATTACAACATCACAAACAAATTATCACAAAAAATATAATAAAAACAATGTACCTAGCTAACTATTCGCATTAGATTAAATACAATTCAAGACGGATGAGAAATTACAAAAATGAGAGAAAAACGTAAACTTACGTCGAGACAATGAAACAAAAATTTAGTATCATAGAGGGTCTAGATTAAGGCGAATCGGTTTTAAGTATTTTCATGGATTATGATTCAAGTAATACGTGAAGATTAATTTCTTCAAATAAATGTTTAGTGTGTTTTGAAAGAACGTAATGAGTTTTTCTTCTTAGTACGGTATCGCGGTATTAAGTTGAATTTTTAATGTGTTCAAAACGCAGAGTAGGAGTCACCTGTTGGCCAAAACGAAAGTAAACAAACTATTAGCTTTTTACGAAATTAAACATAAAATCCAGCTGTGCTGAAAACATTGTCAACGAACATCTGTTTTAGAATACACTTACTCATAGTAAAGAGAAAGTTCTGATGCAATATTGCAGCCAGAAGTTCTCTTGCGCAACTTAAAATATTACTCGTGGGCTTTTTCAATTTAAACATGGATTAACACGGAAAAGGTGTGTCATGGATGCGGTATAGGATTAATAGTCTTCGGTATAGGATTAAAATGTCTTATATCAACGAAAATATGCGGATTTTTGGATAGATGTTACTGTTATTATGGTGTTGTCACGCCTCAGTTCTCTGATATGTTTTCCTGATAAAATATAAAACGTTTATGTTTATAAAATATTTATTTTTAAATATTACATGAATACATTTTTTTAATAACAGAATACCTTGTGGCATTGTTTAATACCATCATAGTGTGATGATATCTCTATATGTGATAACAATAAGATTTTTGTTTTGCTTCACTTAACGTGAAACTTCAAGACAATCTACCTATATGAGCTATAACTGCGCTACTTTAAGAATCGCTAAAGTCTTCAAAATGTATACTTCTATCGGTTGACGGAATCTTTGTGGTATTAGCCACCACATTTTGTTTGTATTACCTACTTACCCTCCCCAGGTTGCATACCCAGGATTTTTGTTTTTTTGACCGCATTCTTAAGCTTTGTGGTTTTGGTCGTATGTCGTTTTAGCCAGACACCAAGGATCCTAAAAACTTTAGAACATATTTTGTTGACATTACATCAAGGAGTTTTCTATTCTACGTACATATACTTTCATGAAACAGTAAACTGTTATAGTAATACATTCATATATAACATTATGATTTAATACTCTATGTTGTACTGTTGGCATTCTCTCTGTGTGAATTAATAAAGCCACTTCTTCACAGCTTCCTCAAGCAATGGCGTCTTTAATTATCAGTCCCTTATAATTTATATTTTACAATGTAGCCTACCATTATGTACAATCTTAATTTGGTGTCAGAAGAAGTGTTAAATATTGGTTTTATAAGTGAGTCGAAGATTTATAAGTTCTCAAGCATTATATGTTTAAATTGTTGAAACGTCGTGGACAGCTACAACGTGTTTCTTTGTTCCTTTATGCGAAACAAAAAGAAGAATAGAAGCTGTACAATGTCTTTATCTATAAATCCACCTGGTGAATTATCATTAACAGGAAATATATCTGAGAACTGGACTAAGTGGAAACAACGATTTGACCTGTATGTTACGGCAATCAATTTGAACAAATCAACAGACTCAGGTAGGCTAGTATCAATCCTTTTAACTTGCCCAGGTGACAATGGCATTGAGATTTACAACACATTTAAGTTTGATAATGAAGATGATCAGACAACTGTGCTTAAGATGTTTGATGAACATTTTTTGCCTAAAAAGAATGTCACATTTCACAGACATCAGTTTTTCACCAGAATTCAACAACCTGGTGAAACAATCGATCAATTTGTCACTGATCTAAAAAATGAAAGCAAAAAATATGAATTTAAAGAATTGGCTGATGGATTTATCAAAGACAGAATAGTGTGTGGGATTTCTCAATCTCACATGAGAGAAAGACTGTTAAGAGATCCGGACTTAACATTGGATAAAGCTTTAGAAATATGAAAAGCAGCGGAGTTGTCATCTCAACAACTTAAATGTTTTAGAAGGCGGCAGAGATGCATATGTTAATCTAGTTAAGAAGCACAATAGCTCCAGTAGGCCTAAGTATAAACCGCAAAACTATTCTCAATCCAATAGTACCAAGTCACGGTCTTCTCAAGTAAAATCGGATAGGCCTATGTCTGACTTCAAGGGACCTTGTTCTCGTTGTGGTAAAAAACATGACTTTAAAAAATGCCCGGCAAAAGGAGTAACGTGTTACAATTGTGGTAAACCTAATCATTTCTCTAAGATGTGTAAAGCAAAGAAACAAGTTAATTCCATGCAACCTGATTCCGTGCGAGAACCTGATGTAGACAAGGATGAACAAAATCATCGGTACAATTTATTTGTTGGTAATGTTAATAAAGAAGATTTAACTCTTGATGAACATGTTGACAATCGTGAGCGGAGAGTGTCGCTTCAAATTAGACACTCGAGTGTTTCCTTCAAAATCGACATTGGTTCACATGTTAATTTGATTTCTAAGTCTCTGTTGTTAAAGTCAGGCTTAAATGTGAATATTCTCAAACCTGTCAAAGCTAACATAACCACATTTATTGGAGAAAAGTTGAGTGCTTTAGGAAAATGTTTCCTTGATTGTAAATATCGAGACAAGTTTTGTAGGCTTATATTTTATGTTGTTGATTTTGATTGTGAGTACATTTTAGGTCCAAGTGCGTCTGAAAAGTTGAATTTAGTCTAAAGGGTAGATTCTGTCAACGGACCGGTTAGTAAACCTGTAAGTAATAATGAGCCTAATGCTATAAATGGTAATATACCTAAAGGTATTATGTCAGAGTTTGGTGACTTGTTTGATGGCTCAGTAGGTTGTGGTTAACATAGTTTTAAGATAATAATGAAAGAAAATGCTGTACCAGTTGTATCTGCTCCTCGTAAAATACCATTTTCTTTACATGATAAACTGAAAGCAAAGCTAGAGGAATTGCAGTCTTTGAAAATAATTGAAAAGGTTACAGAGCCTACAGAGTGGGTTAGTCCTATAGTAATAGTATCTAAGAAAAATGGTGATATTAGAATCTGTTTAGATCCCAAAGCTCTTAATGATAACATGTGACGAAGTAATTTTCCACTGCCAACGATAGACAATGTAACTAGTAAATTGTCAAACGCAAAGTACTTTAGTGTGCTAGATGCTAATGCTGGGTTTTGGACGGTTTCACTTGATGAGAAGAGCTCGTATTTGTGTACGTTTTCAACCCCATTTTGTAGGTTATTTAACCGGTTAGCATTTGGTCTTAGATGCGCACCTGAAGCGTTTCATCAGATTGTAACCCAAACTTTTGATGGTTTACAAGGAGTGGACTCTTACATCGATGACATTTTAGTTTGGGGTTCTACTAAACAAGAGCATGATGATAGGCTACGCAAGGTATTGTTGCGGGCTAGAGAAAATGGATTTAAATTTAATCCATCAAAGTGTTTTACTGGAGTCTCTGAAATTAAATATCTGGGACATATCTTTAACTCTGAAGGGGTAAAAGTTGATGACAGTAAAGTTAAAGCTGTTAGGGACATGCCTAGTCCAACTTGTAAAAAAGAGCTAGAGTGGTGTTTAGGCATGACTAATTATCTGTCAAAGTTTATTGAAGGTTACGTTAATAAGACAGCCCCCTTAAGGGAACTTCTTAAGAGTGAAAATGTTTGGTTTTGGGATAAAACCCTTGAAAAAGTATATCAGTCGTTGAAAAATGTTTTGTGTAAAGCACCAGTGTTAAGTTACTTTGATAATAATAAACCTGTAACATTAAGCGTGATGCTTCACCTGTTGGTGTAGGTGCCACAGTGATGCAAGATGGTAAACCCATAGCATATGCTTCCAAAGCATTAAATGAAACTCAACAAAACTATGCTCAGATTGAGAAAGAGATGTACGCCATCATGTTTGGTTGTGAAAGATTTCATTCCTATTTGTTTAATAAAAATGTACTTGTAGAAACAGATCACAAGCCTTTAGAATCCATCTTCAAAAAGCCTGTACATAAAGTTCCTATGAGACTTCAGCGTATGCTTTTAAGAGTTCAGCCTTATGACCTAATTATTAAGTACAAACAAGGTAAACTCATGTTTGATGCCGATACACTAAGTAGAGCTACTGTTTCAAGTTCTAGTGATGAAATGGATGAGTAAATTGAATGTCATGTTACTCTTTTATCTAATAACTTACCCATATCTGATGTTCAATTGGCTAGGTTCAAACAAGAAACTGAAAAAGATTGTGTACTAATGAAAATAAAATCATATTTTCAAAGTGGTTGGCCAAACAATAGAGCTGAAGTAGATGATAATTGTTAACCGTTTTGGAACTATAGAGATGAGATCAGTGTTAGCAAGGGTTTAGTTTAAAAAAATGATAGAATCGTTGTACTCTTGTCATTGCAAAATGACATGTTAAAAAGAATACATGACAGACATCTAAGTATCGACAAATGTAAACTGAGAGCTAGGAAAGTAATGTTCTGGTCTGGAATGTCCTCTCAGATAAGTGATCTTGTAACAAGCTGTTTTGCTTGTAGGCGGTTTCAGAACGCTAATGTTAAAGAACCGCTAATGTCTAGGAATGTTCCTCATTTACCATGAGAACATGTCGCGTCTGACTTGTTTGAATATAAGAATGATCAATACTTACTTGTTGTAGATTACTATTCTAATTTCATTGAAATCTGTAGATTACCGGATACTAAAGCTGCTACTGTTATTACTTATCTTAAGTCTATTTTTGCGAGACATGGGATACCTAAGTTGTTTTCAAGTAGTAATGGTACTCAGTACACATCTCATGAGTTTGTAAGTTTTCTTAAGGAATGGGGTATTGAGCAAAATCTTTCGAGTCCGTATTATCCCAAATCTAACGGGCTAGCTGAGAAAGCTGTTGGTACTGTGAAGCAATTGTTAAAAACGTGTGAGCAAAGTGGAGAAGATCCATATTTAGCCTTGTTGAATTTAAGAAGCTCGCCTAGAGATGGTATTCCATCACCAGCTGAAATGTTAATGTCGAGAAAACTTAATTGTAGATTGCCAATGTCAAGTAAATTGTTAAAGCCTAAGGTTGTCAAATCTTGTGTAAGAGATAGGATGGTTGAAAACAAGCAAAAAAGTAAAAGTTGTTATGATAAGCATATAGTAGGGATTTGTCTATTCTTACTCAAGGTCAAAGTGTTATGTTTAAGAAACACCCTAAGGATATGTTTTGGGTTCCTGGAAGTGTAAAGTCTAATTGTAATGAACCTCGCTCTTACATAGTTCAGGATGAAAGAGGTAATTGTTATCGAACAAATAGGGTTCACATTACACAAGCTAAAATGTTCAACAGTCCACATAAAAGTAGTTCTAGAGCAAACAGTCCTGTTCATGAGCCAGTTGTAAGTCAAAGTCCTAATACGTCTGTAAGTCAAAGTTCACCATGTAAATCAAATTTTCTAGAGTCAGATGAAAATAACGCTATGAACAGAATTAATGAATATGTCAGTAGGGTGGTTTGGCCGGTTTTGCGGGTAGAGGGATGTTTAGAGATTACCCCCCTCCCCCTTCACTAGCATAATAAATTAACCCCCCTCCCCCCGATTTTTTTATTTGTGCTAATTTGCATAATTTTTGTTAAAATTTGAATAATTTTTGCAAAAATCTGCACTAATTTGCATAATTGTTGCAAATATTTGCACTAATTTGCATAATTTTTGCAAAATTTCCAAACATTTGCATAGTTTTTGCCAACATTTGCACAATATGCGCAACAAATCGCGTAATTGCAAAAATTTGAATACAATTAATCCTCTGAGGAGGGATGAAAATAGTAGTGTGATTTGGATGCGGAGCGGCTATTTGAATAAAATTAATTCTCTGAGGAGAAATCAAATAGTAGTGTGATTTGGATGCGGCGCAGGTGAAGCCTCCTGAGGAGGGATGAAATAGTAGTGTGATTTGGATGCGGAGCGGTCACACACACACACACACACACACACACACACACACACACACACACACACACACACACACACACACACACACACACACACACACACACACCTTGAACACAGTGATATCACTCCATCTGTTGATTGATCACACCTGTATTTCCCTTTGTGACCTACGCTCTACAACGAAGCTTTTATTTCTGAATAGAGACCTTGCTGTGTACTCTTCAGCCAATTAGGTGAGTGATGCCCACAAAAATATAATTGAAAATATTAACGAAGCTTCTTTCATTCACTGTTTAAACATGTACTTCTTGACCCTACATCATTCATCTGTCGCATAGTACCTTAACCCCTTTTTCTCAGTATCTATCGAGTTGTCGTGGTGAACGGATGTGCTTGTAGATTAAACCTCCAAAAATGGATTGTACCTGAATGAATAAACTTAAGTACTCAATAATAGTACATTTTGTTATTTATCCAGCCTTTCATCCTTTTTCATTTAAAATGGAAAAATATGAAAATTCAAGCATACTTGCATGTGACCCGATTTGGCTCACACCCGCACATGTAAAGGTTAATTATTTCACATCCCCGTCGAATCGACGGGGTTTGTATTTTCATGAAAACATTTATTTATAAGGACCAGTCGTTTTGACGGAGCCCAACAATTAAAAGCAACCTAGAGATAAAAATGTAAAATGCATCTGCTTTTAACAGACATTTGACTAAAACTCTGAGATGACTACAATAAATCCAAATTTCTAGTTCGTTAAATAAGAAATTTAGTTATTGCTCCATCAAAACAGCCATACGAGTATAGGGTCTTAAAAATGGTATTCCCATAAATCCTTTTAGTAGGAAGGATTTTTAAAAGAAAGTCCGAGTTTTAAGGTAATTTTATGGCTAACTTGGAAAAGGAAAAACAAAATGCAGAAACACATGAATGCAACAAATGTTTAGTTTATTGACTAAAATTTATTAAGACTAAAAGACAGTGGTTTTTTCCGAAAGCGGAGGAGGTTTAGCTGCTGATGATGCAGATGGGGCAGTGATTGAATAGTGCCCCCATGGAAGTGTTCTGACGCCATCCTTACATACATAACGTTTGTCGTCATATGGTGCCAGCGAGCGCTTCTTTATTATTATTGAGTAGATGATGTGTCGCCGACTCATAAAGCGATCGTTTTCCGTGTATTTGATCGTGTGATCTTGAAGACATCTCCTGTAGTCTTCCACACTCAGGACACTCTGCACCACAGCTCTGTTGATACCTTTGGCCCGTTTGATGGTTGGAGGACTACAGTCATCTCCGTTGTTTGAATAGGTCATGCAGTATAATTTGGACATCAAACCAATGAATTCTTCCAGCAGTTTACCACCAGCTTCATCTTTAAACTTCCCCAACTTAGGAGCGTTGATGTCGTTATAGCAGAGGTGGAGTGGGGGATAATTACTGGTGTCACACTCATCCATATGCTTCAGCATGTCTCTGTAGACGTTGGCGGTATGGATCTTGCACACAATTCCGTCAGTATCCATGTACGCCATCTCAATATTTTCCCGCCCGTACCGCCTAACCATCCTGTAGTGGAAACCGTACATCCACCATTTAGAGTGATCCAGAATAGTCATACCCACATACACAGGTTTGTCTAACACCACCCGCGTTTTTGCCATGTTAAGCAGTACCAACTTCTCTTCCAACCAAACTCTATCGCTAAAATTTGACTTGGCTACGTACTTGGTATAGCTATCACGGTCGGTGCAGAGTTTTACGTCTTTGTGTTTGCGCACATTTTGGAGACTCATACCATAAACCGCGTTGACCATTAGTTTAAACAACTCTACTTCAAACTTTTCTTTGGCCAACTGACGGAGTCTGGTATTAAGATCTACGTACGGTTTCATCCATTTGTCCTGTTTGAAGCGCAGCACACGGTGGATTCGGCGAATACGCAATCCGTTCTTCAATGCTTGTTGTAAGTATCGGTAGTGGATCACGTAGCCAGTTTTATCCTGTAGAGTGGCCATTAGTTTTGGAGACTTCCCAACTCCTGTGGCGAGGAGAATATCAGGATTGTAGGGAAGTAGGTCCTTTGGTGCTTTGACAACTTCCGGGCAGAAAGGTAGGTCTCGGTGTTCGTCGTGAAGGGTGACGTCAAGTGGATACTCTAAATCCACCTCTAAAACAGCCGTGTTCATTGTCTGACGGTAGAATCATGAGTTCCTTCTCCAGATCTTCTATCTCCCGATCTGAAAGCCACTCGAAGTCTCCGTGTGGAAGTGGTTCACACATTGCCCATCCATAAATATTATTGGCATCATAATACATTAAGTAGGTATCGTCGTCAAACTCGATGTCATCACCTCTCGTGTATTTGTTGTCCACCACAACGTGCCGTGTGACACATTGCGTCAAACCACCCCGAATACCCTTTTCGAAAAACAGATACTGGTCGACATATTGTAACGTATCAAGGGTAATACCAGTTATCTTTAACATAACGTCCCCTGCATATGATGGCAGAGTCAAGTAATATGCAGGATCCAGTTTGTAGTGTTCCTGACACATCGCGGAAACCTTCGAATACATCAGCGAGTAGCATGACGTCTGTCTCCAAGTAAATGTTAGTAAATGTCCGCAATGGATCTGCAGTTGAATTTCTTCCAAACTTGTTGTGCGTGGGCATAGACCTGTGGTTTGGTATTTTTCTCAAACTTGGTAATCGGTGGAAGAGCTTCTTCGTGCAGGACATTCAGCGATTTTATGTAGTTGTAAGGGAAAACCCCTTTCCTCTTAAGAAGTTCAAACTCTTCAAAGTCAGTATGACGGGCTCGTAAGACCTTCATTTTATCAACAGGGAGAAGCGAGGCTATTACCGTCAATGATTTAGCCAAGAAACGATATGAGTCCACAAAACGCACTCTCAGATCACCATGATAACCTTCGTTTGAATACTCAAACCTCTTGGTGAATGAGATAAATTTCTCCTCGTTGTTGGCAAGAACGTTGACTTCACCTCCATCGATCCCCAGTTCTCTAACGATAAAATGTGCATCGTAATTACTGAGATTATGCAGGTAAACGTTTACACAGTCTTGCTCCTTGAACTGAAAGCTGCATAACTGATGTGCTGCTCCTCTGTACTGGTAAGGTGGTGAGTGTTGGTGATTCCTTACTTTGACATCAGTTGGGCTAAAGTCCTCTTGGCAGATATAACATACCGTGGCAGCTTGAAATTCGATCTCTTCCTTTGTTTTAAGGTGTGGTAAATCACCAGGCTGTCTCTGACCGTACAATATCTAGAGATTGTATTCATGTCATTACGCAGAGCGGTCATAAAGCGTTTTCCTGCTTTAGCACCACTGTACAATCTTAGTTCTGAGAATGTCTCACAAGTGTCTCCAAGTGTAGCTCATTATCATCGACGTCTCCTTCATCTGCACTCGTGTGATTATCGCATATATAGTATGCGTATGAATATGGTAGAGTAGGATTCACGTAAGTTGGCCAAAACGAAAGTAAACAAACTATTATCTTCTTACGAACTTAAGCATAAAATCCAGCTGTGCTAAAAACATTGCTAACAAACATCTGTTTTAGCATAAAACTTGCAGTAAAGCGAAAGTTCTGATGCAATATTGCACGTGGAAGTTCTCTTGCGCAACCTAAAATATTACTCATGGGCTTTTTCAAATTAAATATATATTGACACGGAGAGGTTGTGTCATGGATGCGGCATGATGTCTAGTCTTATATTTTACTATCAAATAACCTGTACAAAGAAAAATAGGTTTGTTTATGATTAGCCCTTACTACTTGCTGCAAGTCAGCATCTGACTTGTCTCATATTTTGTTCAAAACGTATCTAAAATGGTCCAGTAAAAAATAAGCAGCTAAACAAACTAAAGTAAATGTCAATCAAGAAATAGAATCAAATTGAACGTTACCGCTATGTTAAAAAAATTCAATAAAAATATAAAATTCTAAAAATAGGCGATATTTTACACATTCAATAACCTATAAGACTGCCACGAATGACAACAAAACAATATTGTAAACAAACGCAACGTGGTGATTTGACAGTTCGGAGAAAATGTAAACAAATACCATGTGGAACCAACAATGTTTTCAATGTGACTTGTATAAAAATTTTTGATGAGATGATTAGTACATGCTTTGGCCAACTTAGGTGAATCCTACTCTACTTGGACGTTTTTGGTATTGACGCTCCTGGAATGAATACTATCTTCATGGTGGCGGTGGTGAGGTAGTTCCGGTCTCGAGTGTGCTGGATCCCAGGCTGGAGGTGCCACTGTCGGTGTTGGATTAAGTGACCGATCTTCATCATAAGGCACAAGCATGCTCTCAAAATCTGCATAGATAGTGAAGCGACTTCTTTGTGATCTTTCATGGTGACTAAACTGAATTTTCTCATTTTCGGAGATGCCGGTGCGTAGCGGGGCATGCTCGTAGCAATATTGTTTGTGCTCTTCCAACCGATCCTTTCCGGATACGTTCAGTTTGTTTGGTCGGTTATCGAAATATGCAAAACATCTTTTGCAAATATGGATTCGATGATCGTGTTTTGTGAATTGACTACTGACCAACCTCTCAAAATTAGAAATGAAAGCGAAGTGGCACTTTTCATCATCGGTCAAGTATAAAAGGTCGAAGTGGTTTGGTTGTTCCTTTTTGGTGATACGGAGGGGATACACGATATGATGTACTTGGAACTGACCATTCTTCTTTTTCTTTACAACATCCAAACCGTATATATTAACACTCACCCCATTCTTAACCTCAAACTTGCCGATTTTGTCCATCCTTACCGGGAAATCGAGGTCAGAAAAGTCCAAATTGGCACGTTCGAGTATTTCAGGTGTAAAGTCCCTGGCGTGCAGCTGATTGCGGTTAGGATTCATCACATACTTAGCTACATCATACATAAAACACCTTTCGTCTTGGTTTAATACATTAACAGCCTTTTTGTTAGCAATGTGTTTGGGTAAGGAGATGTGAGAGCTTCCTCTAAGCGGGCGGTATACGTTTTCTCTCACCTCCATGTCTAACAAACGCACAAAAGACCACCCTGACCCCTTCATCTTAAACGTTTCTTTTTCCGTTATTAATTTTTGAAATAATTCTCCACAAATATCCTCAATATAGCTTGTTCTAAGTATAGGGACATTCCTCGTTTTGAAAGCACGACGACATGTTTCTCCGTGCACATCGATGAACTCGCACTCGAGCCAGAGATTTACCTTTATAGCAGAAACACATTTGAGAATGTTGTGCATGGGAGTTATAATATTACAAAAGATAATCGTCAAGAAAACTGGTAGGACTATGTCAATCGTCGCTGGGTCATGTAGACGATACATCGTTAGTCGACTATTGAACCCAGACTCAATCTCAACAAATCCATGAGGCCCTAAGTTGTCAGGGATTTGTATCTTATCTTCATCAAAGCTGCTTTTGTTGCTCCCTGACGATGAAGATGTAGAAGCGTAGCTCACTGGTCGCGTCGAAACAGGGGCAGGAGTCACCGTTGTAGGATCAACACCACCGCCTCGAATAATCTTGCAGTTATTGTTGATGTGTCGCGAGAGAATGTCCGATCGCTTGAAGATTCGACAGCATTAGGGTCACACAGCGCCTGATACCAGATTAGAAGTAGATAATGACCCTGTTCTGCAGTTAGGGTTCGTTAGTTGGGTTGCTACATGTCGATGGATAGCCTTGACATGACGCCGTAAGTTAGTTTGTTTCCCAAACATAGCCCCACACTCTCCACACACACTTTGTCTCCACCGTGGACAGTCTTGGAATGTTCAATGAAGTTTTTCTTATGCTTAAATGCTTTATCGCACAGGTTGCATTAAAGCATTAAGAAACGATGATCCACAGAGTTCTCAATAATTTGAAATACCCCCGTAGCAGCAGACCTGCATACTCAGCGAATTTCAAGTGCAAAACAACATATTTCGATCCAACATAGCGAGATTTGACATGTTTTTGTAAGCTCCATAAGAATAACATGGGGAATGATTATGCAGGTTTGCTGCTACAGGTATATTAAAACTGGGTGGTTTTAATTCAATATTTAGTAGATCTGAACTAGAAGAAGCCATTTACAAAGTTTTATCAAGATGTGTTGAGAAATAAGCGAGATATAGAATTTTACTTATTTCCCATAAGGTTAACATTGGGACAATGTACTGCGTTTATCACTTTCAATATCTCGGCAACCAATGGACATAGAGCCATGATTCAAATACTAAATTGTTTGTTTTTTTTTTGGGCTAAATTCAATGGTGCCAATAAAAATTTGAAAAATTTTATTTTCCTATGTAAAAATCTCAAAAAACCCATTTTTGGGGGGGTTTACCCCCCTTTACCCCCCCTTCCGGTGGTCCGATCGGGCTGGTTTACGAACTCGTCCGAATAATTACTACTTTACACGTCTATGCCAAATTTCATTCCGATTGGACCATTTTTGCGCAAGTTATCGTGCTTAAAGGCACACATATATATATAGATATATATAGATATATATATATATATAGATATATATAGATATATATATATATATAGATATATATAGATATATATATATATATATTTATGAAAGTGAACGAATGGTGTTTTTGGCATCTGAGGACCTCAAAAAGAAAAGTTATGATGGTTTTAGGCTTAGGTCTTACCATGAGACCTACGGTAACAGCTTCTTCCCTATAGGGGAAATTCGCTAAAAAGGAGAGAATTTATTGGAATTCACGACAGTCAATGTCACTAATCGCACTCAACATTAATTCTCATGATTTTAAATGTAAGAATGTCTACATACCGGACAGAAGTGGTTCAGTGATATAGTTTGTAAAATCAACTATCATTAAATGGTCTGCCAAGTGTTAAATTCGTGCAATAAACTAAACACATAAATGAGGAATGAGTAAATAAGAAAAAAAATGAATACAAGTGTTTAGTAATGTAAAACACATAGAAGAAATAAATACTGGCACTAAGCTCAATTATTATAAACAAAAATTGAAGAAATTACAATGCTGGTTTTTAATCAATAGTTTGCAGACTAATAGTAGTTTGAATGTGTAGATTTTCATGCCTACTCACTCATTAGATAAACAACAAGTGTATTGAACCTTCAATCTCTCACTTTAATGTGCTAGGAGATTGCTTAATAACTTATCTACAATTAAGTAAAAGATACTTACATTCTCTATAACTGTTTATTCTGAGGTACTGACACAAACTCAGAGAAAACTCTCGTGATAGTTGTAATGTACAAAGTAACAAGTATGGTTATGCGCTCGGAAAACACGTCCGTCCACCACGAAGACTCGTTAGACACTGAGATCACTCATTTGATAAACAACAAGTGTATTGAACCTTCAATCTCTCACTTTAATGTGCTAGGAGATTGCTTAATAACTTATCTACAATTAAAGTAAAAGATACTTACATTCTCTAACTTACATTCTCTATAACTGTTTATTCTGAGGTACTGACACAAACTCAGAGAAAACTCTCGTGATAGTTGTAATGTGCAAAGTAACAAGTATGGTTATGCGCTCGGAAAACACGTTCGCTCACCACGAAGACTCGATAGACACTGAGAAAGATGTGTGTTGTACAAGGTAACTTGTAGGTAAAAATGCATAAACAGAGTGGCATACAGTACACCACTCACCGGACGCCTCCGTTCACTACGATAGTTCGATATAGACTGACCAGGAATGTGTATAGTGCACAACAGCGTAATGGTAGACATGCAGAGAGAGCAATTCACGGGAGATTTATTCTACAAACACATCCGCTCACCACGACAACTCGATAGATACTGAGAAAAAGGGATTAAGGTGCTGTGCGACAGATTAATGATGTACGGTCAACAAGTCCATGTTTAAACATACCATCTTCATTTTATGGATATGTACTTACAATCACAACAGTTGAAGCTGATATATCCAATTTCAACGTGATCAGTAGCGAATACTCCGAAATTTCGCACAAGTAGTGCTGACAGATAGTTTTCAATCTCCAGGGTACTCATTTTACTGTATCACAGTCAACAGTAGGGACAGTAGTAGAAGTACTAAAACAAGAGCAAACGTAAAACTCAACATCTTGATTATTATTCTTGTTTTCATAAATCTTCTTAGTTATTTGTAGTTATCCGTATATTGCAACAAATTCACCGTGATCCCATTGTATACCGTAGCACTGTTTTGAGAGCCAGTAGCATTTTTTTAGTTTCTCGTTTAAAAATCCTGATAACCGTTTTATACTGTGGTTTGGTGACATGGTGCATGAACAGTACACTGTTGGTTGGCTCCAAAACGCAATCTTCCTTCAGTTCTGAATTTTGTTGGAAAGCACTCGATATGATGAATATCCACAATGACGGCTGTCGTTAAGTCGTTGACGGACCTGGAACAAAATTAAAATTTTACTGAATATTCAAACTTTGATACATTAGTCACAGAGTCAATAATATTATAGCATAGTGTTGAATAACTAAAGAGTTTAAATGAAAAGTAAAACAAGAACTGTCAATATTGTTCGTTATGCTACGGTAAAATGATTACCCTGGAGATTGAAAATAACCAGTCAGCGCTATTTGTGCAAAATGTCGATGTTGTATTAATATGGTAATTTAAGTAAGGAACTACCGCAAATAGTAGTTTATGGAACGATTGTATAATGAATGCCTTTAAGCCACGAGTGAGATGTAAGTTAGAACATCTCACGAGTTCTAAATATCTCACGAGTGGCTTAAAGGCATAATACAATCGCTTCATACACTATTTTATCTACGACCAACAATATACGACAAAATTTTCCCCGAAGTTAAACAAAACTCATGACTTACTAATGATGGAATAGGTCAACTCAAATTTGAGGTTGTTCAAATAAGCAGACTGAACCATGAATCGTTGTGGAACAATCAGCTGATGGGATAAGTAAACTCAAACATGAATCGTAAATGCAACAATCAGCTGATGTGCGAATTGCGTAATTTGTTATTATGACACTACTTCCGTCAAATGCCGAGCTCTCATTGGTCTAGAACCAGTACTCTAAAGTGACTCTAGTACTCTAAAGTCGTCATTCTGTAACTGCTTGGTTTTTGGTGTTTTAATGTATATCATTATAATGTTTAATGTAATACTATAATTGGTGCTTATTGCAATGGTCATAATAAAAGTGTATTTACAAACAGTATTTCTTCACTCACACAGTGTCACGGTACGGAGGTTCAGATAGTACCGTTTCAATGCTGTTGATTTGACATTAGCATACCAATTCAACACTTTACTACATATTCCAAAATTTTGATTCATTAGCCTAAGCGTCTGTAATGTAATTAATTTAGGTAAGGTTGACGTATGTTAAGTTAGGTAAATTTGAGTTCGGTTAAGTAAGGTTTATATAGGTTAGGTTAAGCTAGGTTAATTTA